>CALYLW010000486.1:310564-791951 GCA_944989445.1 Ampullaceana balthica | reverse complement strand
ATAATTTATATTTTCTTATTTGCAAAGCTGCTGTTGATGATGATCCCCATCTCTACGTGGCGACTCTCCCAACAACATCCTTGAGTCCCTCGCCTTCAGGATATATAAAAGTTATTTCTGGCTTTCAATTTTTCGTTTACATAAAGTTTCAAGTTATGGGCAACGATGGTAGTCACAAATTTGTGGAAGAACAAATTGTACCATTGGCACCTAAGAATGAAGTGAATTACAATTTAAGTTCTCTTTTATCTCAATACGAAATAGGTAATTAAAAATAGAATAAATTGTTATTTTTAATTTAACATACATTTAAGAAATGTTTTTAATTAATATGAATTTAAAGCTGAAAATAATCAATAAACATAATTTTTAACTGTGATGATAATAAAAGATTTTATATAGATTAGCATCAAGTATATGTATTATACTTTTAAAAACCCTTTATTAAATGTTAAGGATTATATTAAATATATCGATATTTATCTTACTTGTTTTTCTTCTTCCATATACATTTCCTAGGGAACCCAAAGCGTTACGTCAAAATATACTCCAATCAACCAGTTTCTGTAACACTGTTTATAATTAACACAGAAACTTCAGAAGAAAACTCTGCCATCGTTATTCTAAAGAGAACTGTACTACACCTATCGGGCTACTTACTTACTATTTTCAGTCCTCGATGCTCAAATAGGTATAATGTTTTTAATGTCTTTGAATATAAGTTATATGATAAAATCATTAGATTTTCATTAATCTGACTAGCAGTTGCGTAGCGAGAGGAGGCAAGAGAGCAAAATGCCCCGGGCAGCACTTTGTTAGGGGCGGCAAATTCATCGTCGTTAATTAGCTTCTAAAAGGGAAAAACAATTAAACTTGAAATTTTAGCAAAATAACTTGATTACCAAATAATAAATTGATACAAGACATAAAGAAACTATAATAAAATAAGTTAACGTTATGTTGCCAAAACATCAAAATCCCACATTGGCTATAAATTATTCTCATACTTATGCTAATGTACTGAAACAAACTAAAGAGCCTTAAGTAGTATAAGAATATGGCACTGTTCTCATGGTGACGTATTTGATTCTTTCAAATTGTACTGCTTCTCCTTTTGTAAAAGAGAAAATTGCTGTACCCAATGATTTTAAAACGCACCAATCGAATGCCCGGGTGGCAAAACTTTAGGGCGGAAAATTCTCTTTGTTAATTAACTTCTAAAAATGAAAACTGTAACATCTTTGTGATGTTTTACTTATTAATATATCTTTTAGGCGTTCTCTCAATACATAACCTTGCATACAATAATCCCCTGAAGAACTGGTTTCAATAAAACAACTTTAATATCTACACTATGCACATAACATATAATTTGAGGTTATACAACGTGGAATATTCAGGCACACATCCGCCATGACACACAGAATTCTCCAAACACTGATAATCTTGAATCTTCTTCCGGCGCTTTTACTCACGTGACCCTTTCCGTCATTCAACACGCGATTCACGGACTTCACCTCCATCCTTCAAAAATATGTTTAATGAAATACAACATTTTTGGTCTTAATAAAAGTCAAATTAATCTACATGTATATTCAAATTTCTAAATATGCATCATCAATGGACATTCATTGCCTTACACACAACATCTATACATAAAGATCAAGAGAAAAAATCTATAGGACTTCAACAGTCTACCTGTACTGAAAAAATTAAACTGAAATTTTAACACAAATATACTTTTGTGTAAGTAAAATTCTTTAAACAATCAATGTTCTTAAAACTAAAATTAAATATATATCCAGTGGAATTCAAACACTGCTCCTTGTTTATTGTTCAGCGAATAAAAATACTAATATTAAAACAGTCTCTGGTTTTATCATTTAGGAATTCACAGACTAATATTAATACAGTCTTTGGTTTTATCACTTAGGAATTCACAGAATGTCTGTATTTATTGTCATTTTACTTAATATGTGTGCAACTGCATTTTCCTTTCCCTTAACAGGTTTAATGTTAAATTTGTAGTCGGCTTATAGCATAGCCTAGTTCAAAAATAGTCATTCTTCAGCTGACTAGTATGAATTTCATATCGATGGCATTCAATGCTTTCTTTCAGCCTATTAAATGTTCAATATTTCACCAACCACGACCACGATAATGTCCATTCACAATATCAATTCCAGCATCTTGAATAAGCTCGCTTAGCTTTTGAGATGTCATTTTTGCTTCCCGATAATTCAACAGAATTTCGACCAGATGAGTCACTGTCATTAGAAACGTTTTATCCGAAAACGACTGTCTGCTTCAAAGTCTCTGATTCTGTTTAATACACAACCCATTGTTCTTCCTACTTCAGATGATTGCACATAAATGGTCTCAGACACACTAGTACCATCTCTATCTCTGCTGCTATGACCTTCATCCCTTTTGTCCTATACATGATTGTCAATATAGGCTACAGTGTCAGTAGGTCTTATTTCTTCTTGATTCAACTTTATTATATCATCCATGTCTTGTTTTTCAGTCTTTCTCCGTAGTTGATCATAATTTATTTTTCTGGAATCAAAACAATATTTGCCTCTCCATGATCTTCTTCCTTGATCATAATCTCTATATCTAGAATTATGATTATATTTTTCTCTCCATGATTGTCTAACTTTGTTTTCAAAGTGATCTTGTCTTGATTTTTCTTCTGTTTTTTTGTCTTATGTGGCTGCCATTAGGTGACACCCTATTTGGTTGTCCTTTATTGTGGTAACACTGCCTCACCACATGTCCTGGCTTGTTACAGTACCAGCAAATACTTTGTCTGTTGCCTTGGTATGTAAGAGTCTGGTTTCTCATTCCTTGTCTTTTTTCTTCGTTTTTATTTTTTATTGCAGCAAAGATATCTTGTCTCTTATCCATTTCCACATTTGAATGATAGTCTTTGAAGGTGCGTAATGCATTTGTTAGCTCTGCTTGAGTACGAACTTTCTTATCAGTTAAATATGTGAATAGAGCTGGTGTTGCATTTTCTAAATACTTGTCAATTAGCACCATGTCTAGTATGGCCTTTGGATTATAGAATATAAGAATATACTAATAAAAAAAAAGAACTAATAAAAAAAACTAATTTAAAAAATACGTTGTTGTAAAAGAAGGCAAAACAACACGGCAAAAATTTGTTGTTATAATTTTCGAAATTTTAAAATTCTAACAAAATAGAATAAGGCTTTTCGAGGTCACAGAAATGACAATACTAATGAAAATATAGACAAAATTCTTGAACTTAGGCGACTACTAACATATTACAATCCAGTGCTTCCAGACATCATTTAAAAACAGGTAAATAACTTCTCACATCATATTTAAAATGACGTCATTGCAGTTTTAGGAGAAACATTGGGTCAACTATCATATTTGGGGTACAAAAGATCAAATATTATTCCATCATTATATCTAAAACTTAAAATTGTTGCACTCAATTAAGAGAAGGTATCTCAAATGACATGTTCAAACAAGGACTATTAACCTCACGGGTAAAAAATGAATTAATAAATTCAAACGGATATAATTTTTTTTAATTTATAAAGATATTAAGGCTCTAAGTGTCACCGTCTTTAGTAATTGTATTCCTTCGAGTAATCCTGAAAATCCCATAAATAAAGCCAGCTGTGAGAGCAGCTTTTCTAAAATTAAGTTAATGAAAAATTCATTACCATCAAAAATGAACTTAAAAAATGGTTGACTACTCTCTAGCCATATTGGCTATGTAGCTTCACGTGGCTTACAATATTAATTTATCAAAGATTATGCATTTAGGAAGAGAACAAAACGTTAATTTTAATCATAAAATGAAAGTCATTCTATTTATTTCTAACATTAAAATATACAGTGTCCTTCTTATTACTTTCTAATTAAAAAATATATTTTCTTTATGGTATCAACATATTTCATCCGGACGATGAGGGTGCGGTAAACTTGAGATCTGCCACCATGCGGCACATATCACACTTCGCCTTTGCTGAAAAACTAGATTTTTTTTAATGTGCAAATATTACGTGTAATGAATAGTTATAATAATAGTAATAGTACCAGACGTATTGCATAAATATAGGAGATAGTCTGTAAAAGAGCTTTGAACATACTTTCTATTATGCATAGATTTGCTCTATTTTTTATTTTAATTCAGCTAAGAATTCGACAAATTATATTTGAGTTCTGGTATGCTTAATACTAAAAACTAGGGTGTACCGGTATTTGGCTCTGGCTCCGGCAAATCCGAAATCCGGTTATCTTTTTACAAATCATTTCATAAATCTGGCCAAATCCGGCCCCGCCGACTGGCAAAAAATTGATTTTGCTAGAGCCCTACTAAATACTAAATGATTTATTTAAAAAATGAATAAGAAAATTGAAATATATATTGTATATATTGTATATAAGTATATATTTACCTTGTAATTTAAAGTGAATTTCGTTAACAAAATTATTATTTAAACACGCAGTGGTCGAGGTGCAGCGCGCTCGACTGGCGTACCGATGTTCACGGGTTCGAATCCAAGGCAAGGCAAGGATTTGTTCCCAGGGCCTAATGCGTCCCAGAGTAACCCAGCTCCGAATGGGTACCTAACACTAGTTATGCGGCTGGGTAATGCGTGGAACCCACAAAGCCGTGGCCTGTGAGCGCTGCATCACTTGCCAACAGATAATCTGTCATGGTCTGTGGACGCAATTATCTTCTGCATAGAAGGAGCCTCTGTATTGATAAGATAAGACGATGAAAGAAAACAAAACATCTAAATCAGCACACTTCTTTTCATAATTAGGTTTCATCGTTTTTTTTTCCTACATTGAACTTTCCACCTTATTTTTTTTTATTTCTACTGGTGTTAAATTAATTTGATCTACATTATAGGAAAATAAACATAAATGAAAGTGAAAGCAAATTGCAAGAAATTTTAATATATTGAACACAAACTCTTTTGTTTTTATCGCCCATTATTTACATTAAGGTGCAGTTTAGTTTTTACATTTCTATAAGTCAAAAACTTCTAATTTGTTGTATATTTGCTTGTCTTTTATTGCTAAAAATCAAAAACTACTAATGTGTTGTATATTTCCTTGTCTTTTTTATTTTAGAAAATGATTTGAAGAATCAAACTTATAAAAGCGATAATATTACTACAGTGGCATCTCCGGTGAAAAGTTCTATAAACAATGCAACAATTGACAGAATTCAAGAGATTGTAAAAGAGTTGCAACTGAATATAAAAATAAATCTGCTCGTCGAAAGTAAAAATGTGTCAGTGTATAAAAGGACGAAGGAATGTGCAGTCGACCAGAGACCCTCCTCGAAGATAATGGGGAGTGTTGCTGCAATTATAACAATAACAGTTGTATTTTTAGTAACTGCTTTGGGTGACTTAATAACAGTTATCAAAGTCTTAATCAAAGGAATGAAGAGAAAATTAAAACTATAAAAATTATAACTCCTCAGATTTCTTCCATTACGTAAATACACGTTGTCACAAGTCGTTGACAACTGGTTTCTAGTGTATAGACATCAGTTGTCAACATTTTTATTACGTGATAAGTTTGATATGTTTGAAATCTTTTTATTCATGTATTATTCATGTTTGAATTTAAATCAACCAGAACGAAACCCCGAAAACACTGTTATATGTGAGGCTAGAGGCGATGTGGCAATCTGACGTACCACGACCAACTGCAGACGGACCAGGACTGAGCAGGTTCAAAAGTTCAACCTCGCCCAGGGCCACGAGCATTAGGCAAACATGGGAAACAATTCAAGGGGGGGGGTGTAAGGAAAAGTTGATTGTCCATACTGTGTACATTTAACAGAGCCACTTATGCTTGCTTAGTTCTTAGAATAGTGCTATATGTTGTATGTATGTTTAGAATGTGCTAGATTAATGCAATCTGAGTCTGCATGCCTGTACGAACGATAAAGTAATTTCTTTGGGGACTCCTTTTACATTTTTCTTTACTACAACTAGTAATATATAGGTTGGTATATGTTTGCATTTTTTGTGAAGTCTTGTTTTGTGACGTATTGCATTTGAAATTTGAAGCACTTTTAGAATGACTTTTCGTCCGACATTGTCAATGATGTATTTAGGTAAATCTGTAGCAGATTTTAAATATGAAGCCACAGAATTGGGTTTCGAAGTGGTAGAAGTAGACATTTTTATTCAGGAAGAATCACTAAGACAACACTTTGAGAAAGAAATATCAATGTTAATATAGAAGAGAAAGTAGTTGTTTGAGGAACGAAATACAGTACTAACAGAGATTCATCGAGAACAAATGAATAAAATTGATGTATTGCTGAGCAAAATAAGTCAGAATTCAGGCCCAGAATATTTGCTTTTAAAAGAAGAAATACAAAGGGAATTTATAAATAAACAAGAAAGAACAAGGATATTTGAACAAAAACGTAAAATGAAATTAATAGAAGCAAAGTTAGACATAGAGGAAAGAGAACGAGATTTCGAAATCGCATTAGCTAAGATTTCAGAGGACATTACTACCAAATTGTTAGAAAACAAAGACAAAGAGAGTTTTTGAAAGGAAACAATGAAACTAATGAAGAAATGTTTACCTTGGTCAATAACGATGACCCAAATTGGGTCAAGCATGACAAAGAAAGAGAGGCACGCTAACAAATCTACAAGTAATAAAATATTTTAAAAATCTTTTTTTAAAAGGACACGCTTTTATTTACATATTGAAAGTGCACTAAAAAGAAGAAAATAAAAATTTTCAATCCGTGAACCTATCGACTGCACATAAAAGCGTGGGGCGCCCATCACAACTCATTTCTTATTGCAACTACTCTTTTGCATATAGATAATTTTTCTAATTAATATGATAGTAGCATGTATATGATCAAAGTTGTGAAACTTTAAATGTTTATTAATATTCATATAAATTTGTATTTATGTTTCGCAGCTTTGTACATGATTGCGAGTTGTGATGAGGGCCCCACGCTTTTATGTGCAGTCGATAGGTTCACGGATTGAAAATTTTTATTTTCTTCTTTTTAGTGCACTTTCTATATGTAAATAAAAGCGTGTCCTTTTAAAAAAAGATTTTTTAAATATTTTATTTTCTACTTTTTAGTAACACAATTTTTTAATCAATTTTTTGACATAATCAACTCAATTTAATTAGTCAAACTTCGTTGTCTATAACTTAAATGTGATAGTGGTAAAAAGATAGATTATTAATTACAAATTTATGTATTTAAAAAATAACAGTTTCCCCAACTGAAAATTGAACCCAGTACCTCCAGGTCGAAAATCCATTAAGCTAACAATTGGGCCAACTAGGCTACACAAATACCAGTTGTTCCTCTTTGTATTATCATGTCAATTTAGATTTAGTTTCGAATTACTGAGCTGTTTAACACCTGGAATGTCGTCATCCATGGCTGGTTGTGAACTCCGGTGACATTCACGTGAAAGTCAAGAATAGCACGGATACAGATTATATATAAAGATAAACGTAAAAATGCATTTATTTAATTACGGTACATTCGATCGATCTGAAATTTTGATACAATGTATTGTCATCCAAGATCTATCTGTGGTAAAATTTTGAGATCTCTAGGACCATCAGAAGTGGTTTAATTTTACGTTACAAGATTTGACGGATACAACATACAAACAGTGTGAGTTAAATAAAAGCTTGTAAAAAGGTCACGCATTTACTTAAAGTCGTTAAAAAGCAACCGACACAAAGACAGACAACACTAAGTCAAGGTTACCCGCAGCGAGGGGAGATGACGGTAGGGCAGAAGCGGTGGACATCAGAGAGAAACGGCGCAAGCAAGCCACGGCGACCGTGAAAATGAGCAATTCGGAGGGAGGTCAAGGTGAAGTGACCGTGACCAATAAAGTAAATTCGCATCTTTGTGAGAAGGGCAAACAAAGCGCGCAACAGTTAACGGGAGCGTCTGTTAGCGTAAGGGAGACGGCGGAAAGGAAAGTGACCACAGTGATCGACGCTTCGCCGAAGGTCATCACATGCAATGATCACGTGACGGATATGTGGAAATCAGATATGACCATTGATGAGTCCAGTTGGTCGAATGTAAGAAGAGAATTTAGTAGATCAAAACAAGAGTGTTTTGCTAGTAAAGTTAAAATGGAAAGAAATTAGTTTTTACTAGAAAGTCATAGGAATGGCGACTTCGATAAAGAAAATGTTGACTTTGATGAAAATTTTCACAGTCGAAGTCAATTTAAAACTGTTGGTAAACGAAGAAGACAGGTCCAGTCTTTTAAAAAAATCTGGTTGTGAATCAACACAGAGTAAGTTACGTTCTAGGTTTGAGCCGCCTGCTAAACTTATAAAGTTGCAAGTCAGACGTACAGTAGCCACGATGGATCATAGGCTAAAAGGTAAACCATAGCCATATGTTAGGGACTTGTGGCCTGTTGATTGTAAGAGTATGCTGACATGGCAAACTTTTCTGCTAGAAAATATTTTTCATTTTAATGTTTCATAAAAAATTTTCTCCAAGCGTAGATATGCCTCGAACGGGGATCGGCACATTAAATGGCGCAGGGGCAGGGGATAAAACTTTGTTGATCTAGTCAGTACCTCACAGCACAGGACCAGACTCTTAACTAAACTGCAGTGCTTACAATTAACTGAACCTGACTTTGATAAGCATTGATAAGACTATGAGTTTGACTATGATTTTGTTTGAGTCTTTGAGAATTTTGATTTGTTTGAAATATGTACTTTGCACTTTATGTTTTTGTTTATGACTTTAGAAATATGATTTGAGTACCATACTCAATTATTTTGAATACTTTGGGACCTAGTTAGTTTTCTACAAACTTGTTGTTTAATAAGCACATTGATATTTGATAAATGATTTGTGTGCACTTTGAAACTTATGTATTTGATATACTTTAAAAACCTGGTTGTTTTTCAGGACCATTTTGCTTTAGTCACTTAAAGATGTTGATAAATATTGAATGTAAATGGGTTAAGTTACGTTCAATACTTCGTTATTTTTCAGGATATTTTTGCTTTGATAATGATCGGATGTTTTCAAAACAGATGTAATTTCAGGATTGTTTTGCTTCATTTGATTGTTAGTGGCACATGTGTTATTGAGGCTTTGAAAATGTAGATCGATATTTATGAAAATTTGTGAAATAGATTGATTGAGCTATTAATACTTTGAAATTTTAATTGTGTTAATACTTTGAAACTTTACTTGTGTTTCAGAAATTTTGTTTGCTTTACTGAAATTGTCACTGACATGTTGTGAGTTAATGTTTTTGAGAATATATAATTTATAATGCTTGATGATTTTGATTATGTTTACTCATTTGTATAATGGTTACATACATGAACATGCTTAGAGTCGTATTACAGTTGTGTACTTACTGAAGCTGATGATGGGTTAATATACAGAGAATGTGTACTTATTTTTATGATTGCTATGAGCTCTCATGTTTTGTAATTGGAAAAGATGTCATGATTTCAGTTGGTTCTTTTATCAAACAACTTAAATGGTATCATGTATTTTTATAAGAGTTTTGATGTGTCCGAACTTGACAAAGATGTCAAATATTATGATGCAAACTTTTGATGACACTTATGATCATATGATGTTTTAAAATTGTTGGAATGTTTTGAGAAATTGAAAATGAAAGTTCTGTTATTGATTTGTTCTATTTATCTCGTTGCAGATATAAGTATAATGTTGCTATAATAATATATGGTCCTAGTAATGATTGCCTATTTGTATTTGATGCACATGATTTCTTTCATCGACATTTTATGACTTTTAGATGTTTGATATTGTCTTTTGTGACATTGAATTGGTTTTGTTCGGATTTAGAATCTTTTTGAACTTGTATGATGTTTTCATGACCATATAATTGGAATTACTATGTAACATTTGAAATTAGATTTTTTACTCAACTTGTACTGTTAGGTGTGACAATATAAGTATTGTCAAAGAGTAGGAGGGGAAGGAGTGTTGAGTACCTCAATACATGTTTGAGAATGTCATTAAGTTTAGAACCGTTGGGGGTAGTGGTTAGACCCAACCAACGCTACAGCTGACCTTGAGTGGACAAATATTTTGGGATAATCTGATGGGTCATGGAAAATTTATTAAGACGCTACAACTACTTAAGTCACATGTGATCACGTGTCAGGTGCCTGATGATGCTTGAATGTATGCATGCAAGCACGTGCTAACGAATTGGTACATGATGGCTGACCAATCAAATTAAGAGTTGCATGTTGACCTATGCCACCCAGAGGAATAGCCAATAGTAACTGTTAGAAATTTAGGGCAGATGCCATGATGGCGTGGGTGAGCGGTACAATATATACTTGGGAGAAACCAAGAGTCGTTCTCTCTCCCAGACGACCACAGGTCACCTTGAGAATTATATTCTAGGGGCTAGACTGTGGGGAACAGAGCCTTGCTGGAGGGGGTTTAGGTTTGTTAGGCTGTTAGACTTATAAGGATAGTCTGTATTTTAGAGTTAGGTGTTATTATCCTTTTATATATTGATTGATATATTTTTAGTCGATATTTGTATGTGTATTTGTATTTTCAGCAAGTAATGTAGGGTTATGTTATCTATAGTGAAGAAAGTAACTTTGGGCTAGAATAGCCAAGTGCAAATTAGTGTTGAAGTGAGCACCAGATGTGCTCTACAGGCAAAAGTGGGCAAAGACAAACCTGAGCCGGACGAAAGACTATTGTTAGTAAACAGTGCAGCCAGCTATCAGTCATTGAGTAACTGAGGGGGGTGGTGTTTATCGGCCTATCAGACGATGTGTGGGTTAAGCATCGCTGACCAGTGAGACGGAACACGGACTGACCCCGTGACCTGAGAAAGTGTGTGAGGTCGGCAGGCATATAGCGTAGCTGGCCGAATCATGGGACGTAGTATCCAACTGTAAACGCACCTTTATTATATATTTTTTGTAACTGAAGTAGTTATTGTCTACATATTCATATTTTATACTCTATTCCATTTTATATGCATCTATTTTATGTAAATAAATATTTTCTCTCAGTTGTACACAGAGGTGTTATGTGTCATCATTTATATGTGTTTAAATATTATAGTTTGAGATTAGTATTAATACTTGACACTGGGGGCTTGAGCCAAGATTGAATACATGTATTGATAAGATTACCCTAGACAACAAGAGTCAATACGAGTATTGGTGTCTGTTAAGGTCTCATTCGTTGGTGGATTATTGCTGGCTCTCCACTGCATACACACAAGAGATGACACAAGATTTCGGGTACAAATCACTGTTTATTCTGCTATGTACAATTGTATAACTGGCGGTCCCGCCTAGACATCAAATACATCTATCTACCAATGGCTTAATATTCGAGCATGCCCTCGGTCCGACTCGACCATCCTGGGCCCATGCTCAAGTCCTCTTACAGCTCTCCGTAAATACACAAAGCGTTTAAGTCCCCTCGGTCCGAACCTAACCGCTTCTGGGCGACAATAAACCTCAGCTCTCTGTGTTACTGCAACCCTGCAGCTCCCCGGTCTGCCCTGACCGGTCTGACCGCACAACACTGTGCGAAGTACACAACTGTCCCCTTGTAAAACCCCCCAAACTGGTCTCAACTGACCCTGGCGTCGCACCCCGTGTGACCAGAAGTTCACTCAGACATCACTAGACATTATTCCCGTGACAGGAGTTCATACCTGTCAACAACCATTCACTCACAGTGATTCTCATACCCCTGACAGTGTCTAGTGTATAGACATCAGTTGTCAACACAAGTCCATAGTCCATAGACTAGTTCACAATAAGCTGAGTAACAATACAGCCAGGCCACTATAAATCGAACTTCCTTAAGTCGAAAACCTCTCTTTATCGAATTAATTATTAGGTCCTAGCCATGTCATGTCTGCGCCTATTAAGCCAATTTCCATAACTCAAAAACTCCCCGGTCTCTTTGAGTTCGACTTAACGAGGTGCGACTGTAATACAAATCAAGTGATTTGATTTCTTAGAAGAGAAGTATAAAGTTTAAACTAAAGGTGCATTTTCTATTGAAAAATGACACATTTATAAACTAATAAACAGTCTTTTGAAGTCTATCATTAAATAATTGTAAGATTTATGAAGATATTTGCTTTACTTTAATTTTTTAAACATTTTTTTATTGCCTTTTTATGGCTTTGATATATATATGTTTATTTTTATTTACAAAATTTGTATTTTAAGCGTTTCTATCATTTTAAGTTTTAAATTGTAGCTTTATATTGGAAATTATTTTTTTTTGCAAACTCAAAACAATCATACATAATGGTTTGATTAATGAGCCAAGTCAGAAATCATACATATTCGCAAGCATTTGAAAAGTCTCAAATATAGTCTCTTATCCGGCTTAAATTAAAAAAGAAAATAATACATGTTATGTGTATTTGATACAAGTTTAAACATACAACATGATATATTTTGTAGATTACTATTAAATCTAGGTATTTTAGATACTTATGACAAATGCAAAGAAAAAAATTTGGTGACCTTTGTTTTATACATTTTAATAATAAAATATGTTCATCCTCAACATCAAAGAATGCCTTCAATTTACATTTAAAATGATTAGAGTTAAAGAGTTCCTAATGAAAAATAATAATTAAAATATGAAAATAATCAATAAACCTTTGACAAAAGCATAACAAAGTTCAGATTCACTATCCTTTTCAGAAATTATTTTGCGCAATCGGTCATCAAAAAGTTTAAGATTCATTTGTTGTAATGTTAATCCATTTAAAGAATTTAGTGAGTTTTTAGCTTAATGATGTATCATGTAACAAAAGCTAATTTTAAAAGTAAGACATTAACAAAAGCTAATTTTAAAAGTAAGACAACTAATTGCAGAGTATCGATTTGTGTTGAATCATGTTAATTTATATTATACAGTTCAATGCCTCCCACATTATACATTAAATGCGTTAAAAAAACTTTCGCGCTTAAATTAACTAAATAGAAATAAGTTCAGACTCTATAAATGTATTGGCAACAACAATATTAGCTCAATCTAAGTAAATTTTAAAGACCACTGGTTTTTTTAAGTAGTTAATAATTGTCCCCACCACAAAAAAGAAGAGATATGCCATCAGTTTTCTATATAGCAAAAATTAAAAATGTTAACGTTTGACTCCTTTAGAAGAGGAGCAATACCTTTTACATTACGGGCACTCCTTCTATACAGAGGATTGTTTTACTGAAACATAAAAAGGCCAACATTCAATTAAATATACTTATAATTCAAACGGATGGAGGTTAAAGAATAAACGTGTCTCATATATGTATGGCCCTGCTCCTTATTTTGTTATCACTATAATTATTAACGCAATTTCTCTTGGGGAGAATTGCATTTATATATTTCAATTGTCCGTCCTGTCTGTTCGAGCTTTGAACAGCAACTCCTCCTGAAACATACCATATAGAGGGTTCGGGTATTTGCTAATATGTTAAGGAAGTACCAAGGATGAGCATGGGCCAAAAAATTACCGAAAAAAGTTGCTGGATTTTCTGGAAAATAAAAAAACAAACAATTTCCGTATTTTGACAATTTCTCGCCAACCACAACACCTATCGCAGGGGTCGGGAAATGTTTGTCTGAGAGAGCCATAAACACCACATATTTTGAAAAGTAATTATTTGAGAGTCATACATTATGTTTAAAACTAAAAATTAAAGTAAATATGAGCATTTGTGCAATTTCAACACTAAAAGTACGATTATTTTGTCTCTGAATTCTTTTTATATCATTATTATGCTGTTTATGTTATATCCAATTCAAAGGTAAATGAATTTAAAAAAAATAAAAATAAGCAAGCATTTGTCTGAGAGCCAGATGCAGTCATCAATAGAGCCACATCTGGCTCACGAACCATGGTTTCCTGACCCCTGATTTATCGGGTTTAAACAAACGCAAACGATAGCTAATAATATTTAGAACAATGTTGGAGAAGAAATTTTCGAAAAATGACTATTTGTACGACTCCCGTAATGTTAGCAGCAATTTGTAGATAGCAATTGTTTTGTTTAGTTTCAGAATTATTAATTTGAAATGGTTTTTAATGTAAAAAAAGAATGATTTCCCTTGAATAAAAATATCTGAAATTCTTTTTTGTTGGAAATTACGTTTAAATACTCTTTCGAGTTTTTATAACTTTTTTGTAAATTCACAGTTATCAGGGAATATTAAAAAAGGTGTAGTAAAAAAAGATAATCTGTAAGCCAATTTTCAGATACGAAATTAAAAAAATTAATGTCTATAGTTTTGTAAAGTTTTATCATTATTTTATATTTTACTACAACAGTGCTTCCCAAAGTGGTGGTCTGTGGATCAGTGCAGGTCCGTGGACAATCAGCTGCCGGTCCACGGAATTTATCGATAAATGAAAAAGATATCTAAATTTAATCCTTAAGTTTTCCTTAAAGTTTGAGAACCAATGAGAGAATGTATAACATTGCCAAATCCCGTCGTTTGATATAAATATATTATATTATGACTTGAAGGAACAGTATTTCTTTTCTACTTCTTTACCAACTAATACAACTAGTTCTGAAATATTCAAGGTCATTCACATTAAATTTTAAGCAAATGTCAGATATAATTTAAATATTGTGTTGGTGTGAGTACGGATGCTGCTGTGGCCATGACTGGCCAGCGTTAGGGAGTTGTCAACAAGATTAAGGAATTAGCGCCAGAGTGCAAGTTAACCCACTGTGTTATTCACCGTGAAAGTTTAGCCACCAAGCAAATGTCAACAGAACTAAACAACGTGATCAGCGAAGTTGTAAAAAGTGTGAGCTATGTCCCAAAAAATGCTTTAAATTCAAGATTATTTGCTGCCTATTATGTGTCAAAATGGGCGCAGAACAAACTTACTGTATGCTGAATGTGCGTTTGTTGTCTTGAGACAAAGTACTGTCAATAGATTTGAATTGCGAATTGAGCTCGACCAGTTTCTACAGGAGAAAAATCCAGATTGGTCTCGACTCTTTTGAAATGTAAATTTTTAATGAGCTCAATATATCCATGCAAGGAAGGATGGCTTCATTATTTACAATGACAGACAAAGATTGATGGACCGAAACGCAAGCTAGCAGAATGGAAGAGTCGAGTCTCAGCATATTGTTTCGATGACTTTCACAATTTGGCAACAAGTATCGATAGTGCAGATGAAGAGCTTGATGTTCCAGATAGTGCAGATGAAGAGCTTGATGTTCCAGATAGTGCAGATGAAGAGCTTGATGTTCCAGATAGTGCAGATGAAGAGCTTGATGTTCCAGATAGTGCAGACGAAGAGCTTGATGTTCCAGATAGTGCTGACGAAGAGCTTGATGTTCCAGATAGTGCAGACGAAGAGCTTGATGTTCCAGATAGTGCAGATGAAGAGCTTGATGTTCCAGATAGTGCAGACGAAGAGCTTGATGTTCCAGATAGTGCAGATGAAGAGCTTGATGTTCCAGATAGTGCAGATGAAGAGCTTGATGTTCCAGATAGTGCAGATGAAGAGCTTGATGTTCCAGATAGTGCAGATGAAGAGCTTGATGTTCCAGATAGTGCAGATGAAGAGCTTGATGCTCCAGATAGTGCAGATGAAGAGCTTGATGTTCCAGATAGTGCAGATGAAGAGCTTGATGTTCCAGATAGTGCAGATGAAGAGCTTGATGTTCCAGATAGTGCAGATGAAGAGCTTGATGTTCCAGATAGTGCAGACGAAGAGCTTGATGTTCCAGATAGTGCAGACGAAGAGCTTGATGTTCCAGATAGTGCAGATGAAGAGCTTGATGTTCCAGATAGTGCAGACGAAGAGCTTGATGTTCCAGATAGTGCAGATGAAGAGCTTGATGTTCCAGATAGTGCAGATGAAGAGCTTGATGTTCCAGATAGTGCAGATGAAGAGCTTGATGTTCCATCTTTACAAAACGTCTTCTTTCAGCCTGACTTGAAAAAAGTATTTAACAGTTTGGAGTTCTCTTTTCAACAGAAGATGAACCTCGGAAAGGTATTGGATCGATGATCAATCCAGTTAATTCCTCGAAGGTTGCATGACTTATCTTTAAAATGGAAGATAACTTGCTGGAGTTAGCTGCGAGGGAATGTTTAAAAATGAATTTCGGAACTTTGTCCTCTCTTGCATCCTTTTGGAATCACTTGCCGAAATTGCTCTCATGGCTCTTCTTCTATTTCCTTCATCTTACCTATGTGGGACTGGTTTTCAAAAATAAGACAAAGTACAGGAACAGTATGTGTATTTGTTCTCCAGTGCGAGTAGCTTTGTCCTCAGTCTAGCCACGACTTGATAAACTTGCAACAAATAATCAGGCTCACCTGAGCCATTAGTTTAAGCTTTGAGTATAAACTTACACATGTGCATCGTTCTTTGTTTCAACTGTTGTTAAGTTGATAGTACTTTAATAAATGCATATCCTGACTTAAGTCTATAAGTTTTATTAAAGAAAATTAATATAAAAAGTCATATATATTTATTTTTAAAAATGATATAGTAACCATAGAATGCACATGTGTAAAAAAGTTGAAACAAAGATCGATGGCTGCCATTATCAACACATTTTTATACAAAATAAAGACGATCGTAAATGAGAGATAAGCAATCAAGGCTAAAGTGTTTTTTTTTCAAAATTGTTTGATGACATTTAGCATAAAACACTTCGAATTTATGCTTAATCTTGTAGGGGTTTAGGCCATTTAGGAGGTCATTTTGCTATCAAAATCACGTCTTTAAGGGAAAATAGTGCAATCGGGAAAGTTTCTGCTGGTCCATCATACGAAAAACTTTGAGAAGCACTGTACTACAACAAGATTTCCTTAGAGGTGTGAAGTGTTTTGTGAATGTTTAAACAGAAACAAATATATATTTTCCACGTCTGTAGAAATTAATATGAGATTACAAAAAAAGTTATACTTATTCAACAAAATAACAATATTCCAGCTGATGCTACATAACTTGCTACAGGTGGTTATAGTGAATTAAATATATGTGAGTTAGCCACAAAGTTGTTGGTGTCAGGTTTTCATTTCATATTAAATATATTTATAAGAGTTTGCTATTTCTTTCATTGATTTGAGAATGTAATGTTGAAAACTGTAAGCATTTTAATAGTTATTTCTGAAATTAAAATTTTAGTAATTCAAATTTTTTATAACAGATTGCTGAGGGACAAAATATTCCTATAATTTATGACGTTAAATAAGAGACAAAGATGACGCTGACGATGCGTAGTGATTTGATCCGACATTGGCTGATGTCCCTGTTATTAATCTTAAAGGTAGGGAAATGAAACGTGAGATGTGTAAGTCAACATATCAGTCACAGCAGATCTCAATATATATTACCACAGGTGCATATGTAATTTTTTAAATGAAAAGTTGAGTGGTTAGCTTATCACTTTCTTTTGATAGTCCAATAAATTATCTATTTAATCATTACTAGAAAATATTTATGTGCAAATTTTTTTTAGACAAATTAATTTTTTCCGAAGGTTGTTTTGATATGGACACGAGCCTATGTGTCAAATTTCAGCTCGATGGTATCACGGGTAGTGGGTCATTTTTTACTTTTGTTTTTCCGCCCGACGACGAACGACAGACAGAGAGAGAGACAGAGAGACAGAGAGAGACGGTCGTGAAGTTGATTTAAGGGATTTAATAAAACAAACCCGTAAAAAACAAAGTTTTTGACTATAAATCCCTTATATATGAGTCATAACTAAAAGTATTAATTATGTTCAAACGTGACAAATATTTACAGACTGAATCTGTATTAATTCCCTTTTGCTTTTTACCTGGGGGGGGGAGAGGGGAAAGGTCTTCTCACCGATCGCTGGGCCGAGCTCAGCGTGACACGCAAAATGTAAAGAAAAGCACGCTGGTACACCTGGTTAAAACACGAGATGTGTTCACCTGTGGCTGGGGTGAAGTCAAGTGACCCGTAAAATGTAAACGATAGTGACCGCTACATACAGTTTATATAGATAAACTAAAAATGCATTAATTTAATAACTGTACGTTTGATCGATCTGAAATTTTGATACTATGCATTGTTAGGTGACACGGGTCCGTGTGTGGGTCATTTTTTACTTTTGTTTTTCCGCGGTGCCCGCCCAAGACAGACAGAGAGACAGAGACGCCGGTAAAGTTAATATAAGGGATTTAAAAAGTGCCGCGTTGAACTTCGATCGGAAGTCAGCTCTGTGGAGATTTAACCTAGTGGGGATGCCCTTACCCAAAGCAAAAGTGCTTGGATACTGCGGTTGCCCGCACCCCCATGGGTGGTCTACAATGATGATTCCCCCTACTTTGCGACAGTCCTCAGTAATTTAGACTGTTTTCCGCCCGCCCAAGACAGACAGAGAGAGAGAGATGACGACAGAGACGGCGGTGAAGTTAATATAAGGGATTTAATAAAACAAACCCGTAAAAACAAAGTTTTTGAGTATAAATCCCTTATATATGAGACATAATTAAAGTATTGATTATGTTCAAAAGTGACAAACATTTACAGACTGTATAACCGGGGGAGGGGGTGGGAGAGGTGAAAGGTCTGGTCACCGATAGCTGGACCGAGCTCAGCGTGACACGTAAATGTAAACAAAAGCACGCCGGTACTTCGATGGGTCGCGTCAACGCGCGAACTGAGCTCTAACGTGAAAAAAAACAATAACAAACTGAAATTCAATTACATACCTCGTATAGAGATAAACTAAAAATGCATACATTTAATTGCAGTACATTCGATCGATCTGAAATGTTGATACGATGCATTGTTAGGTGAGACGGGTCCTTGTGCCAAATTTCAGCTCGATCGGATCTAGGGAAGTGGGTCATTTTTTACTTTTGTTTTTGCTCCCGCCAAAGACAGAGAGAGATGACGACAGAACGACAGAGAGAGAGAGACGGCCGTGAAGTTAATATAAGGGATTTAAAAATTACATGTGGTCAGTTAGTCCTTCATAAAGGTAGCTACATCCTCTCTGCCTCCACTCTCATTATTTACCTTTTCCACAACTCTCGCCAACACAGATGTGCTGTGGTTGTCACCTAGTCAAGTCTACTTAACATGTCATAATGTGACATGTGCCAGCCGACGTCCAGTCCCTGGTCTCACTTATTCCTCGTGATCTCTCCATCCCAATCCAAGTATCTTAAGTTACACGATTACTCTTAATAAACTATCTCTAGCTTAAAAGGTATACATTAATACTACATTTTTGATATCCATTTCGTTAGTGTTCGAAACATACATGCGATGTGAATCGGCTGAGGTAAAAAAATCCTGGGGTCAAAACGTCCTGAGGTCGAAACGTCATTTGGTCGAAATGTCCGGGGTCGAATCGCTCGGGGTCGAATTGTCCGTGGTCAAACCGTCCGTGGTCGAACTGACCGGGGTCGAAGCGTAACGGAGTCGAAATTTCTGAGGTCGAATCGTCCAATAATAATAATAAATAATAATAAACTTTTGTTGGTTTTTTTTCGTAAACTTTTCATTCTTTATTCCACATTCCATTTTTACACGATTTGGCATTAATATAACCATCATGATCCTGATTGAAATCAGTAAGTGTTTTGAACTTAACACCTTAAAGCAATTTCATCCGATTGCCTTATTAAAGTTTAGGTAGTTGTTGAATCCATTCCCACTACTTTTTCTGACATAATTTTTAAAAAATACCAATTCTTAAGGGCCTAGGGCCAAGACTGTCATTTTTAACATGAGTTAAATAAGGTTTTTTTTTAAAGCAGTCGCTACTTAGTAAATTGATGGATCCCTACCTAACGTGGTACATTTCACGGCCCCTAATAACTATAGTTCTAAACGGTACTAAACTCATAATGCCCACTCCATCGAGGCAGTTGACCCCAAATTTATATATACTTTGGTTAACTTTTAAAGCTTTATATTAAAATCTTTAAAATATAACTAATGTCTCCATAACGATCAAGATTTAAATTTGTATGCCTTTTAAACTTTATATTGTGAACAATTTTCCATCGGGGGGGGGCTTAATGTTGTTTTTTTTTATATAAGCTTTATAAATATTATTTTATCTATCCAATCACCATGAAATTTAGAGAAAGTTGTTGATTACATTAGCAAAAATTATTCTGACTTGAAAGTTTTAATACAGCTTTTTAAAGGACCGGGGGCCCAAAATATTAATTTTACCATGAGCTATTTGAAAGGTATTTTAACCAGCGTCTACTGGGTCGATGGATTGATCTTGAAGAAAGTTGGTATATAAAAATTTGATGGCCTGTTTTAAAATGATATAGGATATTAAACTCCTAATGTCAATTCCTTAAGGGCCGGGGGCCCCAAATCTTTTTTCATAAACTTTAAAAATTGTATTGCTCATTTTACTTTAGAGAGTCTTGACAAAATTGACACATATCACCATCATCATCAAGATTGATATTTGTTTTGGCCCTTGACCTTTACATCTTGCACTATTTTTGTCCTGGGACCCTTAATGTCATTTTATTCCCCAATTGATTTTACACGACCTTGACTAATATTGAAAAAAACAAATTTACCCATCATGATTAAGATTTAAATAAATTGGTGTTTTAAAATTTACATCTTTCACCGATAGGCCCCGGGGTCCCTTAATTTCATTTTGTTACTAATATAAGCTGTATAAATATATTAATATACTTTGCCGGAAATTAGGACAAGCACAAGCACAAGACGCGGGCAAGCAAGCATGACGAATGACCTTCGCTAGGGTCGACCAATCAAGCGAGTTTGGGGCAGGGTGGGGTGAAGGTAGCTCAACTGCAGTGGGCATGTCTCGAGACCAACAATGCGTCTTGCTTTCATTCGTGTTCTTCTCATTTCTTCGTGCTGCTGTTTGTGTCCGCTCTTTCCCCATTTCTTTGAACTATCTATAAGCATGTATGCGGCGTATATTACGCCGTGGATCGTATATAGTGTAATTGTATTCACTGATCGCGATGAAACTTTAGAAAGTTTTTGAGTCACTCCCGTGAAGGGTTCTGGCTACAATAGATGTTTCTGATCAAACATAGTAATTAAATCTAATTTAGAACACTCATATTTAAACACTAAAGGGGATTAAAACCATCATGTCCCAAGTTAAGTGGGTTTCATTGCGAATTTTTATGCGCAATTATATTAATTGTTGACGACGTTCTTCATGTTAAACTTTCTTTTTTTTATGACCCATCTTAACGAAAATTTTAAGTGGTTTCTAAGCGCCAACAAAAACCGTCGAACATACTTAATTTGTTGTTATGCTGCAAATGTAAGTCGCCATATTGAACTTTTCAAAAGTTCTTTGATACTTATGCTCCCATCTTCCAGATATTTGTTACGCCGGTTCTCAGCGCTAATTGAAATCCTACTTTTCTGGTGCACATCTCGGTTATTTTGCTAGTTTTCAAATAAACGACTGTCTTAAAATAATTGGAGAGGCCCGACCAACGTGTGTTGATACTTCTTAATTGCTTGAAATTATACAGATCCTAAAAAAGGACTCAAAGACATAAATCTAAATGTCAAAATAATGTTTGGTTAAACTGTAACTTGATTTCTATACGTGCATCTCTAACTAAAACGAACTCTCTAACCAAGGCCGTCTTAACGCATAGGCCCGGTGGGCATTTGCCTGGGGGCCCACGAGCATAGGGGCCCCATTGTAATATGTTTATTTATCTATATTATGTAAATTTATTATTTTATTCCTGCGGGGGGGGGGCACTCTTTCTTTTGCCAGGGGCCCAACACTATTTCTTTGCCTGGGGGCCCAAAATGGTGTAAAGACGGCTCTGTCTCTAACTAGTTTTTGTACACTACAACTTTTTTTTGCATTATTTGTCATGTCCACATACTATTTGAAAAATATAATTGCTGTTTAAGCAAATGCATCTAACAGACTTAAATAAACAAAAGAGTTAATATACCATGGAACCATGATGAGGTTATTTTAAAAGCTATAGAAAGATTGACAAAGACAGAAAAAGACCTCAACAAGATCAGACGCAGAAACTTTGCTAGTCATATCAAAATTATTTTTCTTTTCCATTTAAAAAAAATAGAAATATTTTTTTAAAAGGCGTATAATTATACACTATCTGGAAACATGCACTTGATGAATGCAATGATGCTCGAAAATATAATGCTAAAAACTTTGCAGAGCATACCCAAAAATAAACTAATAGAATACTTAATATATTTTTTACTTTTGCAACAATTGTACGGTGATACCTTATCATTTATTTGAACCCTCCACTCCAAGAACGACAGAGCAAAATATTGGCGATCAAAACGAATATTTAGCCATGTTATTATGAAAAAAAGTTGAGAAGAAAGTTGTATACTTCATAAGATGTTGTTATAGAAATTTAAGTGAGGTTTTGACAATTGCAGAATTCGGAAAACAGATTTTAGTAGGCCTACACAAGCTAATCTACTGGGCATTGAAATGTTGCCTTTAAATTAGAGTACTTATCTCACATGACATTGCAAAGCAAGGACTAGTTTACCTCACTGGTAAAAAAAAATAATTAATCAATTCAACATGATTTAATCAATTGTATTATGATATTTAGGGTCGAAGCAACATTGCCTTATGTAATATCATTACTTTGAATATTCCTTAAATCTACCATCATTAATTCCAATTGTGCGAGAATAAAATCAATAATGAACTATATAGCAAACATTGCCTTATCTATAGCTTTTTTGGCTATTTAGAATCGCAAGGCGGATAATATTGATTCATCGAAATTTGTGTCACGAGGAAAAGTAGACAACTTCACTTTTAATCTAGAAATTGTTTATAACTAACATACAAATGTATAGTCTCCTTATTATTAGAAACATAATGATGCTATGAAGAAAACATAACATATTTTATTAGAACGTGATAAAAATTATATTTTCTGTATACCCTCAACATAATTCATCAACATACCGACGTTACGCCACTGTTCAGTGGAGAAATAATAATCAATACTGTTTCGCTCTTTGTGTCTATATTTTAAAAAAAATAATAATTTACAGCTTTAGGGCAAAAGAATAATTATGAAAACCATATCCATAAACCGACCAGCTAATACTAGTTGCTGTCAATTGTTTTGTTTTCTCGTAATAGTGTAATAAAAAGGAGAAACAAACATATATATATATATATATATATACACACACATACATACAAATACCACCTGAGCTTTAAGTATTATATATATTTAAAATGATCAAAAACAGAATCTACAAGATTTTGATAGCATCTTACGCCGATTAAGCCCCGGGGCAGTTGATATTGTTTTTTTTTAAAAAGCTATATAAATATTTTTTTATTAATTTAATCGCCATGAAGCTTTGGGGAATTGTTGAGTACACTCCAATGAAGATTCATGTCATAAAATGTTTTAAAATTATAACTTATCAGAGCCGGGGGCTTAAAATATCATTTATACTTATTATTTTAATTTTGACATACAGCTTCAATGTTTATATGTCCTTTGTTATAACAGCATAAGAATGATAGAAATATACAATGACACTTCTAAATTAAATATCAATTAAATACGTATACATTTACAGATGATTGTCATAGATATTTTGAGAACCAGTGCTGTTTACTATAACTCGTCACACCTATTAAGCTAAGTTATAAGATCACAACAATTCTAAGCATTCGTTTGTCGCTAGCTGGAGGTAAGGGGCGTGAATCACTTTCTCCGATAAGCTGCTTTATTTCAAAGATTTGTTAAAAGCAAACACTTTTCACAAATTACAATTTACAAAACATAATCGAAATAAAAAGTGTAGTTACTTACTTTATAATAAAACAAAACCTTTAGTAACAAAATATAGGAGAGTGTACACACACATTTAAATTATATATATATATCCCCTTCGGACACGGACTTACAAATTTCTTCAAAAAAATTATTTGATGGTTGGAAAATGATATATGGGACATACTGATATTGCAATAGTAAGATTTTGACCATTGGTTATGTAATATGCAAATTAGAGCATGTGCACATATGTAAACACCGTGTCTCAATTAAGTAAAAAAAAATAAACATTTTATAGGAACATTACAATAATTTCAGAATATCAAGAAAATTATAAATAAAACTCAAAGTTTTATTATTTCAATAGTTATAAATATTGTTAAAAAACATTTTTTCATAATATTGTACTTTATTTAACAGAAAAATATGAAGAAAAAAATGGTTAAATGTATAGATAATAGTTGCGTACATGTTCATTGTTGTGGAACATTAAAAAATTATTTAAAAAACAGTTCTGTCAATGTTTTCAACACAGAAAAAGATTACACTTTTTACATGAAACCTAAAACAAGTTTTAACATTTATATTCTTCTAGTTTTCAAATTTGGCCAAACTCTTAAATGTAGATGAGAAAATTACCTAACTGATCATTTTTAACCTCTGAAATTATACTTTCTCACTCGAAGATCTAACTAATTCAGGTGGTAAGAGCATTCAATCAACAAAAACTGCTAATACTTTGGGCTAACAACAGGTCAGCAAAGTTGGGGTGTAGCCAGGCAAGCTTTCATCAACATGTTCACCAGCTCACTTTTTCAGTAGATCAAAAATATTATTTAGAGGAACCTCTATGAACTTCAATGTCACCATGCTCTAAAGAGGAATTTAAAAGAGCAAAAAGTCTACAAAATAAAATGAACAAACTAGCCATATTCTTTTTTTTATCGTTAATTCTGTACTTCGTTATAAGAAAATCCATTTTCTCCACTCCACACATAAAGTCATCATAGACCCGAATGCACTTCGGCTATCAACAAAAATAAAATCCTTGCAACTTTCACCTCATTGTCAAACTTGTCCAACCATTTGATCATACAAACATCTCATTCTGCTTTTATTTTATAGTCACTTGATACACTGCCATCGTTTTCAGGTCTTTTTCTAATTTCAGGACACATCACATCAACCGTTTGGATTTCACAATACCTAAAAAAAAGTATTAATTTTTAAAAACTTTTAAATTCCTTAATTAAAAATAGTCTAAACAAAATGGAATCATCTGCTGATAAACTAAACTAAATTCCTCACTGGGCACCTGTAAGAAACGTGCCCTTATTTGCGAGGTCCCTCTGCAGTAAAATTGTGTAATCTGTTTCGAAGCAGTGTATATCAATTCACAGGCATGACATCTGCAACTGACCAAACTCTGGCTACTATTTGCCAAAACATTCCAATTCTTGGAAATAAGTAAGTTTATCATGATGATGGTAATTGCAAATAAAATGTTGAATAACCTTGGTAGAAGTATTTAAAGTTTTCAATATCAAGTTTAACTTGACTGGTTGCATCAGGGTTAAATGGTTGTCTATTTTACTGAGAGGGCAGCTCCTGGTGAGCTGGTGTAACAGAATGACCTCACCATTGTCGTCTTCATCAATCAAGATATCATTACTGTAGGCTCTTCATTAACACCGCTGTACATTTCATCACCCGAGTCATCTCTGCGATATGATTCTGAGAGGTCCAATTCTGAATCTTCGAGGTAATCTCAAACATAGTCGGACAGTAAAAAGCAAGACGTTGACTTTGTCATTGCTGTCAACCTGCAAGAAAATTATAAAAATAATAAAATAACATTTACTGTAACTGATCTAATAACAGGCATTCAAGGTTGAAATCTCATTCTCCATAAATAAAAAACACACACTTTCTTCCACTTGTAGGATTTATTATATAATCAATAACATTACTACTATTAGTCTACTATTAGTATAAGTATTACTAATTAATTAATTAATTCACATTTTAAATATTATAAGAACGTTAAGAATAGTTAAATTGAAAAAAAAAGTTAAATGCAAAACACAACAATATATCTACAATGAATCAAGGCTTTTTTACTATTATTACTAACTTTTAAACTTATAACCTATTATCGATTTTACTCACTTGAAACACACTGTGTACATATGTGCACACAATTTTTCAAAAATTATTTTAGGCACCCAAATATGTTTATAAAAATAAAATGTATACTTTCACACACAATAACAATAAAACTATCGTATCAATGTACTGTAAGATAGGAATTCAAGAATTCAAGCTTTAAATTAAAAATAAAAAATTTATAAAAAACTCACCAGATCGCTGTTTTGGGTCGCAATGGTTAGTTGTTGCGTTCTGGGTTCTGGATAAAAGAAGACTAAGTCTCGACTCTTGTTCACGCATACGTCAAGCCTTTATTATTCATCAATATATGTACGGCATCTGTTACGGTACACGACGTACTCCATACAACAACGTCCACTCACTTTAAGTGCATACATGAACCCTCTGTCTTTTAACGCTGAACACTCGAGCCACCTCGATGTGTCATCCGCTATAACAGAGCCAACGCTCTATATTAACGTCTAATCCCTAACAAGGGCTATGGACCTCTGCACTCCTCAGTTTCCACACGTCTTCCTCCTCTCAGTCTCACACACACTGTTATATACACAGCACGGCCGTCCAACCTTCACACTGAGTGACTACAACTAACATCATTATGGACAAGTGACTCCTGTCAACGCACGCCTTGACCCGACTCCCACCCTGGCTCACAACAATCTCACAACAATCATTCGCAGTGATTCTCATACCCTGACATTAGTCATAGTAAATAAAATTATAAAAACTTCAGATAAAAAAGATTTCCGATTAAAATGATGGATTGGTTGTCAGTGTTTATCGAAAATAGCGAAACAATTAAAAATAATTATTTCTAAATTATGAAAAAAAAATTGAAGTCATGTGTACATATGTACACATCGTGTCCGAAGGGGATATATATTAGGGCTGATTACGATTAATTTAAATTTAATCGTTAACTTTTGAAAAATTAAGGAATTAATTAATTGTTAATTTCGATTAAAGCCAAAGATTGAAATTTATGGTTTCATAAAAAACATTTATTAAAATAATTGTCGAAAATCGAAATAACACTGGAATGTCTTCTTTATATGACATATTTTAACCAACATCGCAAACAGACAAGTGTATTGACATTATTTGGTTCAAGTGATGAGCGAGTCTTATTGACAATATAACAAGCCGAGCTGAACAATCGTTCACATAGCTTTAGATTGTCTCAGCTGAAGTTTCCGATACTGAAGTGGATGTTTGGTTTGCAGGTGATATGTAAACGAAATGTAGAACCAAGGTAGCAATGTTCCCTTTAAGCAGCGTGGCTGCGCAGATATTTGACCGACGACACGCAGGAGTTTAGAATCACCGCGCAGCAAAGTTTGTAAAATATTGCACACAAAAAATGGACATTGTGCAACTTTGCACACGGACTAACGAAGCTTAGACTTAGAGGGAACATTGCATGGTAGGCAAACGATTTCTCTCAATGGACACAATAAACTTGATCAACATTTTGAACATTCACGTCAGTCAATAGTTTAAAACCAAAATGTTCGTGTAATCGTCCGTAAATTAGTTTATATTTATCGGCCGAAATATTTTAATTTTTGACTTCCAGTACATTTATAAGTGGTGGGTCAATTAATCGTTAAAAAAATTAATCGTTAAAATTTTTAACGATTAATCGAGAAATTAATCGTTAATTTCCGCAGCCCAGATATATATATATATATATATATATATATATATATATATATATATATATATATATATATATATATATCTCATCATGCTAATCATCAGTCCCGTGACCATTGCGGTCGTTGGGGGGGGGAGCGCATTGACACATCAACAGATAACGATCTTCACATATGCCTAATTTTAGCGGTGTCCAGTAATTCATGTAAGGAGCCGTCCATAAAGTACGTCACGCTCCGAGGGGGGGGGAGAGGGGGTCTAAGAAAGTGTGACGGGGGGAGTGGGGTCAGGCCATGTCTGATGTCACACATTTATTATTTTTAGTATTTTTTCTAATTTATTTATATATTTTTAGTGGAATTTAAATAGCTTTAAAAATAATTTTCAAAAATTTTGCGAAACATTAGAATTAGTTTTATGTCAAAATAGCATTGAAATGCGTATCTCCTGAATGTGTTGTTCATAAATCTGAATTGGATACATCAGGACTGATATCGAAGGACCAGGAATGGTTTGACAATCAATATTTCACTCACATTGTTATTAAATATCAGGACCTGAAATGTTGCGACAAAGCACGAAGCTCATATTTTAACGTTTTACCTTAAAGATTCTTCCCTCCTCCAATCCCAATCAACCAAACAAATGATGGACTCAAAGCTTAAGAAAGAGCAGATGCAGATTCTCATAAATTTCCTTCCTTGTTTGTAGTACAAACTCTCAAATTTGATGAAATTATGCCAAGATCAACAGGAGCTTTCAAAGTACAACCAGCTTATTTGATCGACTTTGCAAAGTATGTCACTCATATTTTGCCTCACAAACAATGTTGAAGAAACATACAGGACAACACAGAGCTCGGGCTCAGGAGAATGTGCCCACCCAAACTGTTCAAGAATCAACTCAGATAAAACGCATCCGTCCTTTGAGAATCACTTCTAGAAGTCAAAGAGAACCCATGGCAGTTATTGCCAGAGGAGAAAATGTACATACAGAGGCTGTTGAGTGGCTAGATGAGGACGAGTTGATCTGTCTGCAATTATCCTTCCCGGAAACGATGATTGTGAAAGATTGCTTTCAGTCGTATCTATGGATGAACACAGATGATGTCCAGTGAATATTTTTGAATGAAATATAATTCATAGGACCATAATAAACAGATTAAATATAGCACAAGAGTTGGTCACTTAATTTGTTAATCTAGTCTTTTTTTTTATAGTCAAATTGTTTTGTTTCCTTTTTATTATGTAATTTTAAAAATCAGGCTCCGGCTTCGGCTCCGGCAGGATTTCACTTCATAATCCCGGCTGGCCGGTAGATCCCTAATTTATATATATATTCATAATCATAATGGCACCGAAAAAATCCGGAATCCGGCCATTTTAACAAATCTGATTCCGGCTGCAGCCGGATTTCACTTCATAAATCCGGCCCACTTCAGTCCAGCCGGATTTCAAAATTTTGAATCCGGTACGTCCCTACTTTTAAGTGGAAATTTTATATTTTAATACAATTTAATAGTTAAGTGTATTTTAAGTATTAAATTTAATAGTTTAATTAGGTGTTAATTTTAAAAAATTTGGAAAGTGTGACGTACTTTAGGGTGGGGGGGTCCCGAGATTTGTGACAGTTTGTGACAGGGGGAGGAGGGGTCAAAAATAGCGTGACGTACTTTATGGACGGCCCCTAATTTCATCCCAGTCCATTACTTTATGTTGTCCAGCCAGCTTTTCCGTTGTCGACCTCTTCGCCGGCCCCCTTCTACAGTGCCTTGAAGGATAATTTTTGTCAGGGTACCATGTCGAAGTACATGACCGAACCATGCCATCTTGCGTCACTTAATTGTTGTTATGATGGTTTCTTGATGACCCGCAATAGAGTTTATTATGTCCCAGACATATTCATTGGTCTTATGTTCTAAATAGGAGATCTGGAGAATTTTCTTCTTGCATTTGTTTTCAAATGCCTGCAGCTTGCTTTCAGTGGCCTCACATCCGTAAAGGACAATGGTTTTAACTACAGCTCTGTAAAGCCTGAGCTTTGTTGGCAGGCTAATGTTTTTGCTGTTCCATAGTTTGGTTAACATCGTCATTACAGCCATTGCCGACCCAATTCTAGCTCAAATTTCAGCTTCACAGGCACCACCATCTATAGATATAATGGCTCCTAGATATTTAAAGTTATGTACCTCATCCAACTTTTCTTGGTTCATTAGTTTATCCGATCGAATATTTAGAACCCAAATGTGTAATGCAACCATTTTTTATTATTGATATTATATTATGGTCAGATCGTGCACGAATGCAAATAATCAACACACCCTAAATTACGGGTATATAATAAATAATTTATCATTTTATATGTAGGTTTTTTTTCTAGCATAATATATATATATATATATATATATATATACTAGAAATATACCCGCACTATGTAGCGGGAGTGTGCTGATCCTTTTCCCCAGTATTAGTTGCTGGTTATTACAATTTTTATTTGCCAAGTTATATTTCGGATTCATCTATTCGTTAAAATCTTATGGGAAACAGATATATTCCATTTTAAGGGGAACAAAATTAAATATAATTAAATATATATAAGAAATAAAGAGAGAGAAAAAAAAACACAATTATTTAATCTTTACCATTTTACCGCGTGAGTTGTTTTTACTGTTTCAAAGATGTGATTTATTAAATAATGAATCTTGACGACCATAATAACTAAATTTACTATTTCATTCCCACTTGTACTAAATAAACATAACTGATAGGTTTTCCGAAAGAACTCTACCACCCTCGTCACTCAAAAATTTCATATATGATTACGACACTGCATAATAATACAATTGTAAGTAATACAATATTTGTAACCGCGTCTATGAGATAAAGAACATATGGCACTAACCCTTAAAAAGGCAAAGGCTACATAACTCATAGCAGCAATAAACAAAATTATAAATGTACTTTCTAAAATACATTTTTTTTAAAGTCGTATTAAAATAATATCATGAAAAAGTGCACACCATATTTAGACAATAAAAGATTATAGAAAGCTGGCCGCATAAAATAAAGTCTTGTTATAAAGTAAATGTACTGGACCAAAGAAACTCTTCCTTTTGACGTATTCATAGTTATCGTAACAGGGAAATAATATTTAAAACAATTGTATGTCTCTAAATTTTATGATTTATATTTACGGTTTTTATGCAATGTGTATAATTTCAAAAAGGAACCATTTTTTGTTCCCTATTTCTGATAAGGCATCATATTTTGTCAATTATATTCAATACACACACACCAGATTTTGTTTCTGAAAAAAATATATATTTATATATCCACATTAAAAAAAAAGATGTCACTTTTTATGAATAAGCACATCTGAAAAATTGATGAAAAAGCAGCTTTAAAATTGGCTTATGTTATTCCGACTACAATTGAATGAACATAACATTTTCAATTCGCAATTCGTATTAATTAAGCGTTTTCAGGATCACTTTATTAAATTTATTCAACTTCTGTTAATACGTCCGGTAGCGAAAGTTGTGGTCTTGAGAGGAAGGTTTAACATGTTGAAACAACGTGTGGGGCCAGAAATATTTCTTCATCCCACCAATTGTACAAGTAATATTGTCTTGCTCTTTGAATGATGCTCTGCTCTTGGCCCTGTTCCCCCGAGCATGGCATTGCTATTAAAACAAAGTCTCACCAATTAACTGGGATTTATAACCAACAGAGACTTGCCCATACTTGGATCCTTGCCACATAATAGTGGCTAGAGTTTGCATCCTGAGTCATTCTGTGGCATATATGTGTGGGTTAACTTTTCAAGTATACCGATGGTTATTTCCAAACGAAGAAATGTTCATTTTGTGTACAGGATCCCACACTTTTACTAGAGCGGAGCAACAGATATTAGATACCATACACTCAGTGCGGAGACACAGGAAATGGCTACAAAGCGGCTGATTTATTTTAGGTATTCCAAACGAATTAAAAATGAAAACCAAGGAATCCACACCACATTACAGTTGACATCTCCCACAATTCCTACAATTTCCATCTCATTTATAACGCAAGTCTTTCAGTCATTCAAAATTGTCGATATGAAATCAATAAATCATTGAAGGAATAACTTTGGCAGTTAGGAGAAATTCATGTTAAGTGTATTTGATATCAGTCGCATATATCCCATGATATACAAGGGTGATTGATAAGTGTTAGATTATCATAATAGTAAAGAAAAATACCAGTAAATTAAATAACTTTAAAAAACTTATGTTGTATGCTTTTGAACAAATTGGGTGGTCTATTTTGTTTTATACATTTAGACTAGTAAAAATAGTTATATGCTTAACAACGATGAATTTCTTAAATGGTAATCAACATTAAAAATAATATACTTGGGGCGCTCAAAGTCCGTCCCGCGGGCAAAATGCAGCCTGCGTTAATGTTTTACGGACATGCGGGCTCATCTTAAATAGTTAATTGATGCATGGATTTTTTCCTACAATTACGACTTTATATTTATAAGTATACAAAATTTGAAATTATGTTCTGTTTCGAGAGCAAAATGATGATGTCAAAAATCTATGCTGTTTTAATGTTAACTACTTTGAACATTGATTACAAAATGCTGATGAAGTCATGTGCTGTGTGTAAGAAACTAGATGACATCAGTGGCATGCATGCTCGGCAGGCATAACGAGGGTCACAGGTTTATTTGGGTACCATTATATTTAGTTTTTAAAATAATTATATTTCTTAAAGAATATTACAACATATGTAGCACAAAAAAGAAAGACTACAAGCAAACTAACACATATAATTTAATTTCAAGAAAACAATTTAAATAATTTTGAAAAGCATCATCATCAATATATTTCACTTTAACAAGATTTCTTCATTGGTGTGAGGTGTTTTGTGACCATTTAAATATGAATAATTATATTTTTTCAACGTCTGTAGAATTAAACATGAGACTAAGAAATTAACACTTATTCAGCAGAAAATAATATTTCATCTGATGCTACATGATATGTTACAACTTGTTATAGAAAAACTAAAGATTATTTAGGTGGCTATAAAACTGTTGGTGTCAGGGTTTTGTTTATACTAAATATGTCTTTAAGTAAGAGTTTCCTGTTTCTTTAAATGATTTGAAGACAGGAAAGTTAGAAACTGTAAGCATTTTAATAGTTATCTTTGTTATTCAAAAATTTTGTAATTGAAATTTTGTTACCATAATTTTTATAAACAAAATATTTGTATAAATAATGAATGGAAAAATGTCTCCTTTTTTGGAACATGGTAAATACTGAATAAATGAAATGAAATGGAATGTTGCGAATGATATACAAACTTTATCCTGGCCTAGACGGCTTCAAACCACATGATAAATCACCCGCTGAAATAGTTATGACAATTAACAATTCCTATCAGACACTTCTTTAAAATGTTCAAACACTTAAGTCATCCTTCACTTGCTGTTTCTGACAAATACTAATTTGTGTATTTTTCAAAAACTGTAAACTTATGTTAATTTTTTTAGGTGTGTTAAAATTATGTTTACCATTCTGCCCCTTCTATATTTTTACATTGCATTAAGTCACATCATTTACCTCGGGGGGGGCGGCTTGCAGGTTTTCTAGCATAAGTTACAGAAATTCAGAAATATCGTAACTTCAAACTCTACATTGAGCACAGTCAATTTATGAGTCATGAAATGCTGTGCTAAATGCAATAATTAAACAAAATTACAATGCCTAGAAAATATAACAAGAAAATATAACAAGAAGTGACATAACAGGGGCACATCTTAGAACTGAAAATTGTTTCCTTATTAAAAGATCAACACTGAAAAGTAGCTTTAGCCATAATTAGCCATATTCTATGCTTATAACATTGGAAACTTCTAAATTTTAAAACCCTGATAATGTTAAAAAAAAGCCATAGTTATAAGTATTCTTATAAGTATTTTACCTTTGCTTCATTAATACATTAAAATGCAGCTTGAGGCCATCAATAGATTCCTTATAGCATATGTACTATATAACACATGATTAATATGGTAGAATGTTGCTGGAACAATAACATCAACAAAAAAAGTAATGGTTTTAAAATAGAGCAAAAAAGGTATTAGAGGAAAATCAGAATTATTGCACTCATTAAGAAAAGGTTATTTCAATTTTATATTATTTTTTAAAAGATTAAAACAAAATCAGATCATTGTAAATTTAAAAAAAAACATTTTCTTCAAAATCTGAAAAAAAAATTTACTACTTCTTTTCATAGTTAGTAAATATCAAATTACTTTATTGGAGCCTACAATGAAACAGTTAAGTTTAGAAATTTCATATTGGGATAAAAATGACAGTCTTTTCCTGTTGCTTATTCAGCAACAAGTCATTTCCTTCAAGTTTTAAGCGCATCTTATCAATAGTGCATTTCAAATAGGAAAAACAAACATTTACATCTGGCAAAAATTTTTTTAATTTTTTTTATTATTAATAAGATTAAAGATAAACTTTTAATCAAATAATCATAGAAAGAAACTATATAAATCACTATTTGTTCATTGTGTGATGAAATACTTAACAAGTGAAAGGCAGTATAGTATAATAGCAGATTAAACTCCATACATATGTATTTTCAATCTCTGATACTGATATGATGAAAATGTGGAGCTTTTTTTTAATTATCTTTTTTAAAATTTAAATTTCCAATGAGCTAAGTTAGTTTTTTGTTACTATAATCATTAAAGTTTATTTTACAACAGCTATTGTTACCCATAATGCTGATGCTTGTGACTATTGATAACTTTCAGTTACTGTGCTGCTCAAGACGCCTACATCTCATGATAGATTCAAGAGGACTTTATTTACAAATACATTAAGGTTAATATAAATATTGCAATAATAATTTATAAAAAAATATATAATGAAGCCATAAAAAATATTTCCTGAAATAGGCATAGGCTTTTTAATAGAAACTCAGTCGATGTGCTTAGTAACAAAAACCTAATCAACAGACTACAAGATAAGACAGTATATATTGTACGATATGTGAATGAAACCCTCAATACAAATACATGTATGTAAAATCCTGATAGAAATAAAAAATATTCATTAAGAAATACTGAATATGGTTTGTTGGATTGTTATAGAAAAGGAAAGTAACTTAGAAATATATTAAATCTTGCGATAAAAATTGGAGTTCAAAATTATTTGTTTGTTTCATGGATATATGCAACAATTTCACTCTATAATGAAATTTCAAAACTTTTCAAAGTTATTTTTCCAATTAAATTTTAGTAAATGCATTTGAATAACGACCGATGCATTTCTTATAAAAATCTCTGTCGTTATTGATCTTTCCAGATAATACTAAACTCACACAACTGAATTTAATATTTTACCAATTTTTTAAGCAATAATATTTGGATTGTGCTGGGACTGATAAATGTATTTTCAATAATTTAATGCATAGGGAAAAATTTTAATAAATATTTATGTTCACAAAAACTGTCGCTGATACGATTGGAAACAAATGTATTTTCTTACACAACGTGTACATCATAAATATATTTAAATCAAGGATTTTATCACAACAAGCTTCATAAAATTCAAATATAAAAAGAATATTCAACATAAAAGGAACGGATAACTTTTGTTACTGCAACCCTCTTACATTTGTTTTAAATATGAGCAAAATGGATAAGTAAATGAACTCCAATTGTAATATTTCCCAATATTAAATACAAGCACACATCTTAAAATTCTGAGACCCTCCTTAAAAGTAATGGAAACATGCTGAGATCAAAAACCCCCTAGGCTATACTCCATCAATGTAGTCTGTTGTTGCCAAGTTTACCCGAGAGTGTATTGAGGCAGCCCGGTAGGTTGCCAATGTTCCAAAAGCAGACAATCCGATCATGAGTGGAAACATGCCTGACCAGCCAGTGTAAGCGGTGACCAAGCCAATGATTGGTCCTTCAATGCAGGTTCCAATGCTGCCGAAACCTAAGGCATAAAATAAGAATTTTTAAAAATAATTAAGAGATGTAAGCCTAAAAAAACCATTTAGAATTCATTTCAAACTGAAGTTTTAATTTTTTTCTCTTTCTGGCCAAAGGTAGTAATTAACAATAAATTCTAAAACAGGGGTGGCTAATCCTGTAGTATCCGAGAGCCATTTAAAAATATAAAATGTTGAGAGTCGCATTGAAGCACTATGTTTCACGACTCAGTAGCAACGAAAAATTTTGTTTGTTAGGCCTATATAACTTTAACAATTATTCTTCAAATTTAATGATTTAAACTTTTTAACTTTTAACACTAATCGTATGTAGAAGAAATAGATTTGTTACAGTTGCACAACTAATAAATAGTTAAATATGTAAAATATTTGAATAGAAACAAAATGCATATAGACGCACAAGTCAACATTAATTGTTATGATCCTGCTGACAAGCCTTTGTTTAAACTAGCAAGTTTCTTTAAATCTGGTCGGTGGCTAGTAGTTGTGCTTGGAAGTTACGCCAGAATAAGGTCCTTAAGTTAAGCCCGAGTAATATTCCAAGTTATGGCATAACTTGCCTCAGTTAAAATGATACCGTCTTTGCTAAATTCCGAAATTTGAGCTTGCTGCTGACACATTCCAGACTCAACAAGATTTTTCTTTATTCATACCAAGCCCAAATTACTTTCAACCCTTTGTTTGGTAAAAATTTGTTAAAAATTCATTTTAAAAAAAAATAAAATTTATATTATATTATATGTTTCAAATAAAAAGTTTTTTTCAATTTTATAAATTGTTCGCAAGACATAATTTGAACACAGAATATCTGCATGCGGCTAGCGAGCTGCAGTTTGGCCACCGTTGTTCTAAAACAATAAACATAATGATGTAGAAGCACTTAGATCAAGTCATATTAAAATATTATAACATTTGGTTTCAAAATGGCTTTATGATATTATTGACTGTTAAGCAATGGAGAGCTGTGTTGAATAGGAATATTTAATTATTACTGAAAACTATATCCAAAATTTTGTAAATATTAAAAATAGGGTAGTTAGTTCTATTTCCAGATTTTACAATATAGTAATTGCCAAATTGATCAGCAATGTAAGTTGAAGCTAAATTTAGTTGAATAACTTACCATTCACAAGACCTATGGTTGCCGTGGCAGCATTCTTGTTGTGTTTCTCTACAAGATCAGCTGGGACTGTGCCACCTGGTAAAAATAATTTTTAAAATTATAGTTTTTTAAAGCGCCCAGTTAAAAAATAAATTTGAAAAAAGCATGAACATTTTTGAGGGTATGATGAATTTAAAAGAAAGTAAAATTTACAAAAAGAAAATATTTGAAAAGATACACATAACTAATTTATTATAATAAATAATATTTCAAAATTTTTAAGTTATTATCTAAAAATAGCAATTTACACAATCATATTTACAAATCACAAAAAAAAGTATCAGTTAAAAGTCTTGTGTTGTCAATATTGTATTTCTCACCATACTTACACAATAAAATATCTGGTCCAGCGTTGAAAGCACCAGCAATGAACATGAAAAGAGAGTTGACAAACACACCCCATGAACTGGTCAAGATGAACAAAACCAGTGATAAGGTAGAGATCAGTACAAATAGACCAATGCCCCTCAGAGTCTGTCCTTTGTAATAACTATGAACAAAAAAATTTTGGAATATCCTTTTACAAAAGCAATAATAGAGCACTGGACTGCAATAAAGCTTTCATGGAAAACACAACACACACAAATAATTTGTGTGAATAAAACAATAAATGTAAGGCTTTATTAATGGGCAAATTCATGTCTTAGATGTTTGGGTAAATTTCTTCATCAGTTTAAATTAAAAAACAGAAGTATTCAAATTAAATTTACATAAATCATTTATTACCAGCCAACGTAGAATGGATAACTAAATAAGTCCTCTAACATACAGTTACACGAGCAGTGGAATCAATACATCAAGTCCTTATTGATGGCATGTCAAAACAGTGGATTTATTAGCATTTAGTATCCTGAGATAGAACATTTTACTATCTGTTGTTTCAAACCTCTAATCTGTAACTGAACTGGCTAATATGTAGCCAGAGAAAATAAAAACTTGCAAATCCGGAGCTGAAAAATATTTAGCCTCACATATCCGGGATAATCTGAAAAAGTGGCAACCCTGAAGAGTGGTCAACTTCTTTTAGTGCACTTTTATGACAACTGACCACATTCATTTTAAGACAGGGCCCTGTGAATTTTAGTTGTGATGGAGACATTACATGGATCTTTACCATTTGAAAGACAGCATAGAGTTTTCTCATCAGCTCTCAAGCTGGGATGGTTCTGATAAAATGGGGCCATTGATGTCTTTGAGAGCAGAGTAGACCATGTCTGTCTGCATAATCCTTTATGGTGTCAGCCTTTTCTTTTAACCATTTTATCCTGCATTTAACATTGAATTCACTGCACGTCACTCCAAATATTCTATGAGTTTTTCCCAAGAATATATAAATTGGGTTGCTAACATAGGAACTGTAAAGAAGGTTTTCTCTGAGCCTGATCATCAAACAGCTTTCAATGACCCAGTCTGACAATTTTATAAAGCTTTGTCCTATAGTCTCCTTATTGGTGCTATATAACATGGCTTTAAGTGACACCTTTGATTGTGTGACTTTGTGATTATATGGGTTATTTGAAAACCAGTGTTTTCTCAAAGGATTTCTTGATAGTCGTGCTATTCAACATTATTGAGTTCAGACATTTGGAGAACTAACTTCCATGTAGTTGAAGCTAAGGTCTCAATCTTGGTGATGATGAGAAGATAATCTGTCAAAATGTCAGTGCAAGTGAGTAAGGGCTGTGCAAATCATAAACATCTTTACCTTGTCATCTAGAAAGACAATGTCAAACTATTTGAAGGCTACATAGTTAATTACCAAGCTTTTATTAGTTTTTTTATGTACTGCTTTCTCAGACTGTTAACCAACTAAAAGTTCATTCTTCCAGTCTTCTGTGAAAGTTTGAGGACAAGCTTGCTTTTGCATGTATTCAAATGTTCCAGTTATCTTCAACCTGGTTTTGTGAGGTGTGGTGGCTGTGCATGCTGCAGCATCAAGTGGGAACTCCAGATTAATTAGCCAATTAGTTGTATGTCCAGCGGTACAACCTTTTCATACAAATACAATAAACCGCATCAAGTGAGGACTCAAGATTAATTAGCCAATCAGGGACACGTCCCGCGGTACAACCTCTCCATAAAAACACCATACACCACATCAAAGATTTACCTACCGATCAAGTGCAAATCCTATAAGAGCACTTCCTGTCACCCCGCCAACCTCAAACACTGTGGAAAAGATGCCAGCCATACTTTTGGAATAGTTCAGCTGAAAAATTTGATGAAATTTACAACACAGATAAATTATTAGTCATACTCAAGCACAATTTCCAACCTTTTTTTTTGTCCCTAAGAAAGTGCATATGTTATAGAAATGTCAAACTAAAAGTATGAGAAGTCTTAATTTTGTTACCCTATTAAAGTTATATACTAGGAGAGTTATTTGCATCTGACATATGCATGCTTTAAAAATAAATAAATCAGGATCAAGAGAGCAAATTAACAATTAGTTTATAGTCATGAAGGTAAATGAAAATTATGAACTCCTATGGGTTATCCAGAGGCAAGGAGAGATTTAATTTTCTGTCTAGGAAACTAGCTTATCCTCAAAAATAAAAATTATATTTTAGTCTTCATGGCTGTGCCCTGTGAACACTAGATGATGATGGATGAAAGTAAAAAATAATCATCTGAGGCCAAAACTTCTATAAACTAAAAAGGACTACTGTTTGTTAAATTTCTGTAATAGATTAACCTAATACTTACAGCTTGAAGTAGATACATTGGCAGCCACATATACATGCAGTAACGAACAACTTTGAGGCAAAACACCGCCACAGAAACTTCAGCAATCATTCTAAAAGAAACGATTTAAGGAACATAATATGCTGATAAAAACAATCATAAGCCTTTATTGAAATTGTTATAGTTGTATTTTTTATTAGTGAACTCACGATTCTATAAACACTAAATATCCACAAGAATGGTACAAATTAGGCTGTATTTGTATAGAGGTGTTATATGACACGTTTGGCAAAAAAGAAAATGCCATGTCAAAAAATAATTTAAAGAGAAGACCATTTTAATAATTTTTAAAATCAAAATCATTAAGAAATTGTGATTAGTTATAAGACCTGCATTATTTAAGTTCATCCTAAATCTACTGTTAGATCAACTCACGGAAGTCTCCATAAATCCATCATTTTTGGCTTTTCAACAGGAGCTCCGGTCTTTTCCCCTTCTTTTATTAAATTTGCCCCTGGGTCAAATATATAATCAACAATTTATCTTAACTTTATGGCTTAACTTTTTGCCCTCACAAAATGTTACAGTTTATAGCCCATTCCTTAAAACTTGTAAAAAGAATATCTTTCAAAATACTAAAATGTGAAGAAATTGTTTGACATTAAGGTTATGTTGGGGTATTGAAGGCATTTAATAATAGCCTATTTAATAAAATAAATGAAAGCTCTGAATCTTATTATTTTTATTCTGATGTGTATTATTTTCAAAATTACTAGAATTCAGCTGAAATATATTTATTTTGAAAACTTCCGTCATTTTTTTGCGTGATACACCAGTATATATTAGAATGTGCCAATCGTTAATTAAAATAAAAGATGGCAATAACTAATGTCATACATCAGAGAAAACATCAACCTAGTCTATATTGCGAGACATACATTAATTTTTTTAAAAAAGCTAACCGCAAGGTTAGGCTTTCAGAGTCCAGATTTTCATTTAATGAATTAGGTGACATCTGACGATGATTTTCTACTTAAAGTCTTTGTAGTCAACATTGCTTTATCTGTCAGGGGTTAACCGAACAATTATAATTTCACAAAAATGCAACAAAAATAATGTCATGTACTTTTAAAAACGGCACAAAGCAAACCTTTACCACCAGGACACTTCGCCATCGATTCAACATGTTCTTTCCTGCTATAATGCCCGTCTGAACTACAAGTGGAAACTAAAAGGCTCTTTCTTTGCTGGATATTTATGTCTTTGGCTATATGCCCTTAACCCATTCACTGCTTTGATCCCCATTTGGGGTTCATGTAATTTAAAAGGTCTAGTGGTGACAACTGTTATCAAAATAGGAAGCAACGATATGTATATGACTAAACAGGGTTGAATCTGTGCTGTGAATGCTAGCTTTAGCCAGTGCTCAAGGTTAGCTGCCCACGATCGATCATTGCAATAGTCGGATCAGCTGGTTTAGTTGTTTTAGTGAAACGCATGTGTTTACAGCAGAACAATTTTCTATTCAAAAGCCAATTTTTTAGGGTCGCTGTTTTGTTGTAATATGTTGTAAGTGTTTAGTACTGTATTCATATTTTTCAATGCATTAAATAAATTTGGTGATTTCAAAAGACCAATATATCTCAATCCACATTTTGGGCTCACATCTAATACTGACTTGAATTGCACTACAAGGGACTAGTATTGCCATATATGCCATAAAAACACGTAGCTACGGGTTTTAAGACGCCAGTTGAACTCCTTCATCCCTTCTCTTGTTTATAGACACTTGGTACACTGAGCTTTTGTGTAAAGTCATGAGTGAAAGCCAAGAGCTGGATTTCGAATGACAGACGCATTAGGAAACGAATGCCGTTTAGGGGATTTCTAGAGGAGAGGATGCCTATCTTCCATTCCGCACTGGCAATTGAGAACTTCGGACCATGAGCCATTGACGTAGCATTTGTGAACGCAGTATATTGTCTTGCAAAAGGTTGGGAGGATATCATTTTCCAAACCAAACAAGCGAAGAGTCATGCTCTTGTAGACATTAGAGCCTCTGGCCCTGTTCACTACTTGGAACGCACAAAAACTGACTAGCAAGGGGAATGTGCCGTGTTTAGGACGAATGCAAGGAAACAGTGCAGCTTATGTAATGGTGGACGGCATGTTTAATGTTTTCCTATATGTTACCAAAATTAGGTAGCATGCGTCAGGATCCCCATTTTGGGATGGCAAAATAGTGGCAATTTTTGCAAATATAAGAAGGTTTTGATTAAAAAATACATTTTTCATTGTTAAACAGATGTCAACCTATGATAGTTAAATAACAATATTAGAAGAAAACAATTGGCAGTTATTGTGTTAAGCGTGCTAAATTCTGTATCTTGTTCTACACTCTACTCCCCTTGGCAATTTTTCACTCTGGATAAAAACAAGCAATATAGAACTACTATGAGCATCAGGGTGTCTTTAAACCATTATACTACCAGCAATATAGAACTACTATGAGCATCAGGGTGTCTTTAAACCATTATACTACCAGCAATATAGAACTACTATGAGCATCAGGGTGTCTTTAAACCATTATACTACCAGCAATATAGAACTACTATGAGCATCAGGGTGTCTTTAAACCATTATACTACCAGCAATATAGAACTACTATGAGCATCAGTAAATTTATGATATAAAAAAAACAGGGTATTAGTAGGCCTGACAAGACGTAACACAACAGCGAACGTTTCGGCAAAATACTGGACTGCTTGGATTTCACCGCAGCTAAGTGTTTTTTCTATTATTATTCCGTGTTTTTCTTTTCATGTGTGTACTATTTGTCCGTTGAGGAAGGCTCTTTGCCGAAACGTTCGCTGTTGTGTTACGTCTTGTCAGGCCTACTAATACCCTGTTTTTTTTATATCATAAATTTACTTATTTAAAAGCCTGATTGCAGTCTCACCCCCATTACTTTATGAGCATCAGGGTGTCTTTAAACCATTATACTACCAGCAATATAGAACTACTATGAGCATCAGGGTATCTTTAAACCATTATACTACCAGCAATATAGAACTACTATGAGCATCAGGGTGTCTTTAAACCATTATACTACCAGCAATATAGAACTACTATGAGCATCAGGGTGTCTTTAAACCATTATACTACCAGCAATATAGAACTACTATGAGCATCAGGGTGTCTTTAAACCATTATACTACCAGCAATATAGAACTACTATGAGCATCAGGGTGTCTTTAAACCATTATACTACCAGCAATATAGAACTACTATGAGCATCAGGGTGTCTTTAAACCATTATACTACCAGCAATATAGAACTACTATGAGCATCAGGGTGTCTTTAAACCATTATACTACCAGCAATATAGAACTACTATGAGCATCAGGGTGTCTTTAAACCATTATACTACCAGCAATATAGAACTACTATGAGCATCAGTAAATTTATGATATAAAAAAAACAGGGTATTAGTAGGCCTGACAAGACGTAACACAACAGCGAACGTTTCGGCAAAATACTGGACTGCTTGGATTTCACCGCAGCTAAGTGTTTTTTCTATTATTATTCCGTGTTTTTCTTTTCATGTGTGTACTATTTGTCCGTTGAGGAAGGCTCTTTGCCGAAACGTTCGCTGTTGTGTTACGTCTTGTCAGGCCTACTAATACCCTGTTTTTTTTATATCATAAATTTACTTATTTAAAAGCCTGATTGCAGTCTCACCCCCATTACTTTATGAGCATCAGGGTGTCTTTAAACCATTATACTACCAGCAATATAGAACTACTATGAGCATCAGGGTATCTTTAAACCATTATACTACCAGCAATATAGAACTACTATGAGCATCAGGGTGTCTTTAAACCATTATACTACCAGCAATATAGAACTACTATGAGCATCAGGGTGTCTTTAAACCATTATACTACCAGCAATATAGAACTACTATGAGCATCAGGGTGTCTTTAAACCATTATACTACCAGCAATATAGAACTACTATGAGCATCAGGGTGTCTTTAAACCATTATACTACCAGCAATATAGAACTACTATGAGCATCAGGGTGTCTTTAAACCATTATACTACCAGCAATATAGAACTACTATGAGCATCAGGGTGTCTTTAAACCATTATACTACCAGCAATATAGAACTACTATGAGCATCAGGGTGTCTTTAAACCATTATACTACCAGCAATATAGAACTACTATGAGCATCAGGGTGTCTTTAAACCATTATACTACCAGCAATATAGAACTACTATGAGCATCAGGGTGTCTTTAAACCATTATACTACCAGCAATATAGAACTACTATGAGCATCAGGGTGTCTTTAAACCATTATACTACCAGCAATATAGAACTACTATGAGCATCAGGGTGTCTTTAAACCATTATACTACCAGCAATATAGAACTACTATGAGCATCAGGGTGTCTTTAAACCATTATACTACCAGCAATATAGAACTACTATGAGCATCAGGGTGTCTTTAAACCATTATACTACCAGCAATATAGAACTACTATGAGCATCAGGGTGTCTTTAAACCATTATACTACCTAGTCTTTCTTCAAAACATTTTAAAATATAAGTTTGACTAAATTAAGGTTTGCACTGCAAATAAACAAATGCCTTTTTCTATTTTAAGTTTGGATTGGTGCCGTTGAGAAAATAGAGAGTAATCTAACCTGGTCAATAAGTGGAGTCAAGGTTGCAGAAGTTATTTTAAGAAATTTTGAAGACTCAGAACGGGGAGGTCATCTGGTGTGGATAAATGCAAATAGAGATATACAATTGCAAAACAGACCAATTACGGAGACACGTGGCTTTGTTTGTCAGAAGGGTACGATTTTTTTTTAACTTAATAAAAATTTAACTTTTAAAAATGCGTTAACCATTTTAAAATCTTTGAGTAAATTGTAATTATCGGTTACAAGCGTAATGAGAAATGGTGTTTTTTTTCTTGTTATTTCGCTAAAAATTATGTTAAAAATGAGTTCAGTATAATTACAAATAATTTATTTTCTTATTTTAAAAGCTGTTGTTGATGATGATCCCCATCTTTACGTGGCGACTCTCCCAACAACGATCTGTAGTTCCTCGTGTACAGGATATGTACAAGTTACTTCTGGCTTTCCATTTGTCGTTTACATAAAGTTTCAAGTTATGGTCAATGAGTGTAACAAAAAAATTGTGGAAGAACAAATTTTACCATTGGCACCTAAGAATGAAGCGTCTTACAATTTAAGTTCTCTATTGAGTCAATTCCAACAAAGTAATTAAACTATTCTAAATTTTTATTATTAAATTAGTATACATTTAAGGATTTGTTTGAGAAATATCAATTAAAAGCTAAAAAGTACTACCTTAAAAAATTAAAATTTTACTCATGATTATAATAAAAGATTCGAAATAGATTAACACATGTACGTCAAAATGACTATTATACTTAAGAAACCACTATTAAATGTTAATGATTATAATTAAATATCGTAATGTTTCCATATCGTACTGCTTTTCTTCTTCGTACATTTTGTAAAGGGAACCCAACACATTACGTCAACATATACTCAAATCATCCGGTTTCTGTAACACTGTTTATAATGAACACAAAAGCTCAAGAAGAAAACTCTACCATAGTTTATCCAAATGAACTTTCCCACATTTCTGGTGCTACTTACTTACTATTTTCAGTCCTGGATGCACAAAAAGGTATGTCGATTTTTTTTTGAAATTAATTATTATGATAATTTCATTTGATTTTCATTAACCTAAACAACTTATTTAAAGATTTTTAAATATTACGTGTATATTGAATAGATAGAGTGGTGGGTGAATCTGTGGACGCGCTCTAAGCCAGGGGCGGATAAAGACTGCACGGGGCCCCTGGCTGAATGTCAAACTGGAGCACTATCACCTTTAATAAAATTGTTGTTAGCAGCTAATATAATTATAAGACTGTAACTTGTAACTAAATAGTCCATTGGTTCTTTGTTCATGCTTTGTCTGTACTACGGGAAAGGCCTTCCCAGCCAAAAATATTATTCATGAAAAACCGAACGCAAAGAAATAACTGTTTGCCGGTATCGTAAAAATAAGTGTAAAATGACAGATTGAAAAAAAAGATTCCACCGCTGGGAATAAATCCCAGCATCGCTTGCACCTCACGCCTACACACTTCCATACGACCAGGAGAGCTTTACGGAAAATGTAATTTTCAAAAATATAAAAAAAGTTCTTTAATAGTTTCTCTTTTTAAATCCTTTATACTAACTCGTGGTATCTGCGGCCGACCGACCGACCGACCGACCTTGTCGCCAAAACTTTTGATCGATTTTTAACCCACTTGCTCGCAAGATAGCGAGCTGAAATTTTGCAGGCAGTTTTGTACCGATAATAAAAACAAAGTATTAAAACTTCAGATCGATCGCATGTACCGTAATTAAATTATTGATTTTTTAGATTATTTTATTTATTCCTATGTATCATGCTATTTTTTGAGATAGAGCGTCGCGGTGCGTATTATATTGAACAACCTTTCTGTCGCGCAATAAGGTGCGTATTTTATTGACAGCTCTTTTTATAAACATATTCCTGATCGGTGCGCATTATATCAAACATGTTTTACGACACAACTGCAATTTTGTATTTCTGGATGGTCTGGCGCTGCGTATTATAATGAACATTCTTTTAATTACTTCTCGTACATAAAGGATTTATAGTCAAAACTTGGTTTTTTACGGGTTTTTCTTATTAAGCTTGTCAAATCAGGTTTTTCGATTACTAAGACAATCAGGTCCAAATAGTGATCAGATTAATATATAAGATTTTATTAATTTATATAATTTATGATATTTTCAGGGATTCATGCAAACATTTGTCCACCTTTATTATAATATATATTAAGTTTGGGGGCCACTAAAGTATCGGTGGCCCCTGCAGGCCTGGATTAATCTATAGGAAAACAAGGCAAGTGCCTTAGGCACCAAGCGATTGGGGGGCACCACAAGTCCCCAAGAAAAACAATTATGTTGTCCATAATCGACATGACGTTAGCAAATCACAAATGTAATATTTAATCGCACAATGGAGGATTAAATGGAAGGTTGATTGGGCTAAAGCCAAGGGCCCCCAGTGATTTATGACTAAATTAAGGGACCCCAAATTTATTGAATTGTATAATAAAGTGACTGGACATGGCTCCAGGTGGAATTGCAGCCAGGGGCCCCGTGCAATCGCTTTTAAAGGGACAAATGAAAAAATTGGATCTTTACAAAATTGAATTTTCTAGAGTTGCTAGAGTTGCTCAGTCAATTTGATCCATTTTTAGCATCACACATTGCGAAATAAAGAAATTCTGGAAAATGAAATAGTTCTTATGTATTCCAAACTATATGTGAAGAACTGATTAAAAGTATGTCCCCAAAAGTCCATCAAGTAATTATAGATGAAGTAAAGGCTTCCGGTTATTTCCCCGATATTGCACTTATAGATAAGTTAAGTGTTGATCTTCGATATGTGGTAGATGGAGAGCCCATTGAGCGCTTTTTTTTCCTTGGAGCTGCAAAGTCACACCGGTGAAGGTATGGCTAAGCAAGAGTAGCTGTACTTACGTGAAGTTTGCAACATTAATTTTGCGAAATGCAGAGGTCATTCCTAGGATAACGCACCTAGTATGTCTTGGTATTACAAGAGCATGCAGAACAAAATTCTAGAGGGAAATTAGTTCTCTATCTACAAACCCTGTGCTACCCATTCACTAAATCTGGTAGGCAGAAGAGCCGTTGACTCTTGTTTAGAAGCAGTAAACTTCTTCCATACAGTGCAACTGATCGATATTTTTTTCTCAGCTTCAACCAACAGATGGAAGATTCTGAAAGCATGCTTTGTGGATTGAACGCTGGTAAAGTATCTTTCCTAGACCAGATGGGAAGCACATGTTGTTGCAATTAAAGCTACTCTAAAGTCTCATCCTCAGATTATAGAAGCGTTAGAGTGTTTACAATAAGAACGGACACAGAATGGGGACACCAGAAGAGAAGCATACAAAAATTGCAAAGAAGATACAAGAATTAGAATTGGTTCTCACGCTTGTCTTTTGGGAAGATGTGTTACATTTTCAAAGTTTAAGTCAAGCTCTACAAAATGAGCACGTAAACTTGAAAACGTGTGCTGATTTGTATTCTTCACTAGCAGATCACTTGCATGAAAGACGATGGTCATTGATGGTGATGCCCCTGAGGTATCTCTGAAAGCCAGAGACACATTTCGTATATTTGCTTTTTACGCAATTGTCGACAAACTTGAGACAGAGATGGGTTGCTGAGGATAGGTATATAATGATATTGCAGTTAGATTTTCTTGTCTGGTTGATGAACCACAAACATCTCAGTGTTATATAGGACTAATAAATGCTTATCCTTCGGATCTGAACCATAATTTATATACTGAACTACAAAAGTTACACTCATATATTCGCCACAAGTTTCGTGCAACAAAATCTGAAAACAACACGTTAAGTCATGCAGAATTATACAAAGTAATAGAGACAACATCCAGTTTGCTTTTCCAATGTAGAAATGGACTTACGCATATTTTTAACATTAATGTTTATGAACATTTTAACTGAGCTCACTTTTTCTCAGTTAAAACGTACAAAAATTCCAAGTAGATCGATAATGAAATAAGAAAAGCTTGATTCCTTATCTTTGCTGATGCTTGAGACAGACATTTTGCGCAAAATTAACTTTGATGATGTACTTTGCCAGATGTAAATCTAGAATAAAGAACTTTACAATGTAAAGGTTTGCTTTCTCTGACTTTCTCATCTATAAAAAAAAGTTACAGTATGTTTGACTATTATCATTACAAAATTAATTAAATATTAATTTTAATACAAAAATAACTTATCGCTGGTTTTATTCGAGTTCTACTAGTATAAGCATATGTGTTTACAGCGGCGTCACTAGGGTGGGTGTCAGCCAGTTCGGTAGGTCATGGTGTCACCCCCTCACAACTTACCCCATAGACCTCCTTCGAGTATGACAATGCCAAATAACGAGGCATACATAATTTTACCCTTTGGTGTCACCCGTTGCGGTCCACACCCCCCGCAATCTATGTGAAGCCCCTGTGAGTTAGCAACTGTTTAGTTTGTTAGTTGGTTTGCTTATTATTGAACATACCAGCGGTCAGTGGGGGATCGGACAGAAGGGGGCAACCATGTGTGTTTGTGCCTCGGGCACCAAGATGACTTAATCCGGCCCTGGGCCTCTGGGTTTAGCCCTTTCAGCCCCCATTAATCCGCCATATCTCTTAACATATATTTCATTTACAGAATCCTAGAATTTGTGCTTTTTAAATAAATTATGCAAATAATCTATATATATAATTCTCTTCGTGGTCGGACCCTGCGAGACAAGCTGCAAGTATGTTTAACAAATACTAATTTTAGAAAGCAGCGCACCAAATTACTCCACCAATGCAACAAAAGGTGTGCAAATTATATATGCGCTTTAAAAAAAATATATGACGTCATTGTTTTCGCTGATCTATATATATATAATTCTCTTCGTGGTCGGACCCTGCGAGACAAGCTGCAAGTATGTTCAACAGATACTAATTTTAGAAAGCAGTGCACCAAATTACTCCACCAATGCATCGAAAGGTGTGCAAATTAAATATGCGCTGTAAAAAAAATATTATATGACGTCATTGTTTTCGCTGATATTTTAATTTTGTAAAAAGGGAACAATGTAAAAAAGTTATAAAATACTTTGTGTACATTTCAGAAAGTTTAATAGTTCGTATTGATCAAACAAGGACAAGTAAGTTGGGATTTTGAAAAAGGTGGGCACCATAAATTGATTTCAGCTGAACACTTCCGTCATTTTTTACGGGTGATACGCCGCGGCTCTCTCCAGAGTTCCTTCTTTTCATTCAGTCACAGTCGTTTGCCCAAACCCATCCAATTTTGACAACTGTGTCTTTCAGGAAGTCTTCACCAACCACTAAATAATTAGCGGCGTATGCTACACCACGGGTCAGCTAGTTCTAAATATTTGTATATCAATTCTATTATGTTGAATGATTGATTCAAAACAATTCTCAAGAAAATGTTTGATATACATTGTATATATTTTCATATTTAGCTGTGTAATTTAGACTGATTTTCTTAATAGTATAATAATTTAAAACAAACGGTTGTATTTAGAAACAAACTAAAGTTTTAAATCAGGATATTTTCTTTACTATTAGGTTAAAAATTATCCCTTTGTTCTTTGAACTTTCTACCTCATTTCAACTTTCTTTCTGCTGTTGTTAACTGTTGACAATTATACTATAAATGAAAATAATAGCGAACTGATTGATATTTGTCACATGTGTATCATGAGTCCATCACGAGTGTATCCCGTGCTTTGTGACGAAGAGGTCTTGTGGGTGAAAGCGCGTGAAGAAAGGGTCGTTCCCATTGGCTAATGAGGTGGGGAAATCAGACTTAGAGTTAGCTGGTGTCATGGCAGGATGTATGCCAGTGTGTTCAACGTTGTATAACCTCAAACTATATTTCTTGTACAAAGTATAAATATTAAAGTTGTTTTGTTGAAACAAGTTCTTCAGAGGATTATTGTGTACAAAGTTTTGTATTGTGAGAACGCCTACAAGAGAGTTACATATAAAAGTCAACCACTGACATTGCAATTTTTTAAATGCAGAGCACTTTTATTTTTTATCCCCTTTTATTAAAAGTTTAGGGCAGTTTAGTTTTTTTAAAGTTTCTGTAGATTAAATTATACTAATGATTTGTATATTTCATTGCCTTTTTTAAATTCCTTATATTAACTTCACCGGCGTCTCTCGCTCTCTCTGTCTTGGGCTCGGCGCGCGTAAAAACAGAAATCAAAAATGACCCACTTCCCATGATCGATCGAACTGAAATTTGGCACACGCACCCGTCTAACCTAACAATGCATCGTATCAAAATTTCAGATCGATCGAACGTACCGTAATAAAATTAATGCATTTTTAGTTTAACCTTATATGAGGTATGTAATTCAAATTCACTGTTTTTTATTGTTTTTTTCCTTCCACTTCCACGTGAGTTTGAGTTGACGCCGACCGTCGTGTTGTAGCCGACCGTCGTGCCGACACCCCCCTCACATCCCACCCCCCATTTATTAAAGACAAGGGACATCACTCGGTGTCAGTCTGTAAATGTTTGCAAAATAATCAATACTGTTAGTTATGTCTCATATATAAGGGATTTATAGTCAAAAACTTTGTTTTTACGGGTTTGTTTTATTAAATCCCTTATATTAACTTCGCGGCCGTCTCTGTCTGTCATCATCTCTCTCATGGGCTCGGCGGGCGGAAAAACAAAAGTCGAAAATGACCCACTTCCCGTGATTCGATCGAACTGAAATTTGGCACACGGACCCGTCTAACCTAACAATGCATCGTATCTAAAATTTCAGATCGATCGAACGTACCGTAATTAAATTAATGCATTTTTAGTTTATCTATATAAACTATATGTAGAGGTCTCTATCGTTTACATTTTACGGGTCACTTGACTTCAGGCCAGCCACCGGTGTGAACACGTCTCGTGCTTAAACCAGGTAAAGCGGCGTGCTTTTGTTTACATTTGGCGTTTCACGGTGAACTTGGCCCAGCGATCGGTGACAAGATCTTTCCCCTCTCCCACCCCCACCCCACCCTTTTTGGGTTAAAAGCAAAGGGGAGTAAAGACAGATTCAGTCTGTAGATATTTGTAAATACTTTAAGTTCTGTCTCATATATAAGGGATTTATAGTCAAAAACTTTGTTTTTACGGGTTTGTTTTATTTTAAATCCTTTATATTAACTCGTGGTGTCTGCGGCCGACCGACCGACCTTGTCGCCAAAACTTTTGATCGATTTTTAACCCACTTGTTCGCAAGATAGCGAGCTGAAATTTTGCAGGCAGTTTTGTACCGATGATAAAAACAATGTATCAAAATTTCAGATCGATCGCATGTACCGTAATTAAATTATTGATTTTTTAGATTATTTTATTTATTCCTATGTATCATGCTATTTTTTGAGATAGAGCGTTGCGGTGCGTATTATATTGAACAACCTTTATGTCGCGCAATAAGGTGCGTATTTTATTGACAGCTCTTTTTATAAACATATTCCTGATCGGTGCGCATTATATTAAACATGTTTTACGACACAACTGCAATTTTGTATTTCTGGATGGTCTTGCGCTGCGTATTATAATGAACATTCTTTTAATTACTTCTCGTACATAAAGGATTTATATTCAAAAACTTGGTTTTTTACGGTTTTTTCTTATTAAATCCTTTATATTAACTCGTGGTGTCTGCGGCCGACCTTGCTTGCTTGTCGCCAAAATTTTTGATCGATTTTTTACCCACTTGCTCGCAAGATAGCGAGCTGAAATTTTGCAGTCAGTTTTGTACCGATGATAAAAACAATGTATCAAAATTTCAGATTGATCGCATGTATCGTAATTAAATTATTGATTTTTTAGATTATTTTATTTATTCCTATGTATCATGCTATTTTTTGAGATAGAGCGTCGCGGTGCGTATTATATTGAACAACCTTTCTGTCGCGCAATAAGGTGCGTATTTTATTGACAGCTCTTTTTATAAACATATTCCTGATCGGTGCGCATTATATTAAACATGTTTTACGACACAGCTGCAATTTTGTATTTCTGGATGGTCTGGCGCTGCGTATTATAATGAACATTCTTTTAATTAATTCTCGTACATAAAGGATTTATAGTCAAAAACTTGGTTTTTTACGGGTTTTTCTTATTAGAAAATGAGTTGAAGAACCAAACTAATAGCAACGATACTGTCACTACAATTGCATCTCTGGTGCAAAGTTCCATAAGAAATTTAACACATGAAAGAATGAAAGAGCTAGTAGAAGAGTTAAAACTGAATATAAAAACAAGTCTGTTCATAGAAAATAAAAATGTGTCAGTGTGTAAAGGGACAAAGGAATGTGCAATCGACCAGAGGCCCTCATCAAAAATAATGGGAAGTATTGCTGCAATTATAACAATAACATTAGTATTTTTAGTAATTGTTTTTGGTGATTTTCTTATTGTAATCCAAGGTTTAGATACAATAATTAAGATGAAAATTACTAAGAACATATTTTTAAATCCTTAGATTTACTTAAAAGTACATTGTCACAAGTCATAAGATTAACTCACTACTAATGTATTTTTAAATGCAATTTCCGCATGGGACAAATTGCGTTTATATAATATTTGAAAAGTATGTCCTGTCTGTTCGAGCTTGCACAAGCAACTTCTCCTGAACCATTCCAAATAGAGGGATCGGGTCTCCACAAATATGTTAAGGAGGTCCCAAGAATGTACATTGGCCCAAAAAAAATCTCTTTTCGTTGGACTCCTGTAATTTTAGCAGCAATGTGTAGATAGCAATTGTTTTGTTTACTTTCAGAATTATTGAAATGTAATTTTTATTAGTGTAATCTAAAATGATTTCCCTTAAATAAAAAAAGTCGAAAATTCTTCGTTGGAAATAACGTTTTAAAACTCATTCGAGTTTTTAATACTTGTTTAAAATTAAATAATGACTTCTCACTAACATAAAAACAAATTACCAATTTCATTCTTACATGTATTTAAAAAAGTTAACTGAAAGTTTTCACGACCCTCACCTCGCAAAAAATATGTATTTAGTGGGCATGTACCGGATTTTGGCTCCGGTCCAATTTAGCCATGTTTGGGCCGGATTTGGCAACATAACAGTAGCACTTCCTGTTTAGTATTTCGCGTTGATGAAAATAAGAATTAAAAGAAAAAACTCATTTTGAATAATTAAATCGAATTTTCCTCACTTTCAACAAATTCACATCGCAAGTAACTCTCATCGTCCTCCATCAACCGATTTTCTCGAAGTCCTGTAGCAAAGCGGCAGGGGGATTACAATGGCAGTTGTATTCACAAATCTGCATGGAGGTGGCAAGGGCCTAAAGGTCGTTCACCACTGACACTGAGCAGCATTGGTGCCCGGCAGCCCCCTGAGCAACTGAGCATACCTCTTTAGGAATGCACTGCTCACCTACATGACACGAAGAAAGGGCCAGAAAAGCCGCCCTAAATATTGCCTGCTCAATCTTTCCTGGCCAGACTAGCCGGCTGGCGTTAATCCTATTTATGTGGTCAAAATTCAAAGAAGAAGCCGAGGACTATTCCTATTAATGTGAATACATGGAATGTGCTCAGATTGATGGACAGATACGAAACCAACAGACCACAACGTAGAACTGCCCTGGTAGGCCATGAATTTTCAAGATACGAAGTTGATATTGCCGCTCTTAGCGAGACCAGTGAACCAGACGAGGGTGAACTCTGTGAAAGAGGCTCAAGTTATACCTTTTTCTTGAATTGCCGAAGGAGTGAGGAACGCCGTCTGGCCGGTGTTGGCTTTGCCGTGAAGACAACATTATTAAGCAAAATGGCTGGTCTTCCAAAAGGCATAAACTGACATCATGGCAATGAAACTTCCTCTGTTGGCTGGTTAGAAATATGTTAACATCATCAGCTGCTATGCCCCAACTCTGACTAACCCTGACAAACCCTGTTGAAGTGAAATCAAGGTTTTACTAGGACCTTCATTCTATCATCGCCAACATTCCTTACACTGCTAAGCTTGTCATTATTGGTGACTTCAAAGCTAAGATTGGGCTGCGATGACACTCTTTGGGATGTTGTAATAGACAAACATGTATTGGGGCGGTGTAACAGCAATGGTCTCCTGTTTCTTCTGACTGTCAGGGTATGAGAATCACTGGTCTTAATGTTGCACTTAAGAGTGCATCATAATAATGCGCACCAGACTATTGTGCGTCGCACAAAGCTTGACAGTGTGTGAAAAGAAGTAGTGAGAAAGGAATGGAAAGCAAATTAATGTCTGTTTTATACTTTGTGGAGATAATTAAACTTGTTGATAATTGTGACTGGACTTATGTTGATGTTTGAATATAATTGAACAAGAGCTAACGTACCCAGAACCAAGTACGCAACACTGGGGGCTTTGTCCATGGATTTATATGAACACTGTTCGATGACAAAAATAATAAAGATTCAAGTCACAGTGGTCGGCGGCCTTGTTATTTAGTGAGGCGTAAGACTAATAAATACAAGTTGCAGTATCCATTGTGGTGGCCGGAGACCGTGTGTCTAGACAACGAGGCGTTTGGCCTCATGTGTCCAGACGACAGTGTCGGTGTGGTAGGACACCGTGCGGTCTGATTCGGTCGACAAAGTTCAGTGGTTTGTGGATGATGCACCGGTCCGACAACAAGGCATCCGCCTCATCGTTCCTGTGAGTGCTGAGTGAGTCGATGAACGACCAGTCTGACAACAAGGCATCCGACAATACATGACTAACCAGACATTTACAGTTAAACTTATTGATAGGACAATAAAAACGTTTGAAACTGCTATAATAGATATTAAAACCCCTTCTGTTTGCTGAAGATTTCTTTCCGCGCTTTTTGAAGATCCAGTAACAGACGTAATTTTAGGAAATGTTGGATCAGACGATGATTTATCATGCAATCACGGTAATGAAGTTACCAGTGCCCAAAATAAACGCGATAAAAAGTGAAAAACACAAATGAAAACTGCGATTAGCACAATTCCAAAAATATTTGAACACCTCAAATTAGCTGAAGAGCTGGCGAAAGACAGGGGACTAACTAAACTGGCACAAATTTAAAAGTCAGAAGGTGGAAAGCACCAAGCAAGGGATAATGCGGTTTTAAATAGACAACAAAAATATACCTAACAGTGTATTTAGTTCTAACAAAGATATAATTGTTGAAAAAAAAAGTGATTCCTAAACCATACCGACGAGTAGTCTTAGAAACAGCTCATACAGCAACATTGGCTGGACACATGTCAGTCAGAAGAATAAAATACATAATTTTTTTGCAGTATTTCTGGCCACATATGAGCATAGATATCAAAGAATTCATTAAGTCTTGCCCTATTTGTCAAAAAGCACGCACACCAAGGAGCATAACATCCCTAGAATTGGGTCAAAAGGAAGTGATTGGAAACCCTTTTAGAGGGTTGCTATTGCTGTCGTAGTTCCGTTACAATTAAGTGACAATAAGAATAGATATATTCTTACGTTAGTAGATATGGCTACTCGTTGGCCTGAAGCGATTGCGTTTAAAAATATAGCAACGCAAGACGTTTATTGAGGCTCTATTAACAATATTATCTAGAATGGGATTCCCTGAAGAGATCCTGTCAGATAACGGGCCCCAGTTCTCCTCCCATATGTACAAACAGGTGTGAGAACTATTAAATATAAAATCCATTCACTCTTATATTTACCACCCTCAATCTAACGGGATGGTGGAAAGATTAAAATTCAACCTGAAAAGCATGTTAAGAAAAGTGGAATGTGAGGAACCCAATAATTGGGATAGATTTTTACCGGCAATTTTGGGTGCATATCGGGAAGTTCCGAACGAGACAACGAAAATGTCACCATACGAACACCTTTTCGGTAGAAAGGTCAGAGGCCCCATGTCAATATTAAGAAAAATACTCACGAATGAAAATATGAAGATTAAACGATGTATGAATATATAATTGACCTCAAAAACAGAATAAAATCAGGTATATGTAAAACACAAGCAATCACGAAAGAAAAAACAAATAAATATAAACAAAGTTATGACCAAAAGGCTAGAGTTAAAGGTATCCAAATTGGTGACAAAGTGCTCGTGCTAAACCAGAAATGAACTCGCTCTGTACTCAGAAGGTCCATTCATTGTCACGAGAAAATTATCGAAATGTAATGTAGAGATGTAGAGGGGACATTAAGCGTAAAGTGTATCACATTAACAGAATTACAAAATTGTTGACACTAATATTGATAACACAGATTCGAAATTATCAGAAGCAGAATTTAATAAAAATATAATGAATGGTAAAAGTGCCACAATTATAACAGAAGAGGAGTCAGAAATTATAAATAGTGAGAACTTGAAGAACATTCCGTCAAAGATAATTCATGAATAGATATTAGTAATGAACTTACCGAGACACAGAAAAGACAAGCTGACGACATACTCCAAGAGTATAAAGAAATAATATCAGATATTCCAGGGAAAACATCGGCGGTACTCATAAAATAGATTTATTTGATTCTAAACCAATAAATTTAAGACTTTATGCAATACCTTTACATATGGTACAAAGTCTAATAAAGGAAATTGATATGATGTTGAAACTGGGAATAATAGAGGAATCACAGACTCCGTAATGCTCTCCCCTAGTTTTAATTAAAAAGAAAGATGGGTCGATTCGGACTTGCGTGGACTATCGAAAGTTGAACAAAATTACAAACAAAGTAGTGGAGGTTATACCAAACAAGACAATCTGTTAGAACACATTAATAAAGCCACGCATTTTACGATATTAGACTTAGCAGAACGATATTGGCAAATACTTCTTGAGGAGGAAAGCAAAGAATACACAGCTTTTCAAGACCCAGGTAGGTTATATCAATATAACTTTGCCATTCGGATTGACAACCGCACAGGCAACCTTGGGGCCGTCCATAAATGACGTCACGCACCTAGGGGGGAGGGGGGTCACACTTTTGTGACGATACGTGACTAGGGGGAGGGAGGGGGTTGAAGAAATGGGACGTCACATCAAAAGGGTAACTTGAAATAAAACTTCCACTGAAATATTTGGTCGCTTACAATTTATTTAATGACTTTTAAAAAAAAATCAGTGCTTCTCAATGTGCCGATCGGTACGCCATCAGACGCTGGTTAACGTAAGCTATCAAGACACGAAAATTAAATCTAATTATAATCCTTAAGTTGAAGAATGCACAAGATAACATATGAAATTGTTACACTGCGTCGTTTGATATTGACATCAAAGCATTTGTAATGTAACCGCAGCTCCGTTCGGTTCTCTCGATCTTTTTTTCCCGTTACCCCAAAATATAAAAGTTTATGTGTGCGTCACCCCCCCCAACCCCTAGACTCTAAGTCCTGCTCACATGACTCATATTTGGGGGAGCGTCGTTAGCCCCCCGCCCCCTCCCCGAAAATGCTACTGGTGAGTTTTACATGCATGACAAGTGTCTAAACAGATCTGAATAGGATTATGTGTAGATATTTTAAGTCAAAACAACACGGAATATCATTTTTCTTTAAAAGCGGAAGGCCCCCCCCCCTATTTGATAGAATTAAAAACGTTTTTAGTTTGATATAATTGTTCGATGGGTTTTTGGTCAATCGCCAGTGGCCATTCTAGTCTTCTAGTCTAGATATAATGGTAAATGAGCCCATTTAAAATTAGTCAAGTATTCATTAACTTTATTGAATGCATCAAATTCTTGACATCGTAATTCGAGAGGAGCACAAAACAACTTTTCTTCTTAAATCAGTTAAGAAATGATACGTGATACAGACAAGTCACGTGGACTTAGTTTATTGTCACTCGTGTCAATATAAATGAAAGTAGGGTAGAGTTAGGTGTCTTCGTATAGTACGTAGGTAAGAAATGTACATAGTTGCCAAATGTTTAAAAAATGCATTTTCTGGAAGGAACTGGTTCAATAATGGGCATATGATCCAAGCGTACACGTACACATGACGTATTTCAATATATCTAGTGGATTGTAGTGGATGATATATGTCCCAAATGAGTCTGCATTACCCCCAAGAATTCCCTTTTTGACCCAAGGAGAGGTTATTTACCTCTGTTCGCCGACCTCTTTCTTACGGGATGCCCGTCAGTCAATTGAGGGATTTTTTAAAAAATACATTTTAGCATGTTTTTTTTTAAATAATTTTTTTTCTAAACAAAGACGTTAACCGTGATGGTTAATAGTCATGTTTAATTTGTATGCATTAAAATAAAATATAAGCTAAGGATGTTAACACAGTTCGTTTTCTGAAGGCCAGTTAAACGTTTTTAGAAAATGATTCACGCGAGTTACGATATTACAATGTAGATCTTCACTAAATAAATAATAAATACTTAAATGACAATAAAAGTGATTTGAAACATACTTATTTTCAAATAGAAAATAAGTTGTTTTTTTGTTGTTGTTGTTGTTGTTTTTTTTGGGGGGGATCAAAGATTTGTGACGTATTTTTAGAGGGGGGGGTCTACGTTTTTGTGACGACGCGTGACGAGGGGGGGAGGGGGTCAAAAATCGGAAAAAATCGCGTGACGTCATTTATGGACGGCCCCCTTCAATAAAATAATTAAAATGTAATTCAGCGAAGTAACACATGTAGTCACGCACTTTGATAATATATGTATATACACAGGCGACTAAGAATCACACATACGAATTACTAGAGAGGTTTTAGAGATACTTAAAAAGTCAGGCGTCACTATTAAACCATCCAAGATAGAGATAGTTAAAAAGTCAATTGTGTTTCTTTGACATAGAATTGGGGCAGGTCTCTTAAAACCGGACATGAGCAATATAAACAAAGTGTTGAAAATAGAATGACCCAAAAATAAGAAACAAGTAAGAGGACTAGTTGGTCTGATATCATATTACAATAAATTTATACCTACTTTTTCAACTTTAACAGCACCATTGACAGACCTTACAAAGAAAGGTAAACCTAATAATATATGTTGAATTAATGAATGCTGTGTTGTACTGAGTGGTTTCAGTATTTGTTTGTTTATTAAAGTCATAGTCAAACATGGAAGGCATTTAGACTTTAGAACACAAGTACAATCAAGTCAGTGTTTAGTAAACCTTCAACGCCATGATTTATTATTCTTCTACCTGAAGTAACCCCGTTATTACAGTTATTTTTACGGGGTTCACTTTCCGTAGTAAACTACACCATCTCCCCTCCAAGGAAAATTCACATTATGTATAATTAATTCAGACACACGCACTTAAAGTTCACTTATTAGTCTATTAGTGGGCTTAGATTGTCTCTTCAACCTTCTTACATTTTCAGAAGTATATGTCGTCTCTGATGTGGTTTGAATTGTTGGTTTTTTACTGCTGAGGTGTCAGGAACAGATGAGTTTGGCTCACTATCATTACTTGTTGAGGCTGGTTCTGCGACCTGAAGAGGATGGAACCATTTCGGTAAATCTTCCCTTTGAATAGTTGGAGGGATGTGTGCCGATGATGATCTTATGTGATCTAAATGTCTGCGACAATTTATTCCTGGATATGTTTCAACAATGTAGGAGAGCGGACCAGATCTCTCTAAAATTGTCCCACTGATCAATTTGTCTAAATTACTCTAGTCCCGTATGAGGACGATTTGTCCTTGACTGAATTCACGGAATTGTCCTTTTTGGAATCTATGTTGCTCAGCTTGTTGCTCGAATACTGTTTCGTCAACACTTGGTTTGACCATTGAAGTTCTGGTGCGAAGTTGTCTACCAAACATCAATTGTGCAGGTGATTCGCCCGTTTTATTATGCTGAGCATTACGATATGCAAGTAAGAATCTTGCTAACTTTGTGACAATATTTCCAGAGTCACTTGCAGAAGCTTTCATTGCATGTTTAAAGATTTGAACAAATGTTTCAGCAAGTCCATTTGTGGAAGGTTTATATGGTGAGCTGGTAATATGTTTATTTCCATTGTTAGTGAGAAATCTGTTAAATTCTTCAGATACGAATTGTGGTCCATTGTCACTAACAATTTGATTTGGTAATCCAAACTTGCAAAAATTGTTCTAAGTATAGCGATCGTAGTTGACGATGTCGTAGAACTGGTAGGTATTATTTCAGCCCATTTAGTGTGTGCATCTATCACCACTAAAAACATAGTTTTAAGAAATGGTCTTGCATAGTCCACATGGGCTCTTTGCCATGGTTCGTGAGGCCATTCCCACGGATGAAGTGTGGCTTGTGCTGGATTTGATAATTGTTTTGCACAACCTGAACATTTCTTTGTGATTCCTTCTATGTCGTTGTCCATATTAGGCCACCAAATGGTTTGTCTTGCAACAGATTTTATTTTCACTATTCTAAGATGTCCTTCATGGAGTAGATTTAATGCTTTGGTTTGTAGTTTCTTAGGAATAACTACTCTGTTTCCCAACATTATGCACCCTTGTTGCATTGATAATTCAAGCTTTTTTGTTAGAAATGAATTTAATCCATAATTATTAGTAGGTGACCAGATATATGCGCACAAGACAACCGCGCACACGACAAACGCGCATAGACAATTCCGCAATGACACAATGACACAAATGCGTACAGGACAAACGCGAACACCGAAAGTTGCGCACACGGACAATGGCACACACCGACGATTGCGGACACCAACAATAGCGCACAGTGATTAATGCGAACGGCTACATACGCGCACAGTGACAAATACGCAAAACGAAAGTTATATGTATTTTATTTACTTTAAAATAGATTGAAATATAATCATTTAGTTTGATAGAAACTAATTATAAGCATAGTAGGCGACGGAGGAGAGAAACATGAACTGATTATTATGTCTGAGACAACACAGATAATGCATTTACATTTAAAAACAATCAAGAAAAACTAATAGATCGCGAGGAAAAATTCACTGAGAAACTCACGGAAAGTTAATGAACTTGAATACTCCGACTCTAAATTGACTAAATGCTTTGATTTTTATATGAATACTATAAATTGACTACTTGCTATGATTTTTATATAAATACTATTACTGTTACTTTTACCAATATTAACAATCTTTTGAATTAAGAAATTATTATTACGGTTCTTATTTATTCCCAGGACTATGACTCATGACTAGGACTAGCGGACTAGCCTTGTAAAGGAAAGTCTTGTTTGACTAGGACTAGGATTTATCGTAAACTATAAACAATTATAAAAAATACTATGATTTAAATACATTATTTTAAAACATCGAGATCAACTTAGAGCTCGGGACTCAAGTAGTTAAAAATAGATTTAAATTTAACTTTAGCCTAATCATAATACAATTATCATGTTTTTTATTTTGTTTTGGTATCTATTTAAGTATTTTATTTGAAAATAAAAGAAATTCCTTGAAGTTATTTTTTCTCTACCACTTTATAAAAAAATAACATTAAAAAAGTATGTTTTATAAAAGTGGAAGACTTAATTTTTCATTGTGTTGTATTTTAGATTTAGCATAGATCTGACAATTTGGTAACATAATCTTTTGAAATAAAAATTATGGTATAACATTTCACAAGGTTTCAAATGTAAAGACAAATATAAATAAGGAAAGAGGGTTTTAAAAAACCAAACTAAACATTATAACAATAACTCCAGTTCTATAGAGGTTAGAATTAGAAGGATGATGGATTTTTTGCTAAAGTTTATTTATAGATATGTTTTTCAAAATGATGGGTTATTTTATATTATTTATATTTTAAGCCAATATCAGACATTATTTTAAAACATTTACAAATTATTTTAAATTGTCAAGTTGACCAACAAAATATTACAAAATTTAACTTATCAATGGAAAATATTGGTCAATCATAGATGTACAAAAAATTAGTTAAAGTTACAATTAGAGATTTATTTGTAGTTTGTAGTGTTCCTAAATATAATATTTTAAATGATGAAGCTATTGAAAATTATTTCTACAAAACTGGAGTGTTAAAGTTTTATAAGGATAAAATATTGTTACTAAATAAGTTTACTTCTAGCAAAGTAATAAAATTTTCAAGAAGACAATTGATAAATTTTAACCTATTTGGGAATACATATCTCTACTGTATACAAAAAACTTGTTAATTTACAGAACAAAAAAACAACAACAACAAAACAATGATGAATATATTTTATTACCTATTATATAAGAAAACCTTTATTAAAATAAAATAGTTTTGAAATGTTGCATCTTTTATAATCATTTTGCTTAGCTCTCTAAGAGCATCATTTAGGAGGTTACTTAGTATTATTGAACTAAAAAGATATTAAATTTTAATTTATAAAGACAAAGTTTCCATTATTTTCTTCAAAAGAAAAATTTGATGATATCAAAACATGTTTCATATTTTATAATCTCCAGATTTCTCACAAAATATTGTATATACACTGTGTAATTGCTTTATATTTTTAAGCCAATCAGTTATTTTACAGTTATAATACTCTTTAGTCAGCACTTAAAAATTATATCATGGTAATGAGTGCATATCTTGGATATATTTTCATATTTTCAAGAACAAGTAAAAAGTTAATATGGAAGCACTGGTGCTTAATACGTTTTTAGATATGAATAAATGAATTTTACAGAAGGAAATTGATAATTTTTTAAAACGACGATAAAGGTAATAGAAATAGCCTTGCATTTTGCTTACGGTAGTTTAAAGCCAGACTGCCCTTACAAAATCATGGGCGTAGGGAAGGGGGGGGGCAAGGGGGGGCATTTGCCCCCCCCCCTACATTTGAGAAAAGAAGTTTTTAATTTATTAAATGCATTAATAAATGTTGTATTCTAGCTATTACAGCACTAATTTGTAAGTCTTATTAATTTCTAAGGCTTTTTTCAACCCTTATTTTATACTGAACTTGAATTTAATTGAAAATTGTACCTGTATGGCATTGTCAGTTAAAATAAAAAAAAGTAGGATTTTTTTTGCCCCCCCCCCTGGAAAAATTCCTAGCGACGTCTATGCTTACAATTGACAAAGATTCTTATTAATCTCAAAATATTGTTAATCAGACCCTTAATAGGGAAAAAGTCTGTGGCAGATTTATCTACAGGGCAAGTGAGGCGGCTTGCCCCCTACGCCCCTGTTGGGTTTAAAATGGCGCCCCCTTAAAGACGCCCTTCGATGAACACTAAAAACGTGTCACAATAGCAGAAAAAAAGATTGCTAAACACGGAACTTCTAATCAACATCAAACTGCTTGCTAAATATCGTATTTCAAATGACGAAACTGTAATATCTGGTTTAAATCAATCACTGGCATCTGAATTATCGTCGACAATTGATAATGAAGTTAAGTCTGCACAATTCTTTTCTTTAACTATTGATTCAACCATTGATATATCTAGAATTGATCAGATGTCAGTTTCTTTACGTTATTTTTTTTTAAAATCAGGACATGTTGTGGAAAGATTTATAGGCTTTTATACTTAGGTAAACAGTTGCTGGATAGCGAATAGTGCGGTCCCCTCACAAGCTGAGGGACCTGGGATCTAGATCGCGTTAAAGCCACAATAAAAATGGAATGACTAACGCTAAGAAAGTCCTCGGCTGACCTGGACGGGAGATGGGGCGCCCATCAAGGTCTACGAAGAACCGCCCCTAGTAGGTTCTAACGTAAACATTAGGACCCCCTACAACCACCGTTTATGGGACTTTAAAAATTAAATTGAAAAATAAAATAAAAAATTAAAAATGCTGCTGCATTTGCTTAGAGGATTTTAAAGCAGTGTTTCTCAAATAGTGGGGCGCAAAATGGTGCACTTGTAACAATTTTATAGACAAATGATACCATTTACTGTCACGCGGGGGGCGCGAAATGTTTTCCTTTTCCTTGGAGGGGGGCACGACAGAAAATAATTGAGCAATACTGTTTTACAGGAACTAAAAAAGCGAAACATTGATTTCACACTCTGTCGAGGACAGGCATACTCTAGAATTAAGAGTGGCCTTTAAACTCAGATGAAGAAAGTTTCACCCAATTGTTGTGCCCATGTTTTGAATTTGGTTACTATCGAAGCAATGTCTGTAAACTGTGATGTACAGTTATTTTTTGGCACAGATTTAAGGTTGTATGCATTGCTTACGTCTAGTTTACCACGTCTACATACTCTTAAAGAACTCAAGAAATCTCAATATGAATCAACAGTAGATACTCTGACCGACTTTCTGATACAAGATGTTCAAGACGTAAGCATGCAGTTGTTGAATCATTCTTTGCTATTCTAGGCATACTTGATTCATGGGAATCAACAGAATATAAAGGAAATGTCAGAGCAGAAACTATTGGACTGTGGAGTTAAGTTTTAGTTAAATTTACTAGATTTAATATATACAAAATATTCTTTTGTTTTTCTGATGCTATTTGTACAAAAGTTATCTTCGTGTTATCAAACTACTTGCAACACCTTTGCAATTGATCGATGTTGGAAGAAATAAGTTTGTTGAAATGAGAAATGATGAAGCTTTTGAAAGTCTGAATGTAGATGTCAAATCATTTATAAACGAAAATGGTTCTAAACTAGAAGTTAAAACATAATTTAAAGAAAAGTGAATTGCAAAAAAGAAAAGGATAGCAGGCGAACTTAACAGAGATAGAATGGCTGATGATCCGACTTCACGCTTTAATGATGACCCCCTAATGATGATGGGGCACAGTTACTTATTTCTATTGCTTTGACCCATCACAAATGTCGGAAGGAAATAAAGATTCTTTTCAAAGTTTATGCAAAATTTACAAACACGAAATTAAACTTGAAGAAGCAATCGTAGAATATGATACCTTTAAAGATTTGTATGCCTTAATATATGTATCATTAGCTAATGAACTACAACTTAAAAAGGTTCAGCCATCCTTGACTGAAAAACAAATGGCATCAGGTATACCTAATTTGTCAATACTCTATAAAATTTACTTGACTCTTCCTGTTAGCAGTGCTACTGCTAAAGAATTTTCAGTAGATTGAAACTCATCAAAAATTATTTGCGCTCAACAATGACAAACGAACGTCTGTCTGGATTTGCATTAATTTCAATTGAGAGTGATCTAGCTGAGAACGTTGACTTTGAATCAACGATAATCGTTTTGCTTCAATAAAATCACGTAGAAAGCAATTTATATAGGGCTCAGGGCTCTATCTTATCTTATCTGTTACAGACGCTCCTTCTATACAGAATAATATTGCATCCTATGCTTATCCATGGTTTGTGTTTAGTCCTGCATTGTTATTAGAGTTTGAAATGTTTATTTCAGGAACTTACAATCATTTTTTGTGTAAAGTTCATTGATTTTCCCAAAGTTTGAAGCTCAAACTTCCAGTGATAAATTATTTTTAAAAATTCTGATTTAAATTGTTCAGTTTATTTATAAATATAATATTATTGGCACTCATTGTGTGTGAATTACTAATCCTGACCAATACGCTCCTCCAAAGTCTCTGTGTTTTTCATTATTTGTAGCATCAGATTACCTGGTCTTAAACTGAACTACTTTGCCAGCTAAAATTCTCATTTCATTCTTCAGATAGAAAACTATTACAAGAACTAAAAACAGTAGCTCTTAAAATTTTAAGAAAAAATAAGTTGTTCTCTTTGGAACTAAGTTCATAATTTACTGTCATCTTTTTATCCTACATATGATATATACATATAATATGAATATGATAAATGATTTCTTTAATTACTTAGGCCTTTAATTAATTAATTATTAACATTTTTAAATTACATTATATTTTGTTTGCATTTGTGACCTATTACTCTCCTGAATATAAAGCAATGGTTTGTATATTTAAGAGATTCATTGCAATAGTTTGATTTAAGCAAAAAGAATATTAAATAATGTACTTTGAATGATCAACGCAAGCATTTATTAATTAACACTTAGTTATTTGTTTGAGTTACTATCACTGCTATTTATGGCAAGCTGAACAAACTGATGAGTCATCTTGCAGATAGTACAACAAACTATTGGAGGTCTATAAAAAATTAATCAAATTCTACCTCATTATCCAAATATTTTAGATGTTTTATTTATCCCAAAGACTTTAAACTTATTATGCTGAGTTTTTTCTATGTTTAAGTCTGCTAGGATATTCAGTAATTGAAAGTGAACACAAAAAATTATTAGATATTTAGATATTGTCACAAATAACAGCTCCCAAATTAACCACCATTTTCATAGATTTAATTGATTAACAATATCTACTTAAGACTAGATGTTTCTTTTTGTTTAGCAAGTTGCCACAGGGCAACTCTGAAAATGTATGTAACATAAACAACACACCTTAGATTTCATATTTGAGACTACAGCAGTTTCTTTACAAGAAAACTCATTAAAGTAAATCTCACATTTAAAGTGAGCAGAAATGTTTTTTTCAACATAAAATATAGCAATAAGTCAATAAGAGTGAATCTCATATCAAATTTCGAATCTTCATTGCAGAACCAGCAATTAAGCCTAATGAATTTTATTTCAGCACCTAGAAATATTTGCACTAAGTGAATGAATAAAAAAAAATTTGGGGCGCCCCCTGAAATTCTCCTGCCCCCCTCCCACGCAGACAAACCTAAATCCGCCACTGGTAATAGTAATAGTATACTAGTGTGGTAATCCCTTATTTACCTACTAGTGTTACTATTAATATAAATAACTAAGAATAGGTTAGCAATATTTTGTACCTGAGATATCTACGATTTATATTTAAAAGAGGTGTCAAAAGAAGAAAACAATTATCGTTTTTTAATCGTACTAATTAGAATTTTTCAAGTGGGCTACTTCAATGCGTCACTTGCCAATACTTTCTTGGCAGAAAATAGGACGCAAAAGTCTTCTGCATAGAAGGTGCGTCCGTAACAGATAAGAAATATTAAGAATGTAATGTAATGAAATCAGATACAACACAAACGTTTTACAAATGCATGTCCCTAAAATAAAACCCACGGACGTGAAACTCTTCCTTGCATAGGAATAAAAAAGAAAAGAAAAGTTAGAATCGAAAATTTCTGTCTGTTTCAAAAATAAACAATATCATTTACCAAGTATAAAGTTTAACTTTAACAAACAAAATGAATTTTCACATTCAACTATTTTATTAAATTATATAAAATAAATTGCAGTATTTATGCTTAACATCAACTGAACCCATTAAATTCTTCAAATCGTCACATTAAAATCTTCCATTTGCGCATTTGTCACTGTGCGCGTATGTAGCCGTTCGCATTAATCACTGTGCGCGATTGTCGGTGTCCGCATTTGTCGGTGTGTGCCATTGTCCGTGTGCGAAACTATCGGTGTTCGCATTTGTCCTGTACGCATTTGTGTCATTACGGAATTGTCTGTGCGCGTTTGTCGTGTGCGCGATTGTCTTCTGCGCGTTTGTCACGCTTATTAGTATTAGCATTTTCTGGCCATGAAGATTCATTTACGTATCTAGAGATCTGAGATAATATTGTATCTCTAGCTGTCTCTTTCCTGACACTTGTAGCTCTTATTGGAGTGTAGTCAAGGATTTCTGAGTAATAAAGATAATCAATGTCTATTATTTCTTTAACAGTGTCTTCTAATGGTAATCTTGACAGACAATCAGCATTACTATGTTTTTCTGTTGATCTATACTCAATCGTGTAATGTAATCCAGATAGGAATACAGCATAACGTTGCAGTCTTGAAGCTATCATTTGGAGAATTCCTTTCGCTGGTCCGAATATAAACTGCAAAGGCTTATGGTCAGTAACAAGCGTGAATTTCCTTGAACATACATATGAAAAGAATTTCTTTACTGAATAAATGATTGCCAAAGATTCTTTATCAATTTGAAAGTAGTTCTTTTCAGCCTTGTTTAATGATCTTGATTCATAAGCTATGGGCCTTTCCTTCCCTTCAACTGTAATATGTTATAAGAAAGCTCCAAGTCCATATGGCAGTGCTGTCCAACCCGCGACACGCGGGCCGCATGCGACCCGCAGACCTGTCTTAAATGGCCTGCTATTATGACAGTCACTATTTTGACAGTCGCTATTTTGAACCCGTGCCCCTGCTTTTATGATGAAATATCCTATCGATATCAAAGGTTGGGTTGAATAGCTGAAGGCATTCAAATACGTTTTATTGAAGTTAATTGATCCAAGTTAAAGGAATGACTCCTGTAGGGACAATATCTTTTATATTACAGAACGTCTATGTCACCAACAGACCATGTCCTGGATTGTCAAGAGGAAATGGTCATTGACTACAAAATGGATGTAAACGTTAACATGACGACGTGACCTCTATGAAATAATGGACTGCATGGCTTTAATGATCCTCAGGACAACTCTTGTCAAAGACTGACATGTTGTCTTCACTTTTTAAAATCGATCGTCAAGTTTTGGATCGTTTAATCTTTTGTAGGGTGTTGTCTGTTTGTTTTTCGTTTTTAAATTTTTAAAGTTTGTATTTTTATTGTTGCTGTATTGTTTTAGTTTTTACTATAAGATGTCAGACACAAGTTAGACGAATACACGTCAATGAACGTCATTTATATTTAAAGGTGTGTGTGCTTATGTGCAAATAAATAATAAAAAATCTTTAGAAATCAGAAACGTAAGGATTTATTATTTTCAAAATAAAGATTAAAATTGTAAAAATCAATTATATATTTACATATATATATATATATATATATATATATATATATATATATATATATATATATATATATATAATTGGTTTTTACAATTGTAATCTTTATTTTGAAAATAATAAATCCTTACATTTCTGATTTCTAAAGATTTATATATATATATATATATATATATATATATATATGTTAAAATACGTGTAGAATAGGACTGTAAAACAAGCTTTCTAATAAATAATAAAAAATTAAATATTTAAAAAATCTTTTTTTAAAAAGGACATGCTTTTAACATAATCACTACTTTTAGTAATGCCTCATATGTAAGGGATTTATAGTCAAAAACTTTGTTTTTACAGCTATTTTTTAAAACTTATAATAAAAACTCTTTAAAATTCACGTCTGAAGCCCACACATCTTTTTAAATCCCTTATATTAACTTCGCGGCCATCTCTGTCTGTCGTCATCTCATCATCTCTCTCATCATCTCATGGGCTGGGCGGGCGGAAAAAGAAAAGTCAAAAATGACCCACTTCCAGTGATCCGATCGAGCTGAAATTTGGCACACGGACCCGACTCACCTAACAATGCATCGTATCAAAATTTTTCAGATCGATCGATCGTACCGTAATTAAATTAATGCATTTTTAGTTTATCCTTATATGAGGTTTGTAATTTAAATTCACTGTTTGTTATTGTTTTTTCCTCCCACTTCCACGTGAGTTTGAGTTGACGCCGACTGTCGTGTTGACGCCGACCGTCGTGCCGACACCCCCTCACATCCCACCCCCATTTATTAAAGACAAGGGACATCACTCGGTGTCAGTCTGTAAATGTTTGAAAATAATCAATACTGTTAGTTATGTCTCATATATAAGGGATTTATAGTCAAAAACTTTGTTTTTACGGGTTTGTTTTTTTACCACTATTTTTTTTATACCAAACACCTCATAAGCGCCCGCCAAACGTTTTATACCACGGTGTTGTGTTCACGTGGTGAACTCAAGGATGTCAACAAAGCAGACGGGTGCCGATGCTTATATATAGACTATAGATAAACTAAAAATGCAATAATTTCAATTCGGTACATTTGATCGATCTGAAATTTTGATACAATTCATTGTCATCCAAGATCTATCTGTGGTAAAATTTATAATTCTCTAGGACCATCAGAAGTGGTATAATTTTACGTTTCAAGTTTTGAAGGAAGGATGGATACAACATACAAACATTGTGACTTAAATAAAAGCGTGTAATAATAAAAGCGTGTAAAAAATAGGACACAAACAAATTGTTAATTAAACCCATAAAGTTAAAGCTTTATTTCAGTGCTTCTAAAACGTTTTAGTGTGGCGGACTGGCAGGAATTTTTTCATTGTACCAGGGACCGGTGAGCTATTTTTCCTGTACTGACATTTTAGCGAAATATCCTTACTTGGTAACTTCTGCGGACCGGCATCGGATGGCCAACGGACAGGCACAGGTCCTCGGACAACCGCTTTGAGACGCACTGATCTATACAATGTATTTGTCAATAAATAAAGCTTGCGTGTATTGTTTTAAGCAAACAATATGCTTGTGGATAATTTATTTTATGAAGTTGTTAAGCGTCTATAGATTGTCGTCATGAATCTACCATTAAATCGTACTCGATAATTATGTTTGTGCCCCAGTATAATAGTGGAGACTCGTTGAGATCTCATGTCTGACATAATGATCAAAGATGTGATTGTCTTAAAGTGTATTTATCGGTCGCTATACCAATGTATGATGTGACCGAGATCACTGAGGCGTCATTTTTAATACGTCACAATAGGGTACAAAAAAAGGCGTCGCAGACGGTCTTTAGGAAATGTTTGGACAAGCACGTCTGTTATTGAATGTCTAGACACGGGTTCTTTTGTAAGCTACCTCTGAAGCATGTCAATTTGTTCATTCATGCATTGAAGAGTGCGTCTTTATAAACGTTACGGCTAATCACAGCTACTGTAAATCCGGTTTTTTTCATTCATTATCTATTCGTTAAAATTTCGAATCATAGATTTATATAAATTTTAATTAATTCTTATGGTGATACGATTGCTATGTAAATTAGACATATGGATTGTTACTTTGGATGAGTGATATAACACATGTTGCTTAACAATTACTAATGTAATGTAATACATTACAGACGTCTGTTCTATACATATTATCATTTCGCGTATTCGTGGTTTATATATATAGCCTAGTATTTTACTAGAGTTTTAAACATTGATAGTGTGTTTGTTGGCCTGGTTTGATAGGTTAATCAATGTCAAACGGGAAAAAGTGGTACCATAAAGACAAGAAACGAAATTAAATCCTGTTTATATCTGAATGTTTATTAGGATCAGTTTGTTCCTGTATTGTATTTCCAACTTAGAATTTAATACCTTACCCCCTATTACTCATTTACTCTTTTCTTTCTCGTATACGGAGCATAGCGAGAAGCATTGAAATCGTGCAAAAAATCTAAATCTTGGTCAAAATCTCGATGTTTTACACATTTCTACGTAAGCAGAATAAATAGTTTCTCAATCGTGTATGTATGTATAATCTCTGTCTATGTGTGTATGTATATGTGTGTGTGTGTGTGTGTGTGTGTATGTGTGTGTGTGAACTCGATAACTGATTACCGCTCCAGTTAGGTAGAAAAATTTCATTTTTAAGTATTACAACCTATAAGGAGGTTGCTATCAGCTTTTGAGAGATATCGGCTAACCGAAAGTGGTACTTACCCTGATTCAACTGGAAGTGCACATTTTTGGGTTACACGGGACTCAACGGGCGATAGTTTTCTTTAGGAATTAATGTGCAAGTTACCTTTACGGCAGTGTACTCCACGACTTCTCAAAGTTTCTTTGCGATATGATGAATTTTATAATTAATTAAAATGACAAACATACATAATTCATTTTTTATATCCTTCGGTTTTCACAAATAAACAATTTCCTTTTTTTCTTTTAAATGATGCCGCATAGTGAAATATTACAGTGAGATGCACGCTCTGTTAATTTCGACTACACATTTTTCATCGTTTAATTTAAGTTTAATTGAAATATACTTTCTGGTGTACAGAAGGTATACTTGACAAACTTTTTTGTTTCACAAAACTTTTAGAATTATATAACTGTACGTCATATTTCATAAAGCAGCATAAACCAATACTATTATATACGAATATACGAGAAGGTTTTTATGAACTATCTCTTTTCTCTAGTTTTTCTAGATTTTGTGATTTAGCTAATGACGTTACTCATAGACTTAAAAATAAATTAATTAATAAACCAGAAAATCTACTAAATCTTTATAATGACATGTTAAATAATAGATTTTAAAAACTTAGTTTTAGTTTATGTTTAACGTATATCTTGTTTTTTTATTTTAAAAAAAATAGAACTTAAGTAAAATTCATGCCGTTCTAAAAAGGTCCGATCACTTTTAGTATACAGGACATAGCTTGTAAAATCCTACGTTTTAAGATATTAACATGACAGAAATAAGTTGTGTTTTTTTTTAAAAATATTATCTGTATTATATAAACTATTTAGACTGTTCATTATGTAAAATGCACATGATAAATTTGTCTAGGACCCATGTAAATACTTCATATGTTTTGCAATCGACAACGATGCCTATAGATAACTAGCACTTAGTGCGTATATTGATTAGTTGCTGGACAAATTGAAAATATTTTATGTAATGGGGTTCTCCTTTGTTTAATATCGATTTGACCATTTGTCATGCGTCAGCCAAGACAAGAGAATCATTGATGCATGACAGAGTCATTGGCTGGTCGATGATGATTGAGTGCAGCTCATTAATTACATGTTTGTGATATCCAAGTTCTCACTCTCGCTTAACAAAAAATAAGCAAAGTAAAAATTACAAATTATAAAATGATACTAATATTTATAATTAATAGCTGTTCAAGATAAAGATTGATTATGTAGATATTTATTAATATTTAATTTCAATATTGAATTTTGACAGTAAAAAAAACACAATATTAATAGCTATGGTCCAAAGTAGCCCCTCTTTTTGGGGGTCGATTTAGTTCAAACTCTCATTACCTGGCTCGTGGTTAAGAGTCCGTTATTTATCTGTGGTTGAGGCCATGCACCAAGCTATCAGGTGCTTAGCCGTTTACGCACCATCACATTCTCGGCAGGGGATATCCCTTTCATCACATCCTCGACAGCAGATATCCCTTTCATCACATCCTCGACAGCGGATATCCCTTTCATCACAACATTGACAGCGGATATCCCTTTCATCACATCCTCAACAGCGGATATCACTTTCATCACATCCTCAACAGCCGATATCTCTTTCATCACATCAGTCCTCATCTGGGGTGTTGAGTGTATGGGTGTTACAATGTAGTTTCCTCTGGCTTCTACTCGGCTGCTGCATACACCAGAAGACCTTTAGCGATGTACTAAAGATGATAAGTTTGCCTGACAATATAATCAAACATCACTTACACACAAATTTTATAACTTCAACATGTGTTAAACAGCCTCGGGAACTGACTATTTCAACAGAATTAAGAACTTTACACAGATATTGTCATTCCAAATTACACCACAACTTTTTCATCAATATCTTCGTCCTCGAAAGCATGTCGGAAAAGCACCGACAAGAATTTTTCCAGCACCCATCCCTGTTTGACCCCACTAGAAACAGGTAAATTATCTTAAGTGTCACCATGGAAGACCACTGATATGTGCATATATTATTGTGTACAGATCAAACTATGCTGAGAAGCCGCAACGAACATCATATTTTTTCAGATTATGAAACAGTCAATTGCAGCTAAACAAGACAAATGTCTTCATTTGGTCTATGTAGGCATTGACGAGTGCTTCTGTTGCTCCTGTTGCCGCTGGTTGAGGGAGAATAGCATGTCTAAAATTGACGGACACTCCGAAAATCTCTTTTGAGATTCTGGGAATCCGTTTTTGTGCAAGCAATTATAGGTGTGTTTGATCCACTCTTGTAAAGACCTTTCCCACAGTACTTAGTAGAGATAAGCATCGATTGTTGTAAAAATAACTATGGTCCCATTTGTTTTTGTAGATAATATCTATTTCGGCGTCTCGCATGCCCTGTTGGATATGAGCCCTATATAAAATGATGATAAAAAAGCACATTTAAAAGTTCTTGTAAATGTCACATTTAATATTTAAGTTCATAAATTGAGTTAAAGTTACTGTGGGATGGGATATAATCAATTTACATCTTGTTAAAATTTAAATTAATATGCGATTTTATCGAAAAAACTGTTATATTATCTTTTAATCCTATGATTATGCTTTTCTAGTCAGCTGTAGCTTCTTTTTTGTTAAAAGTTGCAATTATGAATTAAAAATGTATCATGTTTTTATTACCTTCATAGTTTCCAACACAACGTACATGTATAATATTGATGGGGATTAACAAACTTACTTAATTTTATTGTCTGATATTTACAATTATTTCTTAAACATTAATAATACAACGTGTTTAATATTTATTTAATACAATGTCTGACCATTTCTGTATACCGTATTTAAAACTTCTTTAAAACTTCATCTGACAGATACCCTTCCCAGTGCACATTATCCAGTAGCTCTATTCATGTGACAACACATTTAATAAATTATAAAAAGAAATATGATCCCCCAAAGAAACAGACAATGCATGTGACAGATTCAAATTAATCTTATATCCAAATGCCTGTATTGTACAAAGGCCCAGCGCAATTATAACGTCATATGCTAAAATTATTTGATAGAATTGTTAAAACAAAATGCTTTCCGCTAAATATTAAAATTTAAAAGAACATAGTGAATACAACAAGTGTTAATATATCACATTTAATAAAACAAACGTGCTTATAACATTGTTTATTTATTGATATGTATACACTTGTATATATATATATATATATATATATATTGTGTATGTGCATAAATAAAGTGTGTAAAATGTACCTTACTTCTCTAGTTAAAAAATAGGTGTCGGAACGAATAGCTTTGATCCATGGAATTACTTACCTGTCTGCTTGCAGCAATTACACTATTTAGTTTCTCCTTAACTGGTGAGTTTTTTTCGTTAACAATTTTATAGTTAATCGTTCCAGATCGCATTATAAATATGTTTACCAAATATCGCTTAGTTTAATCAACACACAGAATAACCATTACATTGAATCTGCATCCCTTGTGTTCCGAGAAACAGCTTTCAAGTTACGTATGTTTAGAAAGTTTTACTTTAAAAAATGTTCTAGCCCCTAGTCACACATTACAGAAATTTGTACTGGCTAATGTTTGGCGCATTTGTTTTCCAAATATATGCAATTGCTTAGGCCATTATTCATTTCAGTTTTAAAAAGGGACCTCGGCCTGAACTAATTGTATCCCGTGAATTTTCCCAAACCGAAAATCAGTTATAAAAAATGGGATGAAACATTAATTTTTGCCATTATTATAACTGTTATAAATTACAGTGAGGTAAAGAAAAATGAAATCACAGATGTTTTTAGAGTAGTTTATATTGTACCCAAATCAAGTGAAAAATAAATAATATTACGTTCATAGTCTTGCAAAGATGTGGACTAACACTAAAACTTTTAAACTTGTCCAATTAAAAAGACTAAATTTTAAAAGATATATCGAAAATAATAAGATTTATAATTTTTTAGAATATTTTAGACATTCTATCCCATGAGTTTTCTTAAACTGAAAATCAGTCAGAAAAACAATTGGAAAAGGCATTAAATTGTTGTAAAATTATAATCTGTTTTAAATTTCAAAGACGGAAAATAAAATCACTGATATTTCTTGAAAATATTTATTCATAACCAATGCAAGTGAATAATAAGAGTACATTACATTCATTATCATTCATAGTGTGACAAATATATGAGATAAAAATGTGAAACTTGTTCCATTAAAATAGGCTAAAAATTAACGGATATCTTGCAAAAATAGCATTTCGAATTTTGTAGAATACTTTAAAATTATATTCCGTGAAATTTTCCTAATTCAAAATCGGCCTGATGAACAATTGGATACAATTTTTTCCAATAAAAAGTTTTTTTTATAATTTAAACAGACATAACAATAAAAATGATATCACAGAAGTTTCTAGATATGTTTAGATCAGTGGTTCTCAAAATTTATGTGTTAAAGGACCACTTGAAAAATGTGTGTCTTAGCCACCGAACACTATTAAAAATTGTTCTACTGCCATACAGGAAAGTTATATATAATTATAGGGTGTATATAACTAAATAATAGTACATATGTTAGTAACGTTATACTAATATGCTACGATTAACAAATATCACTTTTAGTAGTTTTATACTTATACTCTTCTTATTCAATTCTTAATGCTTACTATAAAAAACACTTTTAGTCATAAACGGTAGTTAGTAGTTAGTATTAGGAAGACTACTATATTATTTTATTTAGTGCGAGCCTAGAGCTTTCCCAATTGAGCACATCACATGATCACATCCAAACTAGGTGTAATACTTGAAAGACTTAATTGCAGTTCATATTCAACTTCAAGTCTGGAAAGAAGTTTTGTTTCTTTTTTGACCAATTATGAAAAAAATCCACAAACACAAAAAAAAATGATGTGGCAAATGGTAAAAGTATTTGAAAAGCTTTTTGGGACAGTTCTGAGTACTCCAAAATTTCATCAACCTCACTTTCTGATGCAGCATATTCAAAGTAGTATCGCTGGTTAGTTCAACGAATTGGTTTAATTCATAGTTATATTCAACTATATACGACCCGTGGCGTAACGTACGCCGCAGACTTGCTCTTGGAAAGTGCAAAGAAAGGGGGAAAAGAACAGACACAAACTACAGCATGAAGAAATCGAAACAATGCTAGTGAACTTCGGGGGGTAGGGAGGGGGACGCTTGTTGGTCTCGAGACATTCAGAGTGGTTAGCTACCTGCTCCCCACCCTCAACCACCCTAGCTTGCCAAACATAAACTGTGATTAACCGACCCCGTTGTATTGTTTATTCGATAAAGACAAGTTTTTTGTTACGGTTTAAATAAGTATAGCTTTTAGTAATTTATGGAACAAGTTAATCAGGGCAAAACAACGAAAGCATATCGGATTTGTACCAATATGAAGATACCAAGTGGTGTTTTTGCTAGTGCGCATTCCTGTTTGACCCTTCTACACACTGGGCAAGTTTGCGTAATCGAAGAGCACTGAGCTGTGAATAAAAATGTGTACATACTAAACGATGTTAAAAAACCGCGTAGGACATCCGATTTTTTAAAAGTATACTGACCAGTCCATTTTTCCTGTTAACGCTATTAATAAAAATATATATCTCTTTATCCTTAGCTATATATATTTATATATATAGTGGAGAACCTGGGTTGAAATGATTGAGAACCTTGGTAAAAATATTTGAGAGGGGAGCTGACGGTAGGCTGTGCTCTAAGAACAATGACCGGAAACGAAAAGATTCCGGCCTCCTTCCGTCCCCCACCCCCAGCTACGGAACGTTGGGAGGTAAGAAGGTAGTGGTAGAAGGTGGGGTAGAACAATGACACTTGTGTTAGATAAAGGAAGTGAAATGTTATTGTCATTGAACGAAACTATTGGAGGGGATATCATTAGGGTCTACGGGGGAAATCTAAGTTGGACGTGGGTTAGGGAATGAGAGACTCAGAATTTTATTTCTCACACTAGGGGTGCGTTCTTAGGTGTCGGCCGAATATATGTGGACGGCAATATAAGGAAAGAACGGTAGGAGACAAGACAGAGCAGTTTAGGGAGTCAAAGGCCCGAGACTTGGACACACCGGAGACTAGGAGAGCAGGTTAGGGACATGTAGAGACCAGGACAGAATAATCCACCACAGGGGAAACGACAGGCAGTGAGAGAGCGTCGCAGAGAAAAGGAGCAGAGAGAGCAAATGAAGAAAGTAACCAGAAGTTATGCCTAATAAAGAGAAGAACTGTTAGCTTTAAAGCTGCCTTTGTTTAAGGTATGCGAGAGTCAAGTAGTACGAAGAAGGAGCTTTACAATATATATATATATATATATATATATATATATATATATATATATATATATATATATATATATATATATATGTATATTTTTTTAACTCGCAAAAGACGTTACGTCATCTTCTATAATAATAAAAGGCAATTTTCAGTCTGGTCTGTCCGGCACTCTATACCGTTTGGTCACTCAAACACACATGACTCCTACAGCCAATCATATTGAACACGTTTACGCGGACGCTCAAAACGAGTTATTTTTCGTGCAGTATTTCTTCCAAGACTTTATTTTGAGTTATGCGCGTTGGGATTTATAGTCAAAAGCTCTATTTTTAAATCCCTTATATTAACTTCGCGGCCGTCTCTGTCTTGGGCTCTGCGGGCGGGCGGGCGGAAAAACAGAAGTCAAAAATGACCCACTTCCCATGATCCGATCGAACTGAAATTTGGCACATGGACCCGTCTGACCTAACAATGCATCGTATCAAAATTTCAGATCGATCGAACGTACCGTAATTAAATTAATGCATTTTTAGTTTATCCTTATATGAGGTATGTAATTCAAAATTCACTGTTTGTTATTGTTTTTTTTCTGCCAGTTTCACGTGAGTTTGAGTTGACGCCAACCGTCGTGTTGACGCCGACCGTCGTGCCGACACCCCTCACATCCCACCCTTATTTATTAAAGCCAAGGGACATCACTCGGTGTCAGTCTGTAAATGTTTGAAAATAATCAATACTGTTAGTTATGTCTCATATATAAGGGATTTATAGTCAAAAACTTTGTTTTTACGGGTTTGTTTTATTTATTAAATCCCTTATATTAACTTCGCGGCCGTCTCATCATCTCATCATCTCATGGGCTGGGCGGGCGGAAAAAGAAAAGTCAAAAATGACCCACTTTCCGTGATTCGATCGAGCTGAAATTTGGCACACTGACCCGCCTGACCTAACAATGCATCGTATCAAAATTTCAGATCGATCGAACGTACCGTAATTAAATTAATGCATTTTTAGTTTATCCTTATATGAGGTATGTAATTCAAATTCACGGTTTGTTATTGTTTTTTTGCCACGTGAAAGTTTGAGCTGACGCATTGAGGCGACCCAACGAAGCGACGGGTTGCTTTTGTTTACATTTCACGTGTCACGCTGAGCTCGGTCAAGCGAATCGGTGACCAGACTTTTCCCCTCTCCCCCTCCCACCCACCCCTCCCCCCCCTTATGGTTATGAAGCAAACTTGAGTTAAGACAGATTCAGTCTGTAAATGTTTGAAAATAATCAATACTGTTAGTTATGTCTCATATATAAGGGATTTATAGTCAAAAACTTTGTTTTGATGGGTTTGTTTTATTACCAGTTACATTTTGTATTTATTTTAACTATAATGAATAGTATATTTGACGTGATGCACATGTATGCCGGTCGAGACGGCTGTTGGGGGGAGTGGGGGGGAGATACAACATGCCACAGAATGGTGGTGGAACGTCCTTGGACGGGCTTTGTTGCTCGTGAAATAATAATTGTGCTTCTCGTTGTTAAAAGAGCGTAATTCTCGCTGCTGTTAATCTCGACGCCAACATTTTCATGGTTTTCTTTTACATTTAAGTCATATTTTTATTTTAATAGTTATCTTAGTTTCAATAATAAAAAAACTCCTTCTTGACTATTACAAATGATGTGCCAAAATAACAACAGTCCGTTACAAATCCTAACTTCAATGAGCATCCGCTTTTTTATATGAAACATAATATACCATTATTTAAAATTCATTTACGTTATTTGAATGACTTCCTAAGATATTTTGTTTGAAGTTGTGACGTAGCACACAATGGCATGTACTTATAATACTTAAATATATGTATTAGTTAGTTTTGCTGAAATTTCAAAAAAAATATTTAAAATACAATTATTTTGTTATGCCTTAACAATAAAAATCGTAACAGTTTGCCAAAGTCTTGTTTATTTTTCAACTAAGTCGTTTATTTTCTGAGAATAGATACGATAAATACGTCCTTAAACCAAATGTTATATTAAGATGTAATTTTGATCATTCGTCTGCCCTTAAATTGTTTTCTATATGATTTTTGGAGTTAATAGTTAAATCGCAAGGATTGGACTTACAATTTTACCTATAGGTAGCTTAAGTTATGCCTTGATCATATTAACAGTGAATAAGCTAGTTTTTGTGCCGCCCATGTTTGAGGTAATAAACGCGAGCAATACATTGTCAATACTTATTGATTTTGTATTACTACCTTTAAAATATCTAGTACATATATTTCAATTTAAGCAACATCATTTCAACTTCGAAAAACTGATTAACTTAGAACTATTTTATTTCGATTTGAACAATATGTTTTAAAATAAATATTGTTGAAAGATTACACTAAAGATAACAATATCAAGACTTTTTTTCAAAACAATTAAAAAAAATAAATAAATACTGTAGTCTTGTCAGAGGCTAACTATTTGCACACATTAAAAATGTTTGTTTATATGTAGTAAAATAAAAAAACACATACATGTAAAAACACAAAGATGAGCATCATTATAAAATATGTATAACCTCATTATATAAACAGCTAGCAGACCCGTCGTGCGTTGCAACGATCTCAGTACAATGATTAAGTTTAAAGAAACCAATGAGTGGCATATATTAAAAACATTTATGCCAGAAACCTTCGCGGAAGTTTGCAAATAAGCAAAATCCAAGTCCCTACCAAACGGATAAATAAATAAATAATTAAAAAGCTTGCAAAATAAAAAACGATATTAAGGCAAGGGGCCCGGCCAAAAAATGAGTGATAATTTAATTTTTTATTGCCATTGTACTCAAGCTAAATTTCTCAATATCGTGCAAAATTGAAAGGGGAATAAGTTATTACTGTGTAGTAAAAATGAAATTTGGGGCCCCCAGCTCCGTGGGAATAGACATTAGGAGTTCAGTGCCCTATAGTAATATAATATAGGTTCTTAAGTTTTTATATTCTAAGTTTTGTCAAAATCCATTTATTTTCTCATTATTTAGCGCTTAAACTAATTTTAATATAGCTAATATAGTGTTTAAAAAAACGACATTTAGGGGCCCCTGGGCCCATTCGGTGAAAGATGTCAACTTCAAAAACCTGTTCATTTGAATTCATGTTCCTAATACATATATTCCTCAAAATCGTGAAAAATTGAATGTGAAAAAATATCTTTAACATATAAGGAGAAAAGACATTTACGGCCCCAGCCCCGAAGGATTGGACATTTGAAGTTCTGTGCCCTATAGTATTTTATTATGGGCTGCCAAGTTTTTGTATACAAATTTTTGTTAAGATCCAATTATTTACTCAGTAACAAACCCATAAACTAATTTTTATAAAGCTCGTATAAGCAAAACCGACATTAAGGGCCCCAGGGCCAAATTATTGGAAGAAATAAAGTGCAAAAGACATGTTCATTTTAATAATTTTAAAAATACATACATTTATTTATATATCTCAATATTGTTAAAAATTGAATGGACGATAAGATATTAAACATTTACTAAAAAAGACATTTCGGGTCACCTGCCCCGAGGGAATGAAACTTAGGAGTTCAGTGCCCTATAGTAATAAAATATAGACCATTGAGTTTTTATATACTAAGTTGGGTCAAGAGCTATTAATATTCTCAGTATTTTACGCTAATACTAATTATTTACAGCTAATATAAGGGAAAAACGACATTTAGGGGCCCCTGGGCCCATTCGGTGAAAGATGTCAACTTCAAAAACCTGTTAATTTTAATTCAGTTTCCTCATAGATATATTCCTCAAGATCGTGAAAAATGAATGTGGAAAAATATCTTAAACACATACGAAGAAAAGACATTTGGGGCCTCGGCCCCGAAGGAATGGGCATTTTAAGTTCTGTGCCCTATAGTGTTTTAATATGGGCTACCAAGTTTTTGTATTCAAAATTTGGTTAAGATCCAATCATTTACTCAGTAGCTAACCCATAAACTAATTTTTATATAGCTCATATTAGCAAAAAACGATATTAAATGCCCCAGGGCCCATTTAGTGCAATATATAAAGTTCAAAACACTGTTCATTTTAAGTTGAATATTAATGAATAAATGTGTTATTATTTGTCAAGATTGTTAATAACTGAATGGTGAATAAAATCTTAAACGTTTCAGAAAAATGACTTTTTGGGCCCCCAGCCCCAAAGGAATGATTCTTAGGAGTGAGTCCCCTTTAGTATTTAAAAATTGGCTATCAAGTTTTTATTCACAAAGTTTGGTTAAGATCCAACAGTTTACACAGTAGCTAGCGCTTAAACTAATTTTTATATAAGCAAAAAATTACATTATGGGCCCCCGGCGCCCCATGAGTGTTAAATTTAGAAAAAAAAGTTGCCAATTACCGTCCCAGGTGGGTTCTCAACAGTCTCCAAAAGTTTCATGATGATCGGATGAATGGTTTAGTCAACTATAAAGGACATGCGCACACACACACACAGACATACTTTTATTTATGTATATATAGATAGATATAAGAAAAATAAACATTTAGGGCCCCTGGGCCCATTTGGTGATAGATGTAAATTTCAAAAACCTTTTAATTTAATTCAGTTTCCTCATAGATATATTCCTCAAGATCGTGAAAAATTGAATGGGGGAAAATACATTAAACATATACGAAGAAAAGACATTGGGGGCCCCCGGCCCCGAAGGAATGGACATTTGAAGTTATGTGCCCTATATTATTTTAATATGGGCTACCAAGTTTTTGTATTCAAATTTTGGTTTAGATCCATGCATTTACTCAGTAGCTTACGCATAAACTAATTTTTATATATCTTGTATCAGCAAAAAAGACATTTAGGGCCCCAGGGCCCATTTAGTGCAAGATATAAAGTTCAAAACCTCTGTTCATTTCAATTTGTATAATAATGGATACATGTGTCATTTGTCAAGATTGTTAATGACTGAATGGTGAATAAAATCTTAAACGTTTAAGAAATGTTAATTTTTGGGCCCCCAGCCCCAAAGGAATGACTATTTGCAGCTCAGTGCCCTGTAGTATATTATTATTGGCTATCAAGTTGTCATATACAAAGTTTGGTTAAGATCCAACAATTTACACAGTAGCTAGCGCTTGAAATAATTTTTATATAGCTCATATAAGCAAAAAATGACAATATGGGCCCCCGGTGCCCCATGAGTGTTAAATTTAGAAAACAAAATTGCCAGTTACCATCCCAGTTGGGTACTTAAAAGTCTCCAAAAATTTCATGACGATCAGATGAATGGTTTAGTCAGCTATAAAGGACATGCACACACACAGACATACTTTGATTTTTATATATATATAGATGTCCTTTTTACAACGTCCCTTGTTCACAAATTAATATAATTTTAATAATAATGATGGCAGTTCGTCAAAATATTAAGGCGAGAAACACACCCTTTTATTTTCGACACCACAGTGTTTATTATTTAAAATTAATTGTCATAATTTTTTAATTGGTGGTAGCCACATATAGCGTTTACTGACTGACTAAATGATGGACAATGAAAACATCTAATATATAGGGATTTTAAAGAAAAATTGAGTTTTAAATAAAGCAGGCAGTATAGCAGAATTAATTTAAATTTTCTCAGTATTTAACTAACACAGCCATCGACCACAGTTTTCTCTAAATCTTGTAAGCTACTAATTTTATAGTTATGGTATAATTTTTACATAAAAGTATATTTTAAAACATTTAAAGAACTATTTATTTACTTTCATAATTAATGTTAAATCTAAATTCCCGAACAATTCATTCAAACTACTTAAACAATTCTTTAGACATGTTTTTAACTTACTACAATTTGGATTAAATAATGTTAAAGTAAGCTAAACTTTCCACTTCACATAATTTATTTATCCACATATTATCGAATTAAAATTAAATAATACCACCTTCCTTTTTATTACTAACTTTTTTATCAGAAAAGCGCTATCGGATGACGCTTCCCACGACTCATTAGAATTAATATAAAACATACGCGTGCATTTAATTGGGGTTACATGGTGGTTTAAAAAAATTATGAAAAGGAGTCCTTTTGAACAAAAATACCTTTATCTATATATATGTATCTAAAGAAACATGGCAGTTACAGTTACAATATATATATATATATATATATATATAAAGAGAAAATAAATATAAAATATACACCTCATAAAATTAAGTTCAAAGCGAAAAAAGAATGCTACTAACGTATTGTATTAAATGCTAACGATTATATATATTGCTGATCAAACAGAAATCTAAAGGAGGTTGACCTTATAAATCAAGAGTCTCTACCGACAAGTTTAACCATTAATATGAATCTTTATGTTATTTATTGAATAGATAAAACGCTCAATTTTACAGGTGCTTGCCGTTGGAATGCTTCAATAGAATCTGATGGTTTATGTTTACTTCCTGTTTATCGTCCGTCTGGAACGTATGACATGACAGAGGTAATGGTTTGAGTAATTTATATCAGCATAAATAAGACATTTTTTTTTAAAACTTGACAAAATATTTGAGACACTTCACTAATTTAATTTTCAATTTAAGATTATTTTTTAAACAATTTCTTACATAACGATAGTTTTAGTCAACAAATCAAATAAGGTAGTTTAAGTTAGTTTAATAACTAAATAGAAACTATTTAGCCTTAAAATTTCATATGGCAAAATGTCTCTTTTTTTTCAAGCCCTTTTCGATATCACTTGTGCCCGTGGCGTCACTAGGGGGGTGCAGAGGGGGCGGGCCGCCACGGTAGACACCATCAGGGGGTGACACCAAACTGTAAAATTCTTATGTTTCCATTATTTGGCACTGGAAGACTAGGATGAGTTCTATGGGGTAAGTGGTAAGGGGCTGACACTATGATCAGCCGCCCCGAGTGACACCAATCCTAGTGACGTCTCTGCTTGTGCACACTTTTTTGAATACTTTTGTTTAAAATTTTAAAAAAATGTGTCTGTTACTGATTATATTTTATATAACGCATATATAGATCCTGTTAAGTCGCGATTCATTTTTTTTTCTTCATGAAATCGGTTAAGTTGCGGTAATTCCTTGGCTCACAAATTTTGTGACGTGACACAACAAATTCTTTCTGCTATGCAATAAATGAGGAAGAAAAACCTTTGTGTTTACGTATGCACGTCTAAATATAATAAGAGGGAAAATTATGTAAGTAACAAAAATATAAATAATTGATAAATGGGAGGGGAAAAAAACGTATATGGGCGTTTTTCAAAAATTTGACATTCTTGACACAGTGAAATTTTAAAAATTGAAAGTCATTTTCGATGTGATTTTTCTTTATGATAGTAATCAGTGACCATTTAAATACTGTATTTTATAAAATTAGACCTAAACTCCGTATTTTTGTTTTGCAGTAACGATCTAATTGTCACGCATCTCATTTCAATTTCACTAGTGTAACACAACATTAAAGTACACACAAAGACTGAAAAACGCATTTTTAAAAAAAAATACATTTAAATTTATTAAAAAACAAAAAAAATTAGATTAAAATAAAAATTTAAGTCATTCAATAAATGACAAAGGCTATCAGATGGTTTTCAAATAACAAAGTTCAAAACAATCATAATAACAATAACCAAATTTGTTCATTAAAGTATGCTTATAAGCAAGTAGTAACGTAAAAATCTTTATAATAATTCACAACACACACTAACTAATATTAATAGGCAGCCTGAAAGAATTCTGATAAATAAGAAAATAGTTGTTTGTGAATTTATTACCTGTTACACCAGTGAGTTTACTGTTACACCAGTGAACTTATAGTTACACCAGTGAACTTATAGTTACACCAGTGAGTTATCATTGTTTCTATCTTTAAATGTTTAGGAGTTTTTGTTAATTTAAACACAATATACATATTATGATAATGGATATGCCTGCTAAGATTGCAACAATTAAATAATCTCCGGAATGTAGATGTTAACTGAACTTTTCGTTACACCAGTGAAAGTTTAGTTACACCAGTGAGTTATCATTGTATATATCTTTAAATGTTTAGGGGTTGTTTTTTTTAACTTGAACCCAATATGCATTTTATGATAATGGATATGTCATCTAGGATTGCGATTAACTAATTTTAAGAATATAGAATATATTAATTTAAAAAATAGTAGAAAAAACATGCTAACTGGAGATGGGGGCATATAAAATGAATAAATTTCATAAACTTAATACACTGTTTTCAACATTTCTTATTGTATGGAACCAATGGCACAAAATGGGTTGGACTCCAATACAGTGGCTTGTGATTTACCCTGGTGGAAGTCCACAAGGTTATTGTATCATAATTACTTGTTTTTACGCGGGTTGGATGTGAAATCTCGTTCCCGGGTCGGTGCCTTCAGAAAAAAACTGAAATGATTGGCATTTCCAATACACTTGTGAGCCCAAAAATTTGCCATTTGCCAAAATAACAATTTTGTGTGCAGAGGGACATTACTTTTGCTCAAAAAGAAATCTGACAACATCATCTGTACCTAAATTGTGTTCTTCTGGGACACAAAAATCACAATAAGAGACAAACACATATTTGTAGCTGTAAGATAATGATGATATAAGTCTTGGGAAAGATATGCATCGCTGAAATAAAGCTCAGAATGAGTTGCAACCTCATAGATAATGCAAATCCGAATTTCCTCATGGCATTTATCTTTTCCATAAGCAAACTCAGCACCACAGGCTGGTAGGCAGTCTCCATCTTCTCTCACTTTAATCTGAATTATCATCAAATATATAACCAAGTTTTTGCTTAGTTGGTATGTCATCTGGAACTTCATTCACAGTTCTTCTCTCTATTTGTATTCTGAAATCAATGACACATTTAGCGGACCAATACGTCTCATTCAAATGTAGAATCAGTGACTCACATTCATGGACAATCTCTGCAAAGGTCTCTAGTTCACCTAGATTTTTTTTAAATCTTTTTTTTTAATTTTTTAATTCTGTAAATTCCCATAACCGATGGTCGTAAGGGGTCCTAATGTTTCCATTAGAACTTACTAGGGTGATAGACCTGGTGGGTGCCCCGTCTCCCTTCCATATCAGCGGAGGACTTTCTTAGCGTTAGTCAATCATCATTTTACCACGTTTTTATTAACTCGCTTTCGTTGCTGTGGCATTGTGTTTCTGTCCAAAATTTTTCAAATATGCCAACGTAAAATTAAACCACTTTATGAAAAGTTCAGATCGATCGAATTTACTGTTATTAAATTATTGAACTTTTTAGTTTATCTATATTTTATACTTGCTTTCGTGTCTGTCTGTCCGCAATTTTTCAAATTTGCCAACGTAAAATTAAATCACTTTTGATGGTCCTAGAGAGCTCAAAATGTTACCACAGATATATCTTGGTTGACAATACATTGTGTCAAAACTTTAAATCGATAGCATCTACCGTAATTGAATTAATGCATTTCTTAGTTTATCTTTATATAAGCATCTGTACCCGCCTGCCGTAGTTTAATTTCTTCACGTAGCGAGTTCACCCCGTGACCTCATCGATTTGTTATTAAACGTTGGGCGGGCGCTGATGATGGTGTTTTGTAAAATAAATAGAGGTAAAAAAATATTTTAAAAACCACGTTTTTATTAGTGGACTAAAAAGAATAAAATAAATAAAGGTAAAAGAATGATTTTTAAAAACCACATGTTCATAAGTGGACTAAAAAGTAGAAAATAATTTATAACTTATAAATTCAAGTACATTTATTTAATATGACTAAAAACGTGTGGCGGGTGTTTGGTATAAAAATTAAAGATTTCTAATTTAGAAGGTAAAAGAGAGATCTATAAGTGAGAGAATGAGTGAACCGCATATTTTAAACCTCATAAAGGCCCGCCCCACATTTTTAGTCATATTAAATTGAAGTACTTATAAGTTTTAAATTATTTTCTTCTTTTTAGTCCACTTATAAAAACGTGGTTTTTAAAAATCATTTTTTTACCTTTAATTATTTATTGTGAATTTTACGGGGGCTTGAATCCACGCTCCTCAGCTTGTGAGGCGAGCTCACTATTGACTTCGCTATTCAGCTGCCATCTTTCCCAAATTTGCTTTCTCATATCCTCTGGACATGTGTTGTTTCTGCATCACATGTGTCGGAACAGATAGTTTCAATACCCATATCTTTATCTTCCACCATCAATAATCCCTTCACTTGTACTGCTTTCTCCTTATCCCAAAAACATTTGCTTCCTGATAAAATTCTTCTCCAAACTTTGCCTGCAGCAACTGATGACAATGATGAGTTTTCTTCTTCTTGGATTATTCTTTTATTTCATTCATGACTGCAAGATTAAACTTTAAGGTCTTTTTAACTGATTATTAAGCTTTCCTTACTCTAATGTTTTATTTGAGGAGTGACTTCTTTGCTTTCGATCATGAGTTGCTCATTTGTTGTCCTTTGATTTGTTTGCAGATTTTTGTATTGGTTCTCTTAAAGCGTTAAGCTTCCTCTCAGAGGCTTCTATCTCTCAATTATGAGACCTGTATCTTAAGTTTTTTGTTTTCTGGAGCCTTAATGTTTAGTGATGCCACTTTCTGTCTGTCTAGACGGCCCGTGAGATGAAGAGGTAGAATTTGACAGTGATGGGGAAATAATGTATTTATCCAATATTACTTGTGCTTGTCTTTTCATTCTACTATTGCAGTATTTAGTCCGCCAAGCTTTCTTTTCTTTCCCATGTTCCCGTGGTGTTATGTCTTTCTTTAGTTTTCTTGTTCCTGTCTCCTTGTCGTTTTGCATACTTTTACACGCTTTTATTTAACTCACACTGTTTGTATGTTGTATGTTGTATCCGTCAAATCCTGTAACGTAAAATTAAACCATTTCTGATAGTCCTAGAGATCTCAAAATTGTACCAGAGATAGATCTTGGATGACAATACATTGTATCAAACTTGAGATCGTTCGAATGTACCGTAATTAAATAAATGCATTTTTAAGTTTATCTTAATATATAATCTGTATCCGTGCTATTCTTGACTTTCACGTAAATGTCACCGGAGTTCACCACCAGCCATCGGTGACCACATTCCAGGTGTTAAACAGCTCAGTAATACGAAACTAAATCTAAATTGACATGATAATACAAGAGGAACAACTGGAGTTTGTGTAGCCTAGTTGGCCGAATTGTTAACGTAATGGATTTTCAACCTGGAGGTACTGGGTTCAATTTTCAGTTTGGGAAACTGTTTTTTAATACATAAATTTGTAATTAATAATTTATCTTTTTACCACTATCACATTTAAGTTATAGACAACGAAGTTTGACTAATTAAATTGTATTAATATGTCGAACAATTTATTTTTAAAATTTTGATACTAAAAAATAGAAAATAAAAAATTTAAAAAATCCATTTTTAAAAAGCACACGCTTTAATTTACATATAGAAAGTGCACTAAAAAGAAGAAAATAAAAAATTTCAATCCGTGAACCTGTTGACTGCACATAAAAGCGTGAGGCCCTCATCACAACTCGCAATCATGTACAAGGCTGAGAAACATAATTACAAAATTTATATGGATATTAATAAACATTTAAAGTTTCACAACTTTGATCATATACATGCTACTATCATATTAATTAGAAAATTTATCTATATGCAAATAGTAGTTGCAATAAGAAATGAGTTGTGATGGGCGCCCCACGCTATTATGTGCAGTCGATAGGTTCACGGATTGAATTTTTTTATTTTCTTCTTTTTAGTGCACTTTCTATATGTAAATAAAAGCGTGTGCTTTTTAAAAAAAGATTTTTTCAATATTTTATTCATGTTTGCTTGGAAGATAGGTTGCTCGCAAATGAGGGTCAGCATTTCACTTTTCACGATACAAACATTGGCGTTCCGCGTTCGTCAATGCCTTGGAATTTGATTTTGACTGGAGAAAGAAAACAAAAGTTGTGAATGTATCTGAAATTTCCTCATTGTAAGGTCAAAATATGACTCTAGTGTTCCACAAAATAATATAAAGATTTTTATAGCTGAATATGGTCATAATAAAACATCATAAAACATAAGTACATTATTGGTTGACAAACAATGAATATTAGTAATCTACTGTCCTTATTTAATAAAATAACAATAAGTAATAATATCTGGACAAACTGGACTAGATCTAAAATTTCATTAGACTTGATGCATATTATTTATCAATTTTAAAAAAAAATATTCATATTATGACAAATCCTCACTTGCGTAACAGTCCTATCACTGGTGTAATGATTTTTTACCGTAACACCAGTGAGTGTTACACAAATGAAAATTTTCAAGTTCAACAAAATTTTAGCCCATGGTTTTAGAGAATGAAAATTATCTTATATTTATATGATAACTATCATTATGCCCTGTTATATTGATCCATTGTTAATCCATTATAAATTAAGGTATAATTTTAGGTAAAATGGTCTGTTACACCAGTGAGTGTTATGCCTAATTACTTACCATTTTGCAGCAGAACGGTCTGCACTGAGCCACACAGAAAAGTTTTCAAGGATCAACAGCACCTCCGTTGTGGAAAGGTGGTAGTCACTCTCAGAAATCCCCTATGGTTTTTATTGCCAATAATTTCAATCCCCATATTATGCTCTAGTATAAAGCTGTTACACCAGTGAGTCTAAAATTGGCGACATGAATATTTCTGCCATTAAAAAATATACTTTTACTTTTTATACCCATTGGTATGGTTTTACATACTGTTAAAACACATATGAACAAATCAAAACAATAATAACACTAACTAGCCTATTTTAATCGGTTATATGAATGTAATTATGAATGGGTTTTATTTTGGCGACATGGTCTTTTTCAAACATATACATTTTTAAATATTCAATTAAAAAACACACATATGCCTGAATTTGAAATATAATACATTTTAAGTTTCAGAAATGAATGCTCTTTAAAACCATACAAGCCACTCAAAAAATCTACTCCACTTCAAAATTTATCAAACTTTATATGCGTGGGACATCGAAATGTACAATTTTTGAAAAACGCCCATATACTCGTTCGCAAGCCAACCTTTTTGTACAAAATCTATGGGAAACAGTTGGGGGGGGGGTCGGCTTACAAGAGGGTCTTAACGTACTTCTGCATGGATATTGAATATATGTGTTTTTATTGTAGATCATCAAGGTCCTTTTCTAAATTCTACAAGATTCGACTGCTCTACCAGAAGCTATACTATATTATTAAACATCTGCGCTTACCTTATTTAATAATTTTTTAAATTATTTTTGTGAACGTTTTAATAACTTCTTTAACAAATTTTGTTTTCAATAGCGATTTTTAATGTACGCTCTCTTTCGTCACAGTTTAACAAAGAATTATTTTTTTCAAATACCGGTAACTCTTGCCTAACAAAGATCACAAAGACAAAGATAGGCATTACAAAGTTAACAATCATAATGACCGATTTAGGTTGAAGTTTTAAACAAATGTGTACCATTTTGTTTAAGCTGTCCTATTATTTATGGGGGTCGGCTTGCGAGCGGGTTATACACTTTTAATACTTTCTCTTCCAAAAGTGTGTGTGTGTGGGGGGGGGGATTCGCTTATGAACGAACGGGCTATATAACAAGTATATTCGGTAGTATAAATAATATCTTAAATTTTAATCAATCAAACTATTTTTAATCAATTAATTTTTTTAAAGATTAATCTATTGATTAATCGTTAATTTCCGCAGCCCTAAAAAAATATTAAAATATGTATAGCCGACATCATGGAGACAAGTTCGTTACATAAATTCCTTGAGATAAGTATAGTTCAGCGTTTGTCATTTTGGAGCCATGCCCCACCCAAGGTTTTGAACAATTCTTATGTCACAATGACGCCATGTATCATATACAGGAGATTTAATCTTGTAATTAAAAAAAAACGTGAAAACCAACGTTTTTTTACGATAAATACTTTATAAATAAGACGCTATCAATATTTATTTTACCTTTTTAAATACATTTTTTAATATTTTATCGTATCACACACATTCACTTGATTTACATATCAACACATTTTTGGTAGAAACAAAACCAGGAAAAATATTATAAAAGTATGTTCAATATAATCCACACGGTGGAACAAACTGGCATAAGCATTTACAGATAGTGAAAATATTATTAAAGTATATTCAATTTAATGCGCATTGCTTGACCGACTAGTATTAACATTTACATCCTACATAGAAATACATAGAGATAATATAAACATTCATTAATTTAATTACAGTACATTCGATTGATATGAAATTTTGATAGAATGCATTGTTAGGTGACAAAAATTTGTGTGAAAAATGTCATCTCGATAGGATCCCGGGAAGCGATTATTTTTAAACTTGTTTTTCCGCGGGACCACGGGACCACGACAAGACGTTCAAGTTAATATAAACGATTTAATTCAACAATCCGTAAAAATAAAGTATTTGAACATAAATCCTTTATATATGATAAAATACGCACCATGCGTATTATATTAAATATAAAAGTATGTTCAATATAATACGCACCGCGCGATAGACTAGCATAAACATTTACAGATCGGGCAAATTATTATAAAAGTATGTTCAATATAAACATCGACAGGCGACAGACTATCATACACATTTACATGCTACATGGAGATACATAGAAATAATCTAAAAACGTATTGATTTAATTACAGTATATTCGATCAATCTGAAATTTTGAAAGAATACATAGTTACGTGACAATGTCTATGTGCCAAATTTCAGCACGATAAATAAGATCCAAGGGAGTGTGGGTCATGTGTAACTTTGTTTCTACTCGGGACCAGGGGGCGGGACCACAACTAGACGGTGATGTTAATATAAAGGATGTAATAAAACAACCCGTAAAAAGAAAGTTTTTGACTATAATCCCTTATATATGTGACGTAACTAATAATAATAATAATAATAAATTGGTAATTTTTATAGCGCTGTTTCCCAGCAAGGAGCCGGGCTCACAGCACTTTACATGGAGATAATAACATACATATAATAATTTAAATATACATTCTTTTCATAATAACCGCATAAATAACAGTACAATACACATAAGCTACGTTAATTATTAATAAGAAATGGTGTTTCTTTAATTTTGAAAATAAATTTTGAAAAGATGCGTCTTAAGTGCAGTCTTGAAGGACTTTGTAGATGAAATACATCTAAAACTACCGGTTGTTCAAAATGGCGGAACCTAAATTTCTCTGCTGTCATTAAAAGACAAAAACAATCTAGCGCTGGAGAAATAAACAACATACAAATGCAAATTAAGGAAATTAAAGTTTTCAAGGAACTGATCTTCGAAATGAATTCCTTCAATGCTCGTCTGGTTGTATTTTACTTGGTTTTGTCTTTTTGTGGCTGTTAATACTATTAATATTAATCCGGAAGTTGTCGCACAGCTCTCACCAGTGGCTCATAGAAACTGCAACGTGCGCAGTAGCCACACCCCGGGCAACGGCTTCGACTGGCTTGCTAAACCTGGTGAGGGTAGCCGACGGGTCTCAAACCCTCGGTGATCTAGATATGTCTATCTATGCACGTGAAGACTGGATTCGGTGGACAGAGCGGATGAACCACTAGTTGGTCAACGGTCAAAAAGGCGAATCTCAGCAAAGCGTTGTGGAACGCTAAGGGCATGACAAGACACACAGGACATCATGGCCATCCACTGCACCCGTTTCCATCACCAGCCGTCTCGACTTAGTCCTGCCGCTGGATAAGATGGCCTCGGGCGAGAGAGTGAGATCGACGAATTGCGCAACTCCTTCTCACTTAAATCCAAATCACCGCGCAAGTCACTTTTGTCATCCATCCCATACCAGCGGTCTACAACCCTCGGATGACTAGAGTGGTCCTCGTCGTATCGACGGACGAACGAACAAACAGATGAAATACTCCGGATGTGTAATGGTAGAGAATTCCATTGTTTGGCTGCAAAAAAAAAGAGAATGACCTTTCGCCAAATGTTTTAGATCGTGTCTTAGGAACACAGAGAATGCGCGTGTCTGCAGAAGAGCGTAGCTGACGACTTGGTGAGTAGACCGACAGTGGCTCAGTAAGATAGGAAAGGCATGAGTCAGAAAAGAAGTTGTGACAGAGAACAGCCAGTTTGTAATCAATTCGGGTTGTATAGGTATTCAATGAAGTGAGTGAAGTAGTGGAGTATCATGGTCATGTTTTTTTGCCTTTAGAACTAATGTGGCAGCTGAATTTTGAACTTTCTGTAACTTTCTGTTTGGCTGCAGAGAATGACCTTTCGCCAAATGTTTTAGATCGTGTCTTAGGAACACAGAGAATGCGCGTGTCTGCAGAAGAGCGTAGCTGACGACTTGGTGAGTAGACCTACAGTGGCTCAGTAAGATAGGAAAGGCATGAGTCAGAAAAGAAGTTGTGACAGAGAACAGCCAGTTTGTAATCAATTCGGGTTGTATAGGTATTCAATGAAGTGAGTAAAGTAGCGGAGTAACATGGTCATGTTTTTTTGCCTTTAGAACTAATGTGGCAGATGAATTTTGAACTTTCTGTAGTTTTTCAATGCATTGTTTTGGCGCACTTGACAGAAGAGAATTGCAGTAATCCATACGAGCTAGTACAAGGGCACAGACTAGATTTTTTGTGGCACTAACTTTTAAGTAATGCCGGATTCAGCTGATCTGACGAATGCCAATGTAGGCAGAGCGACAGATGTGATTGATGAAGATGTTGGTAGACATGTTGTCAGAAATAATGTAGCCAAGATTCGTAGTCGATATTTTGAACAGTATATCAGAACTAGCCACCTGGATAGAATTCGGAAGAGACAAAGTACTGCGTGATTTATTGTTACAGAATGTGAGTGCTGCTGTCTTGTCATCATTCAGTTTAAGCTTGCTGAAAGTCATCCAAGACTTCACCTCAACAATGCACTCTTGCATCAATTTTACAGTGAAGTCAATATCAAATGGATCAGTGTGAGTTTAAAGCTGAGTATCATCTGCAAATGATTGGCTTTTAACTTAATGTTTTTCGTGCAGTAGAAGAAGTGGCCTTGTATACTTCACGAAAAGTATCGGACCCAAAACGGAGCCCTGAGGCACACCATAAACCAAGTCAGCTCACTGAGAGATACAGCCATCTACTGATACCACCTGTGATCTGTTTGATAAGTATGATTGAAACCAAGTCAGAACTGAGCCAGAAATGAAATTTTAAAAAAACAATTTGCAGGGTTTTTATCAACGTTTGATGGTCAACTGTGTCAAAAGCAGCACTAAGATCTAAGAGGACCAATATAGAGATTTCCCCTCTGTCTAATGCGAGTAGGAGGTCATTTGTTACATTTAACATGGTGGTCTCTGTGCTGTGAGAAGGTCTGTAGGCCGACAGATTGGGACTTAAAAGAGAGTTGTCATTAAGATAAGAAACAAGTTGTTTTAAGACAAGTTTTTCAATGATCTTAGATATAAATGAAATATTGGACACAGGTCGATAGTTGTTTAAATTGTTTTGATCCAACCCTTGTTTTTTCAGCAAGGGTTTTATTACTGCAGATTTACATAAGGTTGGAAAAGTACCTGATGTTAGACTCTCATTTACTATATGTGTTATTGTTGGGAGTAATTGATCTAATGACTCAACCAATAGTGGAGTGGGGATTGGATCAAGAGAACATGACTTTGGTTTAAATTTTAGAATAACAGCTTTGACCTCATTTTCCGTAACAGGCTGGAACATGTCAAATCTTGACCTCAAAGCAAAAGAGTGAGATACGTTATGTGGTGGTAACATCGTTCTGTCACGCTCAGCTCCAACTTTTTTCGGCAATTTTCTTTGTAAAAAAAGACAAAATATATCTTGTTGCTGATGCAACAGATATACAGAGGGAAGGACCAAAGCTTTACCACCCCTTTGAGGTTATTGCATACATTAAAAAGTTGTCTACCAGTACAACTTGTGAGCATTTTATTACCATAGTACAAAGTTTTTGCTTGATGTACGATGTTACATGTCACTTGGCAGTGGAATAAATTTGCTTGTGAACGACGAGTCTTGATTTCAACCAAGTCTTTTCTGCTGTACGCCGATCTTTCTTGGTGCGTCGAAGTTCATTTCTTATTGATGAATACCAGGGGGCTGTCCGTGTTGACTTGGCATTTTGGCGGTGGCAGGGGCGTATCTGTCCAGCACAGTGCGTAGTGTACTATTAAGCATAACAAAGTGGGGCAGAGGTTAGAGGACACCGCCATACTTAGATCTGGCCGGAAGGCGTCACGGTTCATGCTCCGTAGATTGCGAAGCTCACGTAATTTTGTGGAAGGAGGGGAGGAGCATTCACCTTAAGTTCACATATCATACAAAAATGATCTGAGGACAGCTCTTCTGTTACCGTTGCGGATTTGACAAGGCAATCGTCAGGTCTGTGCAATACCCAATCAATTATGTGTCCTCGATTGTGTGTGGGTTTATCAATTTGATGAATGTTGAATACAGCCAAAAATTCCAACATTTTTGCTGTTGAGGGATTCTGAGGTTGATCAAAATGAAAGTTAATGTCCCCCTACTATCATGTAAGTGCCAGTCAGGGTGTTGTCATGATCCAAAAGTTCCGGGAATTCCTCATGTAATTTGGCATCCGTTAATTTATTTTTTCTGCTAGGACAGACACGGTAAATACACATAAAGTGGATGATACGATGTGGCACTGACAATTTATGTTGAACTAACTAAAAGTATTTTGTTCAATATAATACGCACCGCGCGACAGACTAGAATAAACATTTATATGATACATAGAAATACATAGAGATAATATAAAAATTCATTAATTATTGATTATGTTTAACATAATACGCACCATGCGTCAGACTAGCTCAACCAATTACATGCTACATAGAGATACCTAGGGATAATCTAAATATTCATTAATTTAATTAAGGTACATTTGATCGATCAGATATTTTGATCGAATGCATTGTTAGGTGACAAACGTCTATGTGCAAAATTTCAGCTTGATAGGATCACATGAAACTGTTAATTTTTTTCTTTTTTTTCTTGGGCGGAACAACGACAGACAGAATGACAAGACAGTGAAGTTAACATAAGACATTTTTCAAATATATATTTTTTTTTAACAAGGACACGCTTTTATTTACATATAGAAAGTGCACTAAAAACAAAATATTTATTTTTTTTTGATGATAACAGGTGAATTCCGTGAACCTGTCCACTGCACATAAAAGCACATCATTTGCATATAGATACATATTTCTAATTAATATGATAGTGGCATGTATATGATCTAAGCTGTGAAACTTTTAATGTTTATTAATATTCATACAAATTTAATTACGATACATTCGATCGATTCTAAATTTTGATACAATGCATTATCATCCACGATATATCTGTGGTAACATTGTGAGATCTTTCGAACCATCAGAAGTGGTTTCATTTTACGTCATAATATTTGACGGATGGATGGATGGACGGATACAACATACACACATTTTGACTTAATAAAAGCGTGTGAAAATAGACCTGTTCGTTCAAGAAACTTAAAATATAAGTTTTATGTATAAATAAAAAGGAAACAGGTTAGAAAACATATAAGTATATTTCAAAACATATAATAAGGGAATTGAATTCAAATACGAAGTAAAAGTAGAAAAAGCATTTTACATAAAATAATTAATTAACATTTATTACTACCGGTGTGTCAAATAAGATTTTTTTGCTTTATGTTTTCTTAACTGAGATGTTTTATAAGTTTCCAATTAGTTATCTTCATTCTCAAGTGTTACGTTGTGAAATACTCACATTTATCTTATTGTGTGTACGATAATTGAAGTGGTAACAATATTTCACATTTGTTTAAATTAAAGTATCGTAACTTAGCAATGTCATATCCGCTCTTGTATTAAACAAAATGCTAAGTAAATAATTGTTTGTTTGTTTGTTTTATTTTTTTTTAAATATGGCTTGTTGATTTAATTCCACATATTTTTTTAAAAAAAATATACAATACTAATAACTTTTATACATATCAATGTTGGATAATACTTTTTAAAAAAAATCTTGATTTTTAATAAGTCGAAAAAATTTTCTAATTATCGGCAGCAGCATAGTGGTAAATTTGGAGCCATTGAAAATGTCAAAATGCTAATGAAAATATTATTCTTACAGAAATAAATAACGCAATATTTCTTTTCCATCGACCATTAACAGACCACTTCTTGCCTTGTTTGTATTTTTTTTAAAAATTACACGAGTGTGAAATGGTTCCATAACTCATTTCAACCAGTTAGATTTGGATTTACCCTTTCGATTCCGTCAAGTCATGTTTTGTTGACTGTGCCAGGGGTAGGAGAATCACTGTGGTGAATGTGTGTTGACTGGAGTGAACACGAGTTCACGGGGATGATTTATAGTAAACTCTGATCACGTGAGTGTGTAGGCAGAGGCCATGTAAGAGGTCAGAAAGACAAGCTATGACAGTAGAGAACAGTTGGGTCAGACAGTCAGTAGCGTCAAATGGAAACTTGAGCGTTGCCCAAGACGGTCGAGTCGGACCTAGGTTCGCTTAAATGTGAAGATTGTGTGGACTAATATGTGGAGTTGATTAATCATTATCCTTTACATGAGATAGACAGTCTGGGAGACTGTAGAGTGTTGCAGAGTGTACGACTATTGAGCCAGTATTGTAAAAGTTATATGTGCTGGGGTTTATATGAAGAACGCCCAGGTTTTTGTACAGCGGAATAAATACTGAACGTTTTACATACTGTGTCAGTATCAATTTACCGAGAGAAAGCGTATGCAAGGCAAATCCTATAACTATGAGACTTGGCAGACTGCAGCTAAGTCTTCTATATTTTAAAATGTGTCAAAATGTCAAATACTAAAACAAATGTATCGTTCTAACTTAACTTTGCATTAAGCAAGCATTTAATAAATATATTAGACCAGTTAAAAAAACATCAGAAACACCTCTACTGCCACGAAATCAGTCTGTAAAAATGTTTATGTATCGACTTTATTTCATACCATTGATCGTCTTAATGATGTATGAACTTAGTGTAGGGGCTGCTGATAAAAGTAGCGATGGCATCCATGAGCTTCTCTGCTTTTTCGGCATATGTACTTTTCTTCTAGTTCTAGGCTCAAAATGTGTACGTCTTGTAATTTTAGCTGTTTTGTTGTAATGTTTCTTTTGCTGCGACCACTGATATACATTCATTATGACACCTACAATTGTTGTAAGATTCAATTGCTGATAAACTGGCAGCAAAGTATTGTCTTCGGGTGTTTGTTAACTATCTGAAATTACAGCATCTCTGTGGGTTTGGTCCCCTTCCCGTTTCATTTGTCCATTCATGAGTTGACATCTTTTGTCCTGTTCGTCATTATCATCATTTGTCCTTTGAGTTCCTTGTGGAACATAGGACCTCTGTTAAAGCTCGCCACTCTACAGGTCCCTTGCCAGTCGCTTTTATTCTTCTTAGCTTTTGTCATTTCTTCCAGCCTCGTCTAACATGCTCCATCTCCATGTACGCTTGGGTCTTCCTCGTTTTCATTTGCCCTGGGGGTTCCAATCTAAGGCCTGCCTAGCCCTGCAGTTATCTTTCCTAAGGGTGTGTCGAATCTATCCCTGTCCCACAGCTTGTATTTTTCGACCGTGTCAAACCATTTTATTTTCAGAATATTTCTGAGGCATCTGTTAACAAAGTCTGGAGTTGCTTTTTGTGTGTTTGTTTTTTTTGTCGACCTTTTTTGTCCTGTTGCCAAGGGCAATTATTCCCCCGACATCCCTCTCGTACACAACAGAATCATAATTCTCCGTCAAGCCGTTAATCTCATCAATGTTGATCTTATTTTTGTAGTACTTCGACCTTTCCTTTTCTCGCCACTACCTGCAAATAAAATTGGGTTGCTACACCTCATTATAGTTTTACACCTGCTGATTTGATATAATGTATCTTGAACAAAAGCATTCACAATTAGATTAGTGCTATTGTTTAAACAAAATAGTCTTATTATGTTCAGACTGCATGCTTACTTAAATACTTGTAGTGGTATATTAGGTCCTTTAAAACTGCCTACAATCGCTGTTTTTTATTTCTTTATTTATTTTTTCTGTGTGTGCTAGCAGCACAGCTGTACAAACGTCTAAGTTCGAATGGAACTCACGAAATGTAGCCTTTTGTTGTATCAGTCCATTCCATTTCTATCTATATCTCTCTGCATTGTACCCTTCATGTGTCTATAAGAGGAATTTAAATGTGTCTTTCTTTTGTAAACTTTTTCTGATGCCCTTTTTAATACAAAGGCTTGCAACTCTTCAGTCAGACGGTCTTGTTGTTATGCAAACCACTCGTACATAGGCACTTAATTTTTCTGTGCTGTGTTCAAAATTTGCAATAGTAGTATTTAGTTTTTGGAAGTTTACTCCAAAATCATTTTTGCATACTTTACCCTATGCTAATCTATGTCGTGCAATCTCTACTTCATGTCTCCGTCTATCACCTTCTCGTTTGTTTTATAATTTCTTCTGGTTCATCTTCCTGGGTTCTTTTTATGCAGCGATAGCGGTAACGTGTGTTCTCCGTTCTCTCTTCTTCTTGATCACATTCTTGTTTTAAGATATTTTTAATGTTAATGATAAAAAATTTTTTTTTAATGATTTATCAAATATCTGGAATAAAAGTTATGGAACTTGCTTAATAGTGTGTAATCCCTTAGGCAACTAACTTAGAAACACATAAAGAATCTGATAAAAGTTTAATATGAATAAAAATAATGAGACAACAAAAAAGCAATATGTATTTTCTTCAATAAATGTATCAAACGTTAAGAAAGCAAAGAAAAATATAAAATACATGCACAATTTAAATAATGGAAAACACATAATCGAGACTTGTGCGCAATATTTAGGTGTAATGATAACAAGGAGCTAGGTCAACCTTTGGTCAAACCGACTTATTCGCGTTCGAAAATTTAATATGAGATTGATAACAGTCATTAATTTTTACAACAAATCAACCACATCATACCCTTCTTGTTTAAAAAGCACACACCTACCGTCACTCTCTCTCGTCACTTCCTTACTCTTCTCGTGATTTCGGTGCGACACAAAAAAATGCGGGTGCGCACCACTAAATTAAGATCAGCTAAGTAATAAGGTGTGCGTGAATTCAGATAGTGTGGGCACGGTGTCCGTGACTCAGAACGTTCTTGGATGAGATGTACTTTTTTTGACGGGGATAATAATAGGCTTAGTGGGACGAGTGTTATCATATGTGGTCTGCGTCGAGATGGCGTAAGGTTTTAAGGAGATTGTGGTATGCAAAGAGCCAGCGTTAGGACTAGCAGTGAACGCTATGGTAGTTTGCATGGATCGTGGAGAGATCGACTAAGCGAGCCTGATTTATTTTTCTAAGGTATTTGCATTTGTACTTGTATTATACAGATATTGATATGACTCTATTAACTATATAAAGAAATTTAACTGAAGCCCTAGAGTCTTCGTCTATGCATACAACTTCAAGTGTTAGTAGTGTGTTAGCACTAATTTATAGCGTCTTACTTGAAGTATCCATATCTCTGTCTGAGCGGGTAACGTGTGTCTAGGTTCATGTGAAAAAGAGAGGATCAGGATCCCCCTAGACGACAGTACCGCAACAGGGATTCTTATGAATAATTTACAGAATATAATCTTCAACATGGTATACTTTATCAATGTATCGTATTTACGTTATTAATACAACCTTACTTTTTGGCATCGTTGATTTACCCATTAGCAAGGACAATTTTCTTGTTTATAGTCATAAATACGTCGTATTTATTTACCTTTAATGCTTTCATGTATTCGTCTAACAACATTATTGCTACTGGGTGGCACATCTTAATGTCTTTTTTTTATCTTTACAGGGACTGGTTTAGAAATGTTGATATTGGTGTTTTAAAAAACAAAATTCCCTCATATATTATTGTTTAATCAAGACTAAGAAATAGATAATAAAGTTAAATAAATAGCATCAATTGTGAGAGAGATGGTTAAAAATGGTTATGGAATCGGGTTCGAGTGACCCTGAAAAATTCGTGACAAAAAATAAAAGAACGTGTCCACGAAAAGCACTTTAAAACAACTACAAAAAAAGTAAGAAAATAAAATAAAACTTATGTGCAGTGTTAAGTTAAAAGACATCAACCAGATAACAAATAGAACACGTTCGTTCGTTGGACGCCATTGATTCACTTTCTACTCGCCTAACTTCATAATTCATATGCGTAGGAGAAAATTTACAACATGTTAAGAAATCAAAGATAATACCTGGTTTGACCAAGTAATTTTCAGAAGGAATGTGCTGTTAGTTCCCTGTAAGTAATTAATGTAATATTAAAGGGTTATAGACTAGGAAAAATATTTTAAAAATGTGACTTATATTGTATTTGCAGGTTCTTTTTATTCACATGTATGCAATGTTAATTAATATTATTATAATTTAGTTCAGTGTATCACACTTTAAGTAGAGAGTGTTATTTAGCTGCAGTAAAAATAATATTTTAATTCTAATCTAAGTTTATTAAAATTATTATTTTAATTAATTGGCAGGTGACGCATATTTGTTTTCTTATTGTAAAAGCAGTTACTTTTTTTATGTTCAGCTGCATAACTCGTTAACGAGGCCATTTAATATTATTATTTTAACCGACATTTATAATTAAATAAAAAGTGTGGATTAACAAGATGATATCCTTATAACCACCGCTGCTTGATACATAGGAAAGATGCGCACACAAAAAAAATACAATTTTACTTTTAAAAAAATTTAATATCGGTGATTTTCTTTCTTGCTCTTCGTATGACGTAGACCAGTGGTCCGCAAACCTTTTACCGCTGCGGACAGTTCAATATTTGATAATTTTACCGCGGCCAACTGATTGGGGGTGGTGGATGAACGTTAATTGGTTATATTTTAGATTTTTTTGATTGAATAATTTCAACGTTAAACTGCATTTAAACATGCCTTTAAAATAAATTATAGTTACACTAAAAACATTGTAATGGTTTTTCAACTCTCTAAATCAATGAGAAACCTGAGCTTGTTTCTGTGCAACGAAGTGGTGCCATCTGAGGGTAATTCGAGACAATGATACACGTCGTTATGCCCAGTTTATTTATTTGATTTATTTTGGTTGCTGTCACTGCACAAAAACTCGCATCTCACAGATAGCAAGTCGGAAATGTTAAAAAAAATGTATGTGCTATGGTGATAATCTCTGGATATTATTCCGCCATTACTTTAACATAGAACACTGACAGAGTTGTCTTAAAAGTAGGCTGCCGTCATTGGCAATCTACAGCAGTTAATCTTGTCTTGCACAGACATGCTAGAATCGCCTGGTCTGTTGAAAAATAGATCTAAGATCCCTTCCTTACAAATTCGTGGGGCTTTTGAAGTTTTGCAAGTAGCGCTCGAAATTTTTTAAAACCTAAAAACAGGTGATCGTGCACCAACTGTGAATGAATATCAAGGCTCAGTCTAACATGTGATATTGCACTAAGTGGGAGAATAAATATCAAGGCTCAGTCTAACTTGTGATGTTGCAATAAGTGGGAGAATGAATATAAAGGCTCAGTCTAACATGTGATGTTGCATAAGTGGGAGAATGAATATCAAGGCTCAGTCTAACATGTGATGTTGCACTAAGTGGGAGAATTGACGCTCAATCTTAGTCAGTCAGCAAGTGTTCACCATCTCCTAAATTAGGTCTTTATGTGCCGCAGTCGGGGTCCCTTAATAGTTTATGCTGAGCAGATAGCTGTTTGTAAGACAATGTGCAGTCCTCATTTGCGTAATGAAGTACTGGCAGCTGAGAGGATAATTCCAATCAAGGATCTTTCTTGCTATTTTGCGAAACATTTCAGACAAGCATAATTTTGTGGTACAATCAATGGGCCAAGCATAATTTGGTGGTACCATCAGCGGGCAAAGCATAATTTGTTGGTACCATCAGCCGGCCAAGCATAATTTGGTGGTACCATCAGAGGCCAAGCATAATTTGGTGGTACCATCAGCGGGCCAAGCATAATTTGGTGGTACCATCAGAGGCCAAGCATAATTTGGTGGTACCATCAGAGGCCAAGCATAATTTGGTGGTACCATCAGAGGCCAAGCATAATTTGGTGGTACCATCAGCGGGCCAAGCATAATTTGGTGGTACCATCAGCGGGCCAAACATAATTTGGTGGTACCATCAGAGGCCAAGCATAATTTGGTGGTACCATCAGCGGGCCAAGCATAATTTGGTGGTACCATCAGCGGGCGAAGCATAATTTGGTGGTACCATCAGCCGGCCAAGCATAATTTGGTGGTACCATCAGAGGCCAAGCATAATTTGGTGGTACCATCAGAGGCCAAGCATAATTTGGTGGTACCATCAGCGGGCCAAGCATAATTTGGTGGTACCATCAGCGGGCCAAGCATAATTTGGTGGTACCATCAGCGGGCCAAGCATAATTTGGTGGTACCATCAGAGGCCAAGCATAATTTGGTGGTATCATCAGAGGCCAAGCATAATTTGGTGGTACCATCAGAGGCCAAGCATAATTTGGTGGTACCATCAGCGGGCCAAGCATAATTTGGTGGTACCATCAGCGGGCCAAGCATAATTTGGTGGTACCATCAGAGGCCAAGCATAATTTGGTGGTACCATCAGCGCAGCCTTTGATCCATCTGTCCAGAAATCGTCACTTGCCGTCACCTTGCTATGCACGAACTTTTGCCCGTTCTTGATGATGTACATAATATTACTAGATATTCCACTAGAACTTTTCAATATCAAAGAAGACTACACAGATTATGAAATTTTTAGGCAATATAATAGTTTTCATTGTGACGGTTAAGTTTGAATATTTCAATAAACTTTGCAGTTTTTAAAAATAAATACACACGATACCTTTATTATTCTTTCTTAGTCTTGGGAAAAGGGGATGTGGATCAAAGAATAAAAATATATTCTAAAAAATTACTTTATCTAAGGTATAACCAATGGTGGACTGGAGCTTTAGAGCACCCTGGGCATTATTTACAGAGAATATGATGCTTCTACGTGCATAATATTATTCTACAGAACAAAATGGGCCCACCGGTCCACCGGGCATTCCCATAATCCCCGCCTGGCAAGTCCGCCATTTGGCATATCCGAGTATATTAATAAGTGACAATCCAAAGCAAATAATGATTACTTATGAAAATTAATAATTAAAAATCGTCCATGGAATCGATCTGTAATATAACATATTCATGGTTCCTGTAAAATTAGTATTTTTAAAATTTGTATTTCATTTGCAGGCTTATTGCAAGCAATTGGGTGGTGAATTGGCTATTGTAAAAACTGCAGCACAAGTATCAGCCGTATCAATTGATTCTTTACCAGGTAAATTCATTACAAATGATTTTAAATTACGTGTTTTATAATAAATTTCACTAATGAATATTATTATTAAAAATTTAATCTTGTTTCTTTTTAATTTGGAATTTTAAAAGTTTTGTAAACCCCTTTTCCTAATTAATCTCTTATATATGCGAAGCAAAGAAGATTTTTTAAAAAAAAGATCCAAGTGTAAATCAAATTAATTTCATTATTTAAAAAGTATACTAAAATATTTTCGTGTTTATCTATTTTTTTTTAAATTTTGTCTTGCTTTCTCTGTCTTACTTACTCCTTTTATCAAAGTCAGTACAAAGGATCGGCAAAAATGTTCCTTATGAACTTAAGAAATAAAAATGCTTTTCATGTTGTATTTTTAAAAGTCTACCAATCAGTTCATCTTAATTTTGATTATTTTAAGTGTTTATGCAACACTAGTATTTTCTTTTTTTCCTTCTAATAATGAAAAATATATATACAACTTTAAAAATCGTTAAAAAAATTGTATAAAAAAAATTACATTAGATTTCTAAAATACAAGATATACAAACAAATTGTGTAATAATTTATAAAACAATAAATTAAAGCTTTATTAGTTGACTAATTCAAAAGTAGACGTTTCGGCTAATGCCTTCGTCAGTACAATTAACTTACACTAGTATTAAATGTTTTTATCAAAACTCAAACACATGACATCAATATATATTATGGCTGGTACTGATTTAAAAAGGTTTGTTCGATCAATCGGGAAAAAATCAATCGATTAATGGATTAATTTCGATAAAATATATTTTTTATAACACATAACGCATATATAGATCTCGTTAAGTTGCGATTCATTTATTCGCGAAATCGGTGAAGTCGCAGTAATTATATCGCTCCAAATTTTGTGAAGTAACACAGCAAATTCGTTCTCCTATGATAGAAATTAGGAAGAAAGCCTTTCTGTTTACGTATGCACGTCTAAATAAATAATGAAAATAGCTGGGAAAAGTATGTTAGTAACAAAAAACATAAATTATATCTTTTATACTCGAATGGGAAATACAATCTTAAACGTTTATGAAAAAAGAAATGTTGGGCCCCCCAACCCCGAAGAAATGGACATTAGGAAATTAGTGTCATATACTATTTCAATATTGGCTACCAAGTTGTTATATACAAAGTTTGGTTAAGATCCATCAATTTACCTCATAGCTAACGCTTAAAATAATAATTTTTATATAGCTCATATTAGAAAAAAATCATATTATGGGCCCCCGGCGCCCCATGAGTGTTAAATTTTGCAAAAAAAGTACGTACATACATACATACATACATACATACATACATACATACATACATACATACATACATACATACATACATACATACATACATACATACATACATACATACATACATACATACATACATACATACATACATACATACATACATACATACATACATACATACATACATACATACATACATACATACATACATACATACATACATACATACATACATACATACATACATACATACATACATACATACATACATACATACATACATATATACATACATTTATACATACATACATACATACATACATACATACATACATACATACATACATACATACATACATACATACATACATACATACATACATACATACATACATACATACATACATACATACATACATACATACATACATACATACATACATACATACATACATACATACATACATACATACATACATACATACATACATACATACATACATACATACATACATACATACATACATACATACATACATACATACATACTTACTTTGATTTTTAAAAAATATAGATTTAATAAAATGTAATAAAATATCAACTAATAGGCTGCTCGGGGCGCACAATGTCGTTTTTTAATTATAAGAGCCAAAATAATAATAATAATAAATTGATAATGTATATAGAGTTGTATCCCAGTAAGGAACTTTGCGCTTTACATGAAGGTATGAATATACATATAAGTAATAAATTAGCATTCATACCATAACAATCACATTAATTACAGTACATAACACAAAAAGCAACGTTAATCATTAAAGAAATTGTTGTTTCATTAATTTAGAAAATAAATTTTGAAAAGATGTGTCTTAAGTGCAGTCTTAAAGGACTTGGTTGTTTGAATACTACGGATGTGTAATGGTAGAGTATTCCATTGTTTGGCTGCACAAAAAGAGAACGACCTTTCGCCAATTGTTTTTGTGCGTATCTTAGGAACCGTGAGAATGCGTCTGTCCGCAGAAGAGCGTAGCTGACGAGTTGGTGAGTAGACCGACAAAAGTTCAGTAAGATAGGAAGGGCATCAGTCAGAAAAGAAGTTGTGACAGAGAACGGAGAGTATATAATCAATTCGGGCTTGTATCGGTAGCCAATGAAGAGAGTAAAGTAGCGGAGTAACATGGTAATGTCTTTTTGCCTTCATAATTAGTCTGGCAGCTGAATTTGAACTTACTGTAGTTTTTCAATGCGTTCTTTAGGCGCACCTGACAGAAGGGAATTGCAATAGTCAATGCTAGCTAGAACAAGAGCACAGACTAGAGTTTTTGTTGAACGAATTGTTAAGTATTGGCGGATTGAGATGATCTGACGGATGGCGGTGTAGGCAGAGCGACAGATGTGATTAATGAAGTTGTTGGTAGACATGTTGTCAGAAATAATGTAGCCAAGATTCTTTTCGATGTTGTGAACATTATATCCGAACTGGCTACCTGAATAGAATTCGGAATAGACAAAGTACTGCGTGGTTTATTTTTGCAAAATAGAAAAGCTTCAGTCTTGTCATCATTCAGCTTGATTTTGCTGAACGTCACCCAAGACTTTACTTCATCAATGCACTCTTGCATCAATTGGACAGTGGAGTCAATATTAGAGGGATCAGTGTGAGTGTATTGCTGAGTATCAGCTGCAAATGATTGGCTTTTAACTGAATGCTTTTCGAGCAGTAGAAGTAGTGGCCTTGTATTAAGTACAAAAAGTAACGGGTCAAAACGGAGCCCTTAGGCACACCATAAACCAAGTCAGCTTTGTGAGAGATACAGCAAACTACTGATATAACCTGTGTTCTGTTAGATAAGTACGATTGAAATCAAGCCAGAACTGAGCTAGAAATTCCAAAATAATTTTGCAAGGTTTTTAGCAGTGTTTGCTGGTCGACGGTTTCAAAGGCTGCACTAAGATCTAATAGGACCAATATAGAGATATTCCCACTTTCCAGTGCGAGTAGGAGGTCATTTTTTACCTTCTGCAGGTGGTCTCTGTACTGTGAGAAGGTCTGTAGGCCAACAGATTGGGACTTAGAAGAATGTTGTCGTTTAGATAAGCAAAAAGTTGTTTTAAGACTAGTTTTTCAATGACCTTCCATAAAATTGAAATATTAGACTTATTTTTTTTTAAAAAAAGTATTTTTGAATATCGTGTAAAACTGAATGTGGAATACACTATTAAAAGTTTAGTAAAAAAACACATTTAGGGCTCCCAGCACCGAGGAAAAAAAGACATTAGGAGTTCAGTGCCCTATAGTAATTTAATATAGGCTCTTAAGTGTTTATATACCGAGTTTAGTCAAAATCGAGTTATTTTCTCATTATCTAACACTTAAACTAATTTTTATATTGCTAATATAAGGGGAAAAAACATTTAGGGGCCCCGGGGCCAATTCTGTTCAAAATGTATATTTTGAAAACCTGTCCGTTTAAATTGAATTACGTCATGGGTATATTTCTCAAGATTGTTAAAAACTGAGTGTGAAATAATATCTTAGAGTATACAAAAAAAGGCATTTTTGGCCCCCGCCCTTTCAATGTAAGATGTAAATTTCATCATGCTGTTCATTTTAATTCAAGTTTCATCATTGATAAATTTCTCAAGATCGTTAAAAATAGAATGGCAAATAATATCTCAAACATATGCGAAAAAAGACATTCGGGCTCCCAGCCATGAACAATTGGACATTAGAAGTGCTGTGCCATTTTTCATTTTAATATGGGCTACACATTTTTACATACAAAGTGTGGTTAAGATCCATTCATTTAATCAGTAGCTATCGCATAAACTAATTTTTATATAACTCATATTAGCACAAAAACACACGACATTAACGGCCCAATTAGTGCAAGATGTAAGTACAAAATACCTGTTCATTTCAATCAATTTCATAATGGATATATTTATCTATATTTATCAAGATCTTTAATACTTAATACTTGAATGGGGAATAAAATATTAAACGTTTATGAAAAAATACATTTTGGGCCCCCAGCCCCGGAGAAATGAAGATTAGGAAATTAGTGTCATATACATTTTCAATATTGGCTACAAAGTTGTTATATACAAAGTGTTGTTAAGATCCAACCTTTTATCAAATAGCTAACGCTTAAACTAATTTTGATATAGCTAATATAAGAAAAAAATCATATTATGGGCCCCTGGCACCCCATGAGCGTTAGATTTTGCAAAAAAGTGGCCAATGACCCTCCCATGAGCGTACTCCAAAAGTTTCATGGCGATCGGATGAATGGTTTAGTCAGCTATAAAGGACATTCTGACATACATACATACATACATACTTTGATTTATATATATATACTAGGTTGCGCTGGGGCGCCGTGGCACCTACGGCGCCCACTTTTTAAGGGTGCCCACGGCGCCATATTTTTTCAAAAGCCCAACTAACTTATCATTGTTTGATTAATACTTAATATTAAACTTCCTGGAATGTACACAAAGTTTTTTATAACAGGGGTTATAAGGCGCCTACGGCGCCCACTGCGGCGCCCACTTTTTTTGGTCAAAAGCCCTTGTTGCTTATCCTTGTTTAATAAATACGAAATATATAACTTGCTGAAATGTAAAAAAAAAGTATTTTATAATTATTATAAATCCTCAAATCGTATTTTTACATTGTTCCCTTTTCAAAAATTAAAATATAAGCTAAAACCATGACATCATATAATTTTGTTACAGCGCGTCTTTAATTTATAATTATTTTGCACACCTTTTTGTGCGCCTTCTGATGCACGCCTTGTATTACATTAAAATAAAAGCTAAACAATGACGTCATAGTGTTACACATACTTCCAATGAGATAGTGACTTGGATTATTATATTAGATATATATATAGATGTAATCTAATATATAAAGCTCAGTTGGTGTTTGTATCTTTGTATGTTTGTATGTTTGTATCTTTCACTTTTCGACTTTTTGTTAGACAGCCACGGAAAAACCAAATGACGGGCGGGGACCAAATAAGGCAGGACGGTTCCTTTTACACTGAAGGTGGTTTTAAGTTAGTTTTTTTAATTGTCCCTTTTGCCCGAATGCCTTAAATTAAATAATCAGAAAATGCAGAGACAAAGAATAAAAAATTTAACCTCATTTCTGTATTGAACAAATTTACGCGGACGTTCAAATGCCGTTCAAAGCGAGTTACGTTTGGTGACGTTTTTTTCCCCTAATACTTTATTTTCAGCGGTGCGCATTCAAATAATATTATAATGTCTAATTACGTTGCGCACATTTTCGTGTACGCTTCATAATTTGAGCTGTGTAGTACAAAGAATTGTCATTTTCTTTACTGCTACTTTCTATATAGACACGTAAACATATTTAATAACAACTGCCACACGATGCATTAGATTTAATTGTTTACACTTTTAAATTTAATTGCGAATTTGTTTTAATTATTTTCTGCTCCATAACTCGACATTTAATAAAAACCTATTTATGAATTATTGTGTCAGTATTTTTTTCAAGGCTTCATTTTTAGCGGTGCGCTTTCTAAAATCTTTTATTGCCTGATTACAGTGCGCACATTTTCGTGTACGCATCTTAAATTTAGCTGTGTCCTATTAATATAACATTAATATTTTGTTTGTCTTTTACATAAGCTATTGTCTTTTACATAACGTATAAACTTATACTACTTAAACTTAGGCTACCAGACCTATTAACATAAGTAGATTAAACTAAATAACGTGATCCTGAAAACGCTTAATTATTTTGTATTGCGAATTGAATATGTTATGTTCATTCCTTTGATTATGGATTAACATAGGCCATTTTTAAAATCAATTATTGTCATGGTTTCACATGCGTTTTTAACATAAAATTGATTTGTTTTGTTTGTTTTTTTAAAATTAGGAATATAGTCTAATTTTTTATTTATCTTTATTATCTTTATCTCATTGACGCTGTTGCAAATATTGTATTAATTACAATTGTGTTAAGATGCAGGGTCTTAAATATATAAGAGCTTTTTAGTGACGACAGTGGCAGAGATTTTTTTGCAAAATGTCAACAAGCAGTGGCCTTTTTTAATGGATACAAACAAACAAACATAAAATTATCAACTGAGCTTTATATATTACATATGCGTTTAAATTATTTTATTTCAATTATTTTCACGATGCATTGTATTAATATTTTACATGCAATGAATAAAATTGGGATTTTTAAAAGTTTAATTCATAACTCGTCATTGAATAAAAAACCATAGATGTAGCGAGTTTATTTTATGTTGAAAGTGATGGCCTATGTCAAATAAACTTACATTATAAAACAGTTTACTTAAGCTTTATATACACTATACATTATAAACTTTCGCTACCGAACGTATTAACAAAAGTTGACTAAATTTAATGAAATGATCCTGAAAAAGCTAAATTAATATGAATTGCGAATTGAATCTGTTTTTTGTTCATTCCTTTGTATTCAGAATAGCATAGGCAATTTCTAAAATTGCCTTTTAATCATTTTTAAGCTGCGCTTATTAACAGACGGTTGAATTTTTTTTCATTTTTATTTTATTTTTCAGATATAAAATCTGGTGTGTGTGTGTGTGCATTGAATATAATTTACAAAATATGATGCCTTATCCGAAATAGGGAACAAAAAAAAAGATTCCTTTATGAAATTATACACATTGCTTATAAACCGTAAATATAAATCGTTAAAAATATAGAGAGATAAAAAATGTTAAATATTATTTCCTTGTTATAAGGAATATAAATACGTCAAAAGGAGGAGTTATTTTGGTCCAGTACATTTACTTTATAACAAGACTTTATTTTTTGCGGCCAGCTTTCTATATTGTCTAAATATGGTGTGCACATTTCTTATATCATTTTAATACGACCGTGTTTTTTTTTAAAAAATATTTTAGAAAGTACATTTATAATTTTGTTTATTTGCGATATGAGTCACTTAGCTTTTGCCTTTTAAAGGGATAAAGCCACATGTTCTTTATCTCATAGACGGGGTTACAAATATTATATAACTTACAATTGTGATACGATGCAGTTTCGTAATTATATATTAAATTTTTGAGTGACGAGGGTGGTAGAGCTCTTTCGGAAAACCTATAAGTTATGTTAATTTTGTACAAGTGGGAATGAAATTGTAAATTTAGTTATAATGGTCGGCAAGAATCATTACTTAATAAATCATATCTTTTAAATAGTAAGGTTATGTTAAAAGGCACTGCATTAAGTGAAAACAACTCACGCGGTAAAATGGCATATCTCTGTTTCTCATAAGATTTTAACTAAATAGATGAATCTGAAATTTGACTTGGCAAATAAAAATTGTAATAACCAGCAATTAATACTTGGATAAAGGGTCAGCACACTTCCGCTACGAGGTGCGGGTATTTTTCTAATATATATATATATATATATATATATCTTATACAAAATCGTCCTAAGCATGCATCAGTGAAAACAACTCACGTGGTAAAATGGCATATCTCTGTTTCTCATAAGATTTTAACTAAATAGATAAATCTGAAATTTAACTTTGCAAAAAAAAATTGTAATAACCAGCAACTAATACTTGGATAAATGTCAGCACACTCCCGCTTCAAAGTGCGGGTATTTTTCTAGTTTAATATAAAGGTGGATAGATCCTACTTAAAATTCAGCTGAATTATTTTATTGTTAAGCACAAGGATTTTAATACACGATTAAGGTGTCAATTAAAAACCGCGTGTCTCTTTTTCCACTGACTAACCCATTAAATCATGTCATAGTTGTAGAAATAAACTTTCCCACAAATCATTTGAAGTCTCAAGACGCTCTATGGTAATGCGAAAATATAATGAATTGATACAAATAAGAAAGGTTTCTTTTCTTCCTCAGGTAAAGATAATGTGGGATTGTAGCTATATTTTGCTTGTAATTATTTAAATGAATCTAACAAAGTTGTTTCTTCTTTTTAAAGTTTAAGGACTTGCTAGTAGTATATATGACAGTAATACACTAGATTGAAGGGTAATAAGCTGAAATTGTAGGAACATTTATGCTACTGTGACGATGTGGTAAAACTATAGGTGGATACAAAACATAAACATGCGATACGTTGATTCCTTCTGGTCTTAGCTGAAATCATTTTACCAGTGTGTTCATCGTTAGCGACTTAACTACTGCATATAAATATGTGTGTTGAATTACGGACACTTCGACCCCGGAAGCTTCGACCCCGGACTGTTCGACCCAGGTCAATTATAATTTATTAACCAATCGGTTTAGAGATGATAGTTTGGGGCAGCGGCGTAGCTATAACTTTTGACGCCCGGGGCGGTCTCCAATTTGCCGCCCTTTTTAGGGGCCTTTTTAGGGGACTCCCTCCCCCCACCTGTGGAGAGGGGAGTCATACATTTGTGGCGATGTGTGACGATGGGGGTGTGTTTAAGAAATCTGACGTCACGTAAAACGCGCAACTTTAATAAAATGTCCACTTAAATATTTGATTACTGACACTTTATTTAATGACGTTTATGCAAAACGAGTGGTACGATATTACAGTGCAGACCTACACTAAAAACATACTTAAATGACAAAAATTCCATTTGAAACTTTCTAATTTTCAAATTGAAATTACGGCTTTTAAGGTGGGGGAGGGGGTGTCAAAGGTTTGTGACGTCTACGTTTTTGTGAAGACGTGTGACGAAATTGGAAAGTGGTGAAAAATCAGCCAATATCGCGTGACCTCATTTAAGGACGGCCACTTAGTCGATTATATGATAATATAATCGGCATCCTTCCGTCTCGCGAGACGATGGTGCATCACCGTTGAGTTGGGCTGCATTTCTTCGAGTGGCTGTGCAGTCCTATCCTTGAGTGACAGTCTTTATCACAGCTTTTACACACGAATTCTGTGCTACCAAATAATTTGGCCTTTATCCTAGCTCTTCTTTCTGTAGCCTCCTCCATCCTACGCTCCTCGGCTACTATGACGCCCTCTTTGACAACTTTGCGCCACGTAGATCGGACGAAGTATAGATGAATACCCCATTTTGTTTTGTCGTGTTTTGTTAGGTTGTGATTACACTGCACGCGAATTCGCCAATCTAGTATGCGCGCGAACGAGCATCTGAAACCTCTTGAAAAAACAAATGCAAGTAAATAATGTGCATGGTTACATTGGAAGAGTAAAAAACGCCAGTACACGCCCGTATAAGCGCGAATAATTTGATTTTTACAGCGCATCGCGCGAATCTGCATTAAAAATCCAAGAAAATGGCGGATTTTTAGCTTCAATGACGTCGAAAAAAGTGATCTTATTCTATTGTTTTTCATGAAATTTCAATTATTAATAAGGTATTTTATCATGGATGTTGTGGATTGTAAAAAAATAATTTCTTTAGTTCAAGATCGCACTCCTCTCTGGGATATAACGACAAAATGTTACGACAATCTGGACAGGTCCATCTTAACGCATAGGCCCGTTGGGCATTTGCCCGGGGCCCACGAGCATAGGGGCCCCATCGGAATATATTTATTTATATATATAATATATTATTATTTTTTTATTCCTGCGGGGGAGGGGCCCAACACTATTTCTTTGCCCGGGGCTCAAAATGGTGTAAATACGGCTCTGAATCGGGATGTTGGGAGGAAACTGGATAGAGATTGCCGAGGAACTTAATTTGTCAAGTAAGTAAGCTATTAAGTTAAGTGTAGATTTTGTTTATTTATTTCAATCGATAGGAGTGGTAACCTGGGGTTGAAACATAGCCTATGACCTGTCCCGGGTCAAATGAGAGTCCCATGCAAAATGTCAGTACCCTAGGTCCAACGGTGGTGAATTCTATGGGTAACAAACAAACAAATAAACAAACAAACTTTCATCTTTATATATTAGATTTATGCCTAATGAGGTCTTTATTAACGGAGAGTTTGAATATTTTCATATTCTTGTCATAAATCTTAATAATTTTCCATAAAATAGACACATTCAAATTATTTACACATTACTTTAATTGGATAGGCTTAAAATTTTTGATGAATAACCGTATTTTAATGAGAAACACAAATTATTTGTGCTTCTTTTATGCAATAAAAAGAAAATTAATTTGTAATAACATACCTTAAAATAATTTTCTGAAAACTGAAACAGTACTATAAATTCTTACTTGCAAGTTAAACACAATATGTGAACCACAATGCCTTGTAGGGACTTGTTCACGCATCATTCTGCGAGTGTCGAAATTCCACGCAAAAACTGTCGTGGTGATATTAATAGCACATGTTATTGGGCCGAGTGGTGATAAGTTTTTTGTGGTATGTTTAGATAAAAGTGTCATCTGTGACATATACCGTTTAATTATTTAAACAAATCTATACCTTTTTGAGCGATAACACATTTTTGAAAGGTTTTAACTTAATTATAACATCCACTCTGTAATCAAACAAATGTTTTACGAATCCGTTATTTAAGACTCGAAAGTACGAGTATTTTTGTTTCACTCGAGTTTTCCCCTTCAAAAGAAAAAGGGCGGAAGTCAGAAATGGTTGTACTTTTCAAACGCCCACAAATGCCGCCCCTAAATGTATGCCGCCCGGGGTGGACCACCCCCAGCGACCCCCCAGCAACGCCACTGGTTTGGGGGAATAGTTATTTAATTTTTTAAATATTTTTTCATTTTAATCTGAAAGGGAGATGCAGCCATGCACTCACACAAAATGTGAAAATCACTGTCTTTGAATAATTATTAAGATCAATTTCCCAATCCCTAAACTCTAACCTACTGTCAATCTTTTTTTTTAAATTTCTTTTTTATTCCGGTTCCTAAGATTGACTACGGGGATATTTTTGGGGACCTCACTTACCTGTACTGAGTCTCTTAGTAATAACAACAATCACACCTTTTTTTAACTTGAAAAAAGCAAAACAAAACAAAAAAAGAAAAGATTATTTACTTGTATAAAGAATTATGTTATAACATAGATGTAATTTAAAACGATACCGTTAACTTTTCCCCATCAATTTTATTACCTCACAACGATGTCACATTTAATGAAACTCAAGCCCCACTCCCCCACCCTCTTGTGACACAAGTCACACAGAAATGTGACCTCCCTCCAGCCTGGTCACGTGACGTCAATTGTGGATGGCACCATCTATTTACTTGATTACTTTGTAGATGAACGATGAGAATGCATTTTTAAAAAAAAATTAGGTAGATAGACATGTGGTAATATCGTAAGCATCTGCAAACTGTCGCAATGTGCGCATCAGTGAGAGAAGTTATGTAGGGCAGTGCTTCTCAAAACTTTTTAGTATGGCGGCCAAGCAGGAATATTTTCCCAATGCACCAGGGACCGGTGAATTTTCACTGTACTGACGTGGTCGTGAAATGATATTTATTTTATTTTATTTGTTTCATTCTGCGACCGGCAGCGGATAGCCTACGGACGGGCACAGGTCTGCGGACCACCACTTTGAGAAAGCACTGATGTAGGGAATATTTTTGCTGACGTGTATTTTTAACGCACTTTCCCATGGGAAAAATTGCGTTTATATATTTGAAATGTCTGTCCTGTCTGTTCGAGCTTGATCCTGCAACTCATCCTGAACCATACCAGATAGAGCGTTCGGGTCTTTTGCAAATATGTTAAGAAGGTCCCAAGGATGTGCAAGGGCCATAAATTACTGAAAAGGTCTTCTGGATTTCATTGAAAATCCACACAAAATAAAAGAAAAAATATTAGTATTTTTTCAATTTCTCGCCAACCATAACATCTATCGGGTTGAAATAAACAAACGCCAAATGATAGCTTAGAATATTAAGAACAATGTTTGAGAAGGGAATTTTTGAAAATTACATTTCGTTCGACCCTCGTAACTTTTATTTATTTTAAATAACTTTTAATTAGGGCTGATAACGATTAATTTAAATTTAATCTTAACTTTGTGAAAAATTAATGATTAATTAATAGTTAATTTCGATTGAAGCCGAAAATTGAAATGTATGGTGTCATAAGTAACATTTATTAAAATACTTGTCGAAAATCGAAATAACACTGGAATGTCTTATTTATATGACATCTTTTAACAAACAACGCAAACAGACAAGTGTACTGACATTATTTGGTTCAAGTGATGAGCGGGTCTTATTGACAATATAACCAGCAGCTGAAAAATCTTTAACATAGCTTTAAATTGTCTCAGCTGAAGTTTCTGATACTGTAGTGGATGTTTGGTTTGCAGGTGATATGTAAGCGAAGTGTTAGAACCATGGTAGCAATGTTCCCTTTAAGCAGCGCGGCTGCGCCGATATTTGACCGACGCCACGCAGGAGTTTAGAATCACCGCGCAGCAAATTTTGTAAAAACATTGCACAAAAAATGGACGTCGTGCAACTTTGCACACGATATTTTTTTAAAACTTTGCACACGAACCCACGAAGCTTAGACTTAGAGGGAACATTGCATGGTAGGCAAACAATTTCTCTCAATGGACACAATAACCTTTATCAACCATTTGAACATTCACGTCAGTACATAGTTTAAAAGCAAAATGTTCGTGTATTCGTTCGGAAATTAGTTTATATTTATCGGCAGAAATATTTTACTTTTTGACTTCCAGTACATCTATAAGTGGTTGGTCGATTAATCGTTAAAAAAATTAATCGTTAAAATTTTTAACGATTAATCGAGAAATTAATCGTTAATTTCCGCAGCCCTACTTTTAATGTAATCTAAAATGATTTCTCTAGAATAACAAAATCGGATTTTTTTTTGATTGCCTTTTAATACTAAGTTTAGTTTTTATTACTTGTTTAATTTTTTATTATTATTTATTTATATATTTTTTAAAATTCCAGTCCTCTTTTTATTTTCTTACTAATGATAACGTAATTTTTGTGGTAATTAATCTTATTTATGATTTTTATCATTATTATTGTTATTAGAATTAATATGTTTAAAATAGAGCTTGTATTTTCTTGAGTTCGAGCAACCAACTCCGTCTGTTATTGGGAAATTGTAGTGTTTGTGTAATTAATAAAAAATGGTTTACATTTTTCCTTTATCATTTTCTTCTTACAATTTGTTTTTTCATTTTATTTATTTATTTATTACTCCTGTATGGATTTTACCCACTCACCTCGACTTTGTTAAATGTGTCAGATGTGGATACCCAAACCACCTGATGATAATCCATCATCTCCACACCACAGATAAACTGCAACAGTCAATTTTTTAAATTATTTTGAGATGATCATAATTTCGAACAAGTAGATTTGTCAACAGTTTTTTTTTACAAGTTTAAATAATTGTTCTAGCTAAAATATTGAGAAGAATATAACTATTTCGTAATCACTCTATATTGAGTCAGCAAATGTTCTTAAAACTTTTTCATAGAAAGATATGTCAAGTCAATTGTTTGTGAGAAAACTCTCATTTACTGTTAACAATACCTTAACTAACATGAACAACGACATTGAATTCCTGGGTGTGAGGCTGGGGGGATAAGGGGAGGGGAGGTGGGCTTTAGCTGTCACCACCCACCAGGACAGGTCATCGAGTCTAAAATTCTTGCTAGTTTCGACATACAATTTGTTCAGGGTTTTAAAGTTCATTTTATCGTTTAAGGCCAGAGGTCGTGTAAACAGAGTTATCGCCAGAGCTGCCCCCTGCAGGTGTGCGACACTACTCTCCCCTTCCCTAGGAAACTTAACTGGCGATCTTTAACTTATATTTTAGAAAAGAAAAATTAAAGATGAATCAAAATAAATATAAAGCATCATTACCCATAATAATATTAAACATCCTTCGTGATAAAATATTTATCTATTCCTCCCTATCATTCATTTAACATTTTAAAGTTCTTATTTCTATTTTATTTTAATTTTTCATTGGTTTAAATTTATTTATGGACAAAATTAGCATGAAGATTTTCTACACTTGCAAGTTTAAGAACAAAATTTTGTCGGGAACTATACAACATTATGACTATATTTCCATTTCAAGAAAGACCTATAATATGATATATTGAAGTATCCTATATATTGAAATTTAATGAGTTATACTTCTAAAAATAAATAGAAGTAAATAAATAGAAGTAAAAAAAGATTTTTTAAAACCACGTTTTTATAAGCGAACTAAAAAGAAGAATTTTTTTTTACATTTAAAATTTAAAGTAAGTACAGTGATGTAATATGACTAAAAACGTGGGGCGGGCGCTTCTCAGGCTTATATAATTCAATTCACTCATTTTCTTACTCGTCAAGTGGTTTAATTTTACGTTGGCAGATTTGAAAAATTGTGGACAGACACACAAACAGGAACGAAAGTGAGTTAATAAAAACGTGGTAATAAGGAAGGCTAATCTTTAAAAATAGGGCGGGGACAAAATCGCACAATATTAATGTATTTTTATTTTAAAATTTTAAAATATATCTCATTATAATTGATCGACATTCATACTCAAATACACAAATCTTGCCCCGAAATCTAAAAGATGGTTTCAAACCGAGGTGTGATAAAAAATCAAGTAATGTTAGGTATTACTATTGTAGAGTAAAGCACATTCATTAACAGTTATTGAGCTAGGCGTGTGATTATGAAAGGTTCAAAGTTCGTAACCTCAGACTACGTGCGTTGGTTAGTCGTTGTTTCAACTTTTCCTCTGATTTCGTCTGTCAGTTGAATCACCTTTTTTAAAAGAAATTGCTGTGTTGTCAGAGTGCTGTGTCACAATCAACGGGTGATAATTAGGCGCATTTCTGGGACGACTGTAACGTGGGATGTTATACGCAGTGGCGTAGCTAGAACTTTTGCCGCCCGGGGTGGTCTCCAATTTGCCGCCCTTTTTAGGGGCCGTCCATAAATGACGTCACGCACCTGAAAGGGGGGGATGGGAGTCACACGTTTGTGACGATGTGTGATGAGGGGGGGGTGTGTGTTTAAGAAATGATACGTCACGTCAAAACGAGCAATTTTAAATAAATTTCCACTTAAATATTTGATTACTGACACTTTATTTAATGACGTTTATGTAAAACGCGTGTAACGATATCAGAATGCAGCGTTACACTAAAAGCATCCTTGAATAGCAAAAATTTTAATTTGAAACATGCTCATTTTCAAACGGAAAATACGGCTTTGTGACGTCTTATTTAAGAAGGAGTCTACAGTTTTTGTGACGACGTGTGACGAGGGGGTGGGAGGGGTTAAAAATCAGCAAAAATAGCGTGCTTCATTTATGGACGGCCACTTAGTCGATTATATTATGGTTTTTAAAAATTAATCAACATGAATAAATAATTGTAATTGAAACGAAGTAAAGGTGGGGGACATGTTTACAATTCCATGCCATATTTATGTAAGCAGTAATAAAAGAGGCCGCATAAGATTATATACCTATAAATACACATTCATAAAAATACATTATACCTTTTTAAAGGCCACAAGAAAGTTACTGAGGTCGCAGGTCCCCCCCCCCATGAGACAAAACATATTTCAAATTTACACCCCCCCCAAAAAAAAACAACAACAACATTACCAATTACTATTACTATTCTTTTATTTTGTATTTATAAATAAATGCTTTTTTTTACAAACAAATTAGCCAAGGGCGTCAAAAACCGAGTCACTCCTCTGTACAATAGTATGTAAAAATATTTACACATTTACTTTCTTAACTTTCATAATAGAAAAATCGTGTATTACACTATCAAAATTAAAATTATTTGTATTATCTTGTTCTATGGACAGTATTGCAAGATTTTGTTGTCTTTAATCGCTCATTGAGGAATGAAGAAAAAATTTCATTAACTTCAGTTTGGAGAAGCTCCTTTCACAACTAGCGACACTGATAGCAATAGTTGAAAAAATTCATAGCAAAATTACAATGTTGGGTACAGAATTTTCGGTTCTATACTGTTGAATAAATTTTAATAGATCAAGGGTGCCTTTTACCCCGTTTTCTAAAATAATGCCTCTTCTTGCAGTGTTGCTATCCATAAAAACCTGGATCCTTTTTCTTTCCATATTGAACTGTCAATGTCAATAAAGTAATTTATTTGATGTTCAAATGCTTCATTTAGTAGGTTACATGGTATTATATACGAATATTTTCTTGCAAGGAACTGCAACTCATCAAAGCGTTATTTTATTTTATTTTATAATTCCATCCATGGATAAAAACATTTCTCATTGTACTTCTTGTTCTAAAGATAGAACCACGTCTTCTGTATTTTCCCTACTCATATTTTTCTCCTTCTAACTAGGCGTTCAGTTGATATCTCCATCTCTTCACAAATTGTTTGGCTGATATAACGGCATTTTGTATTAGAACATATCTTACTTCCATGCAATGGCTATGCATTAATTAAAAAAATTACGGGTTCCCATAAATTGAGATTACATAGAAGAGAAAAGATTGCATTGAATTGAGTAAAATTCCAGCATCTGATGTCGTTTTCCTAGTTACTTCTTCAGATGTCAATTTTTCCAAGACGCTTGAAAGTTTAAAGTATGTCTTTTACGAAATTATTATGCCTATTGTGGTGTTTATTAACAGAGAAATTTGAATATTTACATATCTTGTCATAAATCTTAATAATTTTCCATAAAATAGAGGAATTCAGATTATTTACACATTATTATTACTTTAGTTTAATTGGATAGGCGTAACATGTTTAATAAATAACCGTATTTTAATGGGTAAAAAATTATTTGTGCTACTTTAATGCAATAAAAACAAAATAAATTTAATTTTTAATAAGTTGCCTTACAATAATTTACTGAAAACTGAAACAGTAATATAAATTACTACTTGCAAGTTAAATACAATATTTGAACCACCATGCCTTGTAAGTACTTGTTCAAGCATCATTCTGCGAATGTCGAAATTCCACGTAAAAACGTTTCCTGGCGATATTAAATAGCACACATTATTCGGCCCAGCCATGATGTGTTTTTTAGGTAGTCTTCTTATAAAAGCGTCATCTGTGACTTATACCACTTAGTTTTCCAAACAAATGGATACGTTTTTTGAGCGATTAAAAATTTTTGAACGGTTTTGTGTTAGTTATAATATCTACTATATAATCAAACAAGTAGTGTGTGAATCCGTTAATTAAGACACGAAATTACAAATATTTTTGTTTCACCTTGGTTTTCCCCCTTCAAAAGAAAAAGGGCGATTGTCGGAAATGACTGTACTTTTCAAATGCCCGCAAATGCCGCCCGGGGCGGACCGCCCCCACCGCCCCCCTAGCTACGCCACTGGATTTAACCACATGTATTACATGGTTGCATGATGCTAAGAATTATTTCATTGGTAATTAAAATTTTGTTGGATATCTTTTGAATGACTTCTTGCAATTTAACTATTATGACTTTAATTAATTTTTAAACCCGTCAAATCCTCTATTTAAATTTACGATCATCCAAAATCATTATACTTAGAAGTAATTATTATTTCTACACTACGCATTATACTCTGTTAGGGAGTATATATTGTTGCTCCTCAGGATGAAGTTGAGAATCCATGATTATATAAATGCATTTAAGTTCAATGATTATATATTGAGTCTTATTATTATTAAATTCGGTCAAAATCGCGTGACGTCATTTATGGACGGCCCCTAAAGACAAATACATAAGTAAAAAGCGCAGGGAATACTAAAACAATCTGGTTTTTTGGTACATGAAATTATATGAAAAGAGAAATATGGGACATTTTAAATTAGCGCATATCATGCACTGCCTCTAAACATTTTAAAAGTGTTAATAAAGGCGGGATTTCAAAATATTGGAGTTACTGGCATTCTATATGCGAGAAATACCCATGATATGCTTTACCTGTTGTGGTTTTAACAGTAACTTTTATTACTACCTTCCAATTCTTATATCCTGTATTTTCGTTAAGTACTTACAAGTCTTATTTTAGTTTCTGTGTTGAGATTTTGTATCTTTACTTAATTATTCTATTTTATGACATTGTATGTATTATGTAATGTATCTGTCATTTTAACTTTGTTTAACTTATTAGTACTGATGAAGGCAATAGTCGAAACGTCTGTTTATTATTATATTCATTAATTTGAATTAGTTTCTTTGATCAATTTGAACAAACAAACAATTCGTTTGTTTAACTTGTATAATATATATCTAATCAAAGTTGTGTTTGTTTGTATGTTTGTATTTTGAATATTTATGTAACCACTTTTACGAGAAAACAAAACGATGGACAATGACCAAGTCTGACTTGTTAAATCCCATTGATAGTTTTAGGTACTTTCTGTATATATACAAATAGCCTAAGACAAAAAGAAATGCTAAATTTTAATTGCGAGATATGGAAATTCCGGAAAAGGAAATCCTCTTTATTTATCCAAAACTGATCGCGAAGAACAGATTATTTACCGAATATTCAATGAAGTAAATGTAGAAGAAGTAAAGACTTCCGGTTATTTGAGCTTGCCAGTAGACTAAACACCCGATATTTCACATATAGATTAGTTAAGCGTTGTTCTTCAATATGTTGTAGATGGAGAGCCCTTTTTTACACGCTTTTATTTAAGTCACACTGTTTGTATGTTGTATCCATCCATCCATCCTTCCTTCAAATCTTGAAACGTAAAATTAAACCAGTTCTGATGGTCCTAGAGATCTCAAAATTTTACCACAGATAGATCTTGGATGACAATGTATTGTATCAAAATTTCAGATCGATCGAATGTACCGTAATTAAATTAATCAATTTTTTACTTTATCTCTATTTATCACTATTTAGAATGTATAGTCGTCTGCTAGAGTTGACCTCCACGGCTCACTGGTTTCACTCCAGCCCTCGTTTACCAAATTCCCGTGTTTACATCAAGGGTCAGGGGAGATCAGCGCGTTTCAGTCTGTAAATGTTTGTAAATAAAAGCGTGTCCTTTTTAAAAAAAGATTTTTTTACATTTTACTTATTTACTTTCTTGGAGTTGCGATGTCACACCGGTGAAGGTATGGCAAAGGAAGTGTTGCAGTACTTACATAAAGTTCTGTGCTGCCCATTCACTAAGTCTGGTAGGAAAAAGTGCCGTTGACTCTTGTAAAATTCTTCCATACAGTGCTACTGATCTATACTTTTTTCTCAGCTTTAACCAACAGAAGAAAGATTTTGAAAGGATTCCTTGTGAATGAAACGCTGGTAAAGTCTCTTTCCGATACCAGATGTGATGCACATGTTTTTGCAACTGAAGCTATACTAAAGTCTCATGTTCTGATTATAGAAGCGTTAGAATGTTTCAAGAAGACCAGTCACAGAAGGGAGACACCAGAAGAGAAGCAAGAAAGATTACAAAGAAGTAGAAGATGCACGAGTTATAAATTGCTCTCATGCTTGTGTTTTGAGAAGAAATGTTGCAACATTTTCAAATGGTCAAGCAAGCTTTAACAAAATGAGCACGTGAACTTGAAAGGGTGTGCTGATTCGTATTCTTCACTAATAGATCACTTGCATGAATCTAGGAATTACTTGAAGAAGATTGTAGAAGCAGCAAAAGGCAAAACACCATGACAGGTGTGGATTATAAGTCAACTTTGACCCGTAATCCTAAACGAAAGACAGTTGTCATTGATGGTGTTGCCCCTGAGGTATCTCTGAATGCCAGCGAAAAATATCATACATTTGCTTTCTTCGCCATTGTTGACAAACTCGAGACAGAGATGAGTAGACGAGAACATTTATGTAATGATATAGCAATTAAATTTTCTTGTTTGGTCGATGTAACACAAACATCGCAATGTAGTGAGTGACTTATACATGGTTATCCCAAAGATCTGAACGATAATTTATATAATGTACTTAAAAACAACAGTTCCACTTATATTTCCGCCACAAGTTTTGTTCACCAAAACCTGAAAACAGCACGTTCAGTCATGCAGAATTATACAAATTAATATGGAAAACATCGAATGTGCTTTTCCAAAATTTAAATCGCCTTGCGCATATTTTTATTAAGAACTGTTCAACTGAGCGCTCTTTTTCTCATTTGAAACATGCAAACATCCAAGTAGATCGACAGTGAAACAAAACAGTCTTAATGCAATATCTTTGCTGATGATTGAAGCAGACTTATTGCGCAAAATTAACTTTGATGAAGTACTCAAAAATTTGCCGAATGTAAATCTAGACAAACAAAAAAAAAGAACTTTAAAATGTAAATATGTGTTCTCTCCGACCTTCTCATCTATTAAAAAAGAGGGCTGTTTACGATTGATTTAAATTCAATCGTTAACTTTTTAAAACAAATTAATTATTAAATAATCGTTAATTTCGATTAAAGCCAAAAATTAAAATTTATGATGTCATAAGTGACATTTATTAAAATTTCTTGTTGAAATCTAAATAACACTGGAATGTCTCCTTTATATGTCATCTTTTAACCAACTACGCAAAAAAACAAATGTATTGACATTATTTAGTTCAAGTAACGCGCGGGTCAAATTAACAATATAACCAGCTGTGCAGAACAATCATTCACATGGAACTGAGGTAACTGGTATGGACAAAACGGTCTTGGCAAGAAATGACATTATCGGATATCGGTGTTCATTAATTTTCCACTAATTGTAGAGGGTTAATGGATTCAGGAACTTTCATCTCCATTTTGTAACGCAGTAGTTCACTAGAAGAAGAGCTGTCGTCATTTTCTGTCTCTGAGTCAGACTCCATTACTGCCATTAGCTTAATATGCTTTTCATTTGGTTTGATGAGTAGGCGAAGTGTTAGATCAAAGTTAGGCAAACTTTATCAACATTTTGAACATTCCCTTTAGTCAATATTTTAAAACCAAAATGTTCGTGTAATCGTCAGGAATTTTATTATTTATCGTCCGCTATTTTTTATTATTATTTTTTTTTACTTTTTGACCCCCAATAATGTGTAAGTGATGGGTCGATTAATCGTTAAAAAATAATTTCATCGTTAAATTTATAAAAAGATTAATCGATAAATTAATCGTAAATTTCCACAGCCCTATTAAAAAGTTTATATTAATTTTGTCTAATATTATTATTCGCCAATTACTTAATTATTAATTTTAATATAAAAAATACTTTATTTTAGGTTTTTATGAGTGATAGTAATAAAAACATATGTGTTAACAACTGTTTTTCTTTGTTAGTGTTTGGTATAATATTGAACATAGAAGCGGTCAGTGGAGGATCGGCGACCCGGGGAAGAAGGGGGCAGCCGCCATGTGCGTTTGTGCCTAGGGCACCAAGATGGTTTAATCCGGCCCTGCTGTTTAGGCATCATTATGTTACTTTTAGATAAACAATTGTACGTCTATACTATACATTACATATTTAATTAATTTTAATTGAAAGAAGGGTATTTGAAGATATGATTTTCCGTGGTTTTTACTTTTTGAAATCACACCAACCTTTTACCTTTTAACTTATTCTAAATTTAAAAATGCAGCATAATGCAGTTTTAACATGTAAAAGATATGCACCCAGGGTAGGTTTAAATATACTTTGACTGTTAATTAATATCATGGGTGAATACAAAGAACAAAATAAAATAGTTTATAATTCTGTTATAAAATATGGTATATTATAAAAAAATCTTTTTTTAAAGAGAGAGGTGGTGATGTTTGTATGGAGTAATTTCACAGATGAAAGTGTATCAATAATTAATATTCAGTGCATCACATCTATTAATATGAGATTTTATAAGAAGTAAAACTAAAACAATTTGTCAGATATTGTGTTCAGTGAAATTTATGAAGTGGGTGGTAACAAAACTGCAAATATATTCTGATTTCCTCAGATATATGTTGCTCATATTATCTATAGTCTTCATCCATACTTTTTTAATAACAACAATGAATGTTATTTTTGTTTAAAGAATAATAATTAACTATTCTATTTCATTTCTGAATTAGTTAAATCAAATAAAAAATATTTAAGCATGCTAAAACAGAAAAAAATGAAATTAATCAAGACATGTGATTAAAATAGGAGCATGATGATAATTTTTTTTAAATTTCAAATTTGTTTTCGTTTCACAGATGGAAATGAGTCAACGCGTCCTTGCAAAATAAGTACAAAATAGCAGCTTCATTTACATTTAATAGTAGTAGTTTAACTTATCTCAAAATGGTTAATGTTTAGTTTAGTAAATTAACATAGTCTCTATGTCTTGTAACAAAAATATATCTTTGAAAAGAAAAACGTACAGTCTCTTAAAAATAATTTTAAAAATTACCATTCAATAATAAGTCAGAATATTAATTTTAAAAAACACAATTAAAAAAAAACATGGATTCATATGTGCCATTTATTTTATTTTTTAAAATTTAAATAAATACTAATGCCAATTTTTAAACCTTATTTTCAGCCCTCTATTTTAGCAGTAGCAAAGGTATCATTTTAATGGTGATAAATAAAAAACAAATCATCAATAAAAATATGGTTAAAATTGATGTTATGTTTTTAGCGTATAAATTCACATCTCTACATGATGTGAATTTGAAAATAATAATATTATTTATTTACAAGAACAATTTTTTTAAATATGATTTTATAATACATAATCTTCAATGGATAAGCATCATCAGCTTCAATAGATCTTATAACATTCCACCAAACTTCCTAAAAATGGCAGTATTATTTAATGCCATAAAAATCCTTATGCAACCCAAGGCTTTATTTTTAAAAAAACATAAAAATCTAGGATTATGCCTTTACATCCTATATAAAAAAATAGTTTTAAAAACCTTTAAATGTCCATAAAATTTAACCAAAACAATAGTGTTCAAAAATGTTTTGATCCTGATTAGGGAAACCTGCATAGTTTTTAAAAAATTGCATTCAAGTCCCCAAAACTGTGAGAACAATTTAAACCATTTCGACAGAAGCCTGCATTTCAAAAAAACAATTTGTATGCAGAATATAATTTGTCAATGCTTTGTGATTCTTAAAATATGTTTTACGTAATTTTTTTTTGATAATAATTTATGTAGTAGTTATATGTCAGAAAGATCCTGCTTCAACCATGATCAATGGCTGTAATTTATATCATGACAGCCTATTTGAGTATTTTGTTACATTTTTCTATATTCAGTCATACTACTATTCTATATTCAGGCATACTTCTATTCTATATTCAGTCATACTACTATTCTATATTCAGTCATACTACTATTCTTTATTCAGTCATACTACTATTCTTTATTCAGTCATACTACTATTCTATATTCAGTCATACTACTTTTCCATATTCAGTCATACTACTATTCTATATTCAGTCATACTACTCTTCCATATTCAGTCATACTACTATTCTATATTAAGTCATACTACTATTACTATTAAACAGTGTTTAAATTCTGTTTAAACCTATTAAAAATTAATTTGCAATTGAAGAACTCTCTAAGACATAAAATGACCCCTTTCCAGTCCATAACGGACTATGGGGCAAGTGATGTAGCGTTCACAAGTTTTTAGCCTAAACGTTTTATAAAGGATTGTGTTTTAAATAATATTTATTTACTCAAATTATTGTCATTTACATTATTTTATTATTATAAAAATGTATTTCTTTAATTCTCATTTAATTATTAATTATCTTTAAATTTGTTTACTTTATACATCGTTTTCTTTGCAATTTTCTTTTTAAAAATTATTTAGTTCTTATATTTACCTTAATAAAAGAAAATAAATGGGAACTATATATGCACTAAACTGTTGCCAAACTGTGTAATTTGACTGTGACCAAACTGTTTACCCTGACTATGGCCAAACTGTTTACCCTACTAGCCAAACTGTTTACCCTGACTATGGCCAAACTGTGTAATTTGACTGTGGCCAAGCTAGTCCCTCACACGCCTACAACTACCTCTCTTTTCTTGTGAGCCGGTGGGCCTGTATGACCGGCAGGTGGGCCTGTACGACCGGCAGGTGGGCCTGTACGATCGGCAGGTGGGCCTGTACGACCGATGCTTGGTTGCCTTGCAACGTCTCTTGCGTCTGCAGCACCTCTTGTTGTAGCTGCATGTCGGTACTCTGCACTCTCCTCGGCGCCTCCTTCGCATGGCAGGCCTTAAAATATTATTGAGTTTCTCCAGATCGTAATTTATGCAATATCGATCCCTTGATTTTTTTCTTTTTATAACTCCGTTGCGTAGACCACGGGAAATGGCCATCTTGATGGCAGCGTCCAGTGCCTTAATAGGTATACCTATTACTTTGTTTGTGGACACCTGCATGAAGTTTCTTATCTCTTTCAGGGTGGAGCCTTTTCTGTCTCTGAGGGCTTTAAGAGCTTGCACAACGTCAGTTATGGGAATTATTTTAATTGTACAACCCTGATGACTATTACAGCTCATGATGTGTTGAGGACTGGGGAAGAAAAGAATAACATAAACAAACGCATCGTGCGATCAAAACCATAAATTAAAACTTTATTGCTACTAATACAATAATTGACGTTTCAACTAAGGGGCCATCCATAAAGTACGTCACAAATTTTTAACCCCCCCCCTCCCCCCCTGTCACAAACTCTCACAAATCTACGAACCCACAAGTACGTCACACTTTCGAACAAAAATTGTGTTTTTTATTAACAAAATAATTTAAATTTAATATAAAACAGCGTGACGTCACACATGACTGGAAACGTCACAAACTGTCTCACTTTCTTACTCCCCCCTCCCCCCTCTGGAGCGTGACGTACTTAATGAACGGCCCCTAATGCATCCTCTGTACAAATTACTTTTAAGTTTATTAAATTTAAATTTACAGTATGTAAAACTACTATACCCTGGGAAAATTATAAATAAGTAAATATTGTTGTTGTTTTTTGTTTTTGTTGTTTTTAAAAACAGAAACTAAATGAAGAAAGATGGTTACAATAATTAAAAACTTTATTTATAAAATGTACTTTAAATTAATTTGTTCAAGAAGAATTAAAAACATTATATATTTCATTACCTATGTCAATTTTTTATTATTATTCATACAAGAATCCACTCGCTTACACTTCGAGGCAATTGCGGTAACTGCATGGCGTATTATTTGTCATTTACTTGTTGCTGGACTAACAATTTGCAAACACAGTTATTTTTATGGTGGCTGAAAAAAGCCTCTTGTCCATGTATTTGTTGTTTCGTTTTTATTTTCTTTCAGACGGCCTTTAGCATCGTAATATAAATTTCTTTCGACCTACTAACTAATGTATCTGCCTCAACGATATATTATCCTTATCTTATAAGGCATGAGGCGTATTAAGTCATGCTCTTGATAAATATAAATAAATCTGAACAAATAAATAGCACTAAGCTACATACTCTTTTAAACGCTTTTATGTGTATATTATTAGGGTTTGTCTAAGTCTAAGACAGGAAAACATCATTGCCCACTGCGTAATGCTCTATTTTAGAGCAAGATGTAGACTAACACTATCTAAAAAATGACAAGCAATACACGATGTTGCTTAAAGTCTTAAAGTATCTCTCACTTGCAATGCTGCTCTAGCAATTACCTACACGTATTTTTATAGTAGTGAAAATTAGGCTTGAAATGAAGATAACATAAAATTAGTGGACATGAGTGCTACATTTACATTGATGTGTTCATTAAATTTCGGTGAATTTTCCGATAAATTAAAATTATTGGAGGTAGCTAAAAATTTGGTGCGTAATTTTTTTTTATTTTTATCATCTGTATATATATTTCGCCTAAATGACCATGTGTAAACGAGCATGACGAATGACCCTCTGACCGTCTCTGGGGTCGACAGATCACAGTTGGCAAGCGTGGTGGGATAAAAAGAGAGAGAACAAAAAAAAAGGGGGGGGGGTTTTGCAACAATGCTTCTTGAGTTCAATTCCGTTGTTCCTTCAGAGAATAATAATAATAATTATTATAATTGATAATTTATATAGCGCTGTATCCCAGCAAGGAACCGGGCTCACAGCGCTTTACATGGAGATCATAACATACATATAATAATTAAATAACCATTCATACCATAATAACAACAAACAGGACAATACATTACGCATAAGCTACGTTAATCATTAAAAGAAATGTTGTTTCATTAATTTTGTTACTACACTTTTAAAGGATGCGTAGTGTAGTGGTTATAACGCCCCCTTGCCAGCAAAAAGTCATGGGTTCAAACCCCAGCTGGAAGAATTTTTTAAAAATTTAATGTTTTATTTCTTCCCGATCTTTTCCCCATTTTGCGAACATGACTACCCTCCCTAGGGTCGGCAAATCACATTTAATGGTTGGCAAGGGATGGTAGTAAAGGGTGGGGGGCAGGTAAAAACAACTACTGTGCACATATATCCACGTTTACGCGCTTTTATTTCATTACTTCGTCCTGCTGTTTATGTCCGTTCTCTCACCCTCCCCCCCCCGGCTCTTTGCACTATCTAAGATGCGCAAGTCTGCGACGTACGCTACGCCGCGGGTCGTATCTTGTTTGAAATAAATTAGGTTTTACTTTAAGAGATACTGTATCAGTAACAGTTACTGATTGCGACAATAGCCATAGTTATTTAGAAAAATATTTTTATAAAAAATTTAGGGTTTAATGAAATGTAACGATGGATTTAATACAAGTGTGTCGGTGCTTTTTTTACTTAAAGCAATTATCATATATTATATTATATTTACGCTCAATTATCACTGCCGCCTAACGTTAAGGGAAATCACTCTGCTTTTTTTAAATTTTGCGTTGTAAGCAGTGCTGATTGACTCAAATAGTTATTTTTTGGTGCAGTAATTTGGTGCGCTGCTTTCTAAAATTAGTTTAAAAATTGTGTGGTGATTAGCACTGTAAAAATTATTTTATAAATGCTTTGTTTAATTTTCAGGAATATGGGCCGTAGGCGCCCTACAACCTCAATTTAAAATTACTTTGTGTACATTTAAGGTAGTTTAATATTACGTAGCTATAATGCACATGTCAGTTTGTTAGGCATTTGAAAAAAGTGGGCGCCGCAGGCGCCCTAAATAAAAAGGGCGCCGCAGTAAAACCTATATTATATACATATTTTGTTAACATTTTAGGAATGTTCGTTCGTCCGTCGATACGACGAGGACCACTCCAGTCATCCGAGGGTTTTCTGTGCGTGCGCAGATGGCTGATTAGGCCGATCCTTGCACGAAAGGTTCGGGAACAGAAGGGACAGGGGGCGAGTGCGACATCTCCTGGAGGGTTGACAGCATGGGCCTTTCGGGCTTGCCTCTTCTTTTCTGCGGCGGTAATCCGGTTTGCCTCGCATGACCTGGCACCTTCGTGGATGGAAGAGCGCCAGGTGGATCGGTCCATTGCAGCTCGTTCCCACGTGTCTGGATTTATGGCAAACGCTTTCATTGAGGCTTTCAGTGTGTCTTTGAAGCGTTTCTTTTGCCCACCGTGGGACCGCTGGCCATACTGGAGCTCACCATAGAAGATTCTCTTTGGCAGTCTCTCGTCTGGCATTCGGATAACGTGCCCTGCCCAGCGAAGCTGGGACTGCATCAGGAGGGTGAAGATGCTGGGGAGACCTGCCTTGGTCAGTACCACTGTGTCTGGAATTTTGTTCTGCCACTTTATGCCGAGAATCTTCCTGAGGCTTGTTATATGAAAGTGGTTCAGCTTTCTTGCATGGCGCTGATAAACAGTCCAAGTTTCACAAGCATAAAGCAGTGTGGGGAGCACCACTGCCCTGTACACTTTCAGCTTGGTCTGGATGGTAATGCCTCTTCTGTTCCAGACATTAGGGTACAACCTGCCAAAAGTGGAGCTGGCTCTGGCAATTCTGACGTTCACTTCGTCATCGATGGTGACATTTTGAGACAGTGTGCTGCCTAGGTATGTGAACCGGTGCACTGTATTGAGTCTCTGGCCGTTGACAGTGATGTTGGGCTCTACGTAGGGTCTTCCAGGCGCAGGCTGATGGAGGACCTCAGTCTTCTTGGTGTTGATTGACAGACCAAAGTTTGTGCAGGCACTGGAGAACAGGTTTACACTGCGTTGCATGTCGGCTTCTGAGACAGCGTTGAGGGCACAGTCATCAGCGAACAGCAGGTCTCTGATGATGTCTGTCATAACCTTGGTTTTTGCCTGGAGCCTCCGAAGGTTGAACAGCTTGCCATCTGTGCGGTATTTCATGTTGACACCAACATCCTCGTCTCTGAAGGCCTCTGTCAGCATGGCGGAAAACATGAGGCTAAACAGTGTTGGTGCCAGGACGCAGCCCTGCTTGACTCCGTTTGTGACTGGGAAAGGATCAGAAAACTCCCCGCTGTCCTGGACTCTGGCCTGCATGCCTTCATGGAATTGTTGCACCAAGACGATGAATTTCCTTGGGCAACCGTACTTGGCCATGATCTTCCACAGACCCTCTCTACCAACAGTGTCAAAGGCCTTGGTCAGGTCGACATAGGTGGAGAACAGATCATAGTTCTGCTCCTGACATTTCTCCAGCAGCTGCCTGGCAGCGAACACCATGTCGATGGTTCCTCGCTCTTTTCGGAATCCACACTGACTTTCAGGCAGGAGTCCTTGGTCAAGGTGCACTGTGAGGCGGTTGAGCAGGATTCTGGCAAGGATCTTTCCTGCAATAGAAAGCAGGGATATGCCTCTGTGGTTGTCACAAGCCTGTCTACTTCCTTTTCGCTTATATAGATGTATGATGGTGGCATCTTTGAAGTCCTGCCGGATCGTCTCTTGCTGCCATATTAAGAGAAACAGCTCATGGAGCCTTTCAGTCAGGGCTGTTCCCCCCTCCTTGTAGACCTCAGCTGGTATGGCGTCAGAGCCAGGTGCTTTGCCACTGGAGATAAGATATATTGCTTTCTGGGTCTCGAGCAAGGTTGGTGGGTCATCCAGTGCTTTGTTTGTGGGCACTTGGGGTAGACGATTGATGGCTTCGTCGTTGATTGTCGAAGGGCGATTTAGGACGTCATCGAAATGTTCGACCCATCTCTCCAAGATTTTCTCTTTGTCTGTGATTAGAGTGTTACCGTCTGCGCTGAGGAGGGGGCTTGATCCTGAGGGCGTGGGGCCATATACTTCTTTCAAGGCGTCGTAGAAGTTTTTATAGTCACGCCTGTCTGCATAGCCTTGGATCTCGTCAGCTTTGTTGCCGAGCCAATCGTCCTGCATCTGACGGAGCTTCTGCTGAACAGTCTTGCGTATGTTGTTGAGTGCATCTCTCCTTGCCGTGGACTTGGGGTTATTGATGTATGCTTGGTGAAGGTGGTGTTTCTCATCCAATAACTGCTTGATGTCTTCGGAGTTCTCATCGAACCAGTCCTTATGTTTCCTGGCCTGGGGCCCCAGGGTCTCTGTAGCTGTGGAGTAAATCAGCTCTCTGAGTGATGCCCAGTCTGCCTCCAGGCTCTGGTTTCCCGGAGAGGTGGATTTCAAGCACTTTTCCAGAGCATCTACAAAGGACTGTTTGCAGCTGTCTGTATTCAGTTTGGCAACATTAAGCCGTTTCGGGGCCTTCTTCCTTTGCGGGCGTCGTTTAGGCTGAATGCGGATGTTGAGCTTGGTGATGATGAGGCGGTGGTCTGTCCAGTTACTTACTGATAAGTTACTTGGGCTTTTAACATAAAAAATAAAATTTAAAAAAAAATTATTGTAAAATACTTTGTGTACATTTAAGAAATTTTAATATTACGTATTTATCATACAAGGACAAGTTAGTTGGGCTTTTGGAAAAGGTGGGCGCCGTAGGCGCCAATAAAAAAAGGGGGCGCCGCAGGCGCCACGGCGCCGCAGCACAAACTAGTATGATATATTTACGCTCAATTATCGCTGATACCTAACGCTGAGGGACATCACTCTGCTGTTTTTTTTTAAATTTTGCGTTCTAAGCAGTGCTGATTGACTCAAATAGTTATTTTTTTGGTGCAGTAATTTGGTGCGCTGCTTTCTAAAATTAGTTTAAAAATCGTGTGGTGATTAGCACTGTAAAAATTATTATATAAATGCTTTGTTTAATTTTCAGGAATATTTCGTATTTATCATACAAGGATAAGTTACTTGGGCTTTTGACCAACCTCTATTTTTAGAATAATTTGTGTACATTTAAGGTAGTTTAATATTACGTATCTATCATACAAGGACAAGTTTGTTAGGCTTTTGAAAAAAGTGGGGCCGTAGGCGCCCTAAATAAAAGTGGGCGCCGCAGTACAACCTATATTATATACATACTTTGTGTACATTTCAGGAATATTTCATATTTATCATATAAGGATAAGTTACTTGGGCTTTTGACATAAAAAATAATAACTATTATAAAATACTTTGTTTACATTTAAGAAATTTTAATATTACGTATTTATCATAATATCAATACGTTCTCAAGATTGTTTGCATAGTAAAACTATAAAACCAGTTTTTTTTCTCGTTCAAGTCCCATAAACAATCTTAAAATAAAGAAGAATTGAGAAATAGCGGATGAGATAGTTCCTTCTCAATATAACTATACATTGAATATTATTCAATTTGTCCACCTTAAAACCCTGGATATTTCCATTAATAGATTTCCGTAATCTATATAAACATAGATTAATGCTACTATTGAAATTAACAACCTAGAAACATGGCAATTATATTTAGAATGTAAGGTTTTAACTTTACAAATTAATATAAACTAGCCATGACCCGCGGCGTAGGCAGATTTGCTCATAGGTAGAGGGGGGAAAGGGGGGAAAGGACACAAACAGAAGCACGAAGAAAGGAAAACAACGCCAGTTAATGTCGGGTGAGACGCCGACGCATTGTTGGTCTTGAGACATGCCCATTGCGTTTGTTGATACCTGCACCCCACCCTGCACCATCCTGGCTTGCCAACCACAAACTGTGATTGGTCAACCCTAGCAAGGATCATTCATCATGCTTATTTGCTCGCGTCTTGTGCTTGTCATAATTTCTGGTGAATTATGTTATAATATATATATATATATATATATATATGCTTATTTTGCCTTATCCAACAGAGAGGGGCTGAAAGGAAATAAAATCTAGATTTTCACTATTAAAAACATTTATATCATAATTAAAGGAAACCAATGTTGATAGGAAATTTTGGTCAAGAGTACACGAAGTGTATAGACTTTATGCACTAATAGAAAGAACGTATTATTCGAGAAGATTTTAGTTACATTAATTATAAAATAGATGCCATCATCCTAATAAAACCAGTGGTTAAGTTTGGTTTGAAGAAAATAGTCAGATAGAAATAATAAATTACATTAAATAGACCGCTGCCTAACCGATGCCTACAGGGGGATAAAACCCCCAAAAGAAGCTACAAAATTAACCATAGCATCCTGCACACGACAAACGATAGGCTAACAGGTTGTATCTACCAAATCTTCCACAATCTATAGGGCCATACAGATTCACCAGACTGTGGCGGCATCAATGTGTCCACTTCCAGAGGCGTTACTATAATGGGTGTTATCCAGAGCGGTAGCTCATTGTGTCATCCCCTGACGACTTAAACCTTAGACCTCCGACGAGTCTTACCGTGTCAAATTTAGGAACAAACCTTTTACACTTTGGTGTCACCCCTGTGAGGGTGTCACTCGTTGCGGTTCACACGCCCCGCTTCCCCTTGTGATGCCTCTGTCCACTTTCCAATTACTAAAATTGATTTAAAAAATATGAATTGATGTAAAGTAATATTTAAAATTTTATATTGGCACCCCATCCCTTTTTAAAAAAATGATACACAAGTGCTCATTTTATCAGGCCGGTAAACTATGAAAATAATTTAATAAGCTTTGTCATAATTAACCGGCAGTCTAGTAATAGAAATATTGGGGCTATATATATTTTTAAAGGACGAATTTCATAAAAAATTAATACAAGATACGAGTCAATATGTAAATGTAGGTATATTGAGAAGGATGTACCTTATCAACTTTTTGTACATTCTTCGTTAATTAAGACAGTTTATTGGACTTGAAAAAGGAAAAACAGTTTCGTAATTTAACTATCCTAAAACATTTTGAGAACATAGTGATTCGACTATATTTATGCTTCAAAACATCTTTCCGCTAAAATGTAAGGTAATCTAAAAATAGAAAATTAATCATTGAGCTATGACGTTTCCCGGTTTTAGAAATGACAAACTCTATTCCTCACACCTGTTGTACAAATAACTACTTACATCAATTTGTGAAATATAACAATATGTGAAAATATGCACAAAGGACGCTTTTGCCTTTTTAATGACTCAAACGTTTTTGAGTTACTCTAATTATACTTCTTAAAATAAGACAATGAATCATCATTATACATATATGATAGAAATAATGTATTCTCTTTTATAGCACTCCTGTTGCTGGGACTAACATAGAAAACGTTTTAGGTATTAAATCTAGTGACAGTCCATGGTCAATAGACTCATATGCTGAGCAGGGGTGGCGCTGATGTTCTAGCGAGTCAAGTAGGAAATTCTACCCCTCCTTTCAAGTTGTGGTTTTCACTGTAACTTCAGATACTTCCTCTTTTTCCGATATCCCGTGTCCTTGTTTGTTTTTGTTTTTCCTTTCCTTTTTTTTTACATAAATATTTTAAATTATTTTATGATATAATATGTTTTAAGAATTTAAATATTACTTATGTAAGTACCTATTATATGTTATTGTACTGATGAAGACATTAGCTGAAACGTCTATTGTCGTTTTAGTTTAAAATAAAGCTTAAATTTATTGTTTTCATTGCAAACATTTGTTTGTGTATTTTGTATTTTGTGAGGTAAATTGCGTGGAAGGCATCTCCGACCGCGATCTTGGGTGACCGACCTCTAAGAGACGACCGACCCGGGGAAGTGACCTATCTACCATCTACCAGTTTCTTTTCGAAAAAAGGGGGGCGGGGGTAAATTTGCTAGGAGAATTTCCAGGACAGACCTATGCAAATTTTACATATAGGATATTTAGGTATTGAAAATAAATATTGATCATCATGATCTCATTCACCCATCTCTAACCCTACTTCCACTTGGTTTACTCTCCACCAAGATTTCTTGATCAGAAACAGGTCTCCGACGTTAAATGTAAATATTTTAGGCAGATTGGAGAAAGGTCAAGTGGTGTAAACAGAGTTTAAGGATTTGACATACAAATGGAAAAACATTTCTTAACATTATTCTGCGTTGAACTAAACAAAATTATCGCAGGTTAATTGCACAAATAGCGTTGTTGATGCGGGGAGGGGGTGTTAAAGCTTTGCGTGTCCGTTGAAAATACTTTTGAGTTGGTCAGATAAAAAAAATAGTCGTTGGGAATCAGATAAACAAAAATCTATGTTGTTAAAGTGATGAATAGTCTCGGTGGTAAGATGAACGGAAGTCTTTGGGAATCAGCTGAACAATATTCTTTGGGAAACACATCAACAAAAGTCTTTGATGGGAAACATATCAACAAAAGTCTTTGGGAAACATATCAACAAAAGTCTTTGGGAAACATATCAACAAAAGTCTTTAGGAAACATATCAACAAAAGTCTTTAGGAAACATATCAACAAAAGCCTTTGGGAAACATAACAACAATTTTCTTTTGGAAACATATCAACAAAGTCTTAATGAAACATATCAACAAAAGTCTATGTGAAAAATATCAACAAAAGACTTTGAGAAACATATCAACAAAAGTCTTAGGGAAACATATCAACAAAAGTCTTTGTGAAAAATATCAACAAAAGACTTTGAGAAACATATCAACAAAAGTCTTTGGGAAACATATCAACAAAGGTCTTAGGAAAACATATCAACAAAAGTCTTAGGGAAACATATAAACAAAAGTCTTTAGGAAACATATCAACAAAAGTCTTTGAAGAACAGATAAAAAAGTCTTTTAAGAAAACATCAACAATATTTTCAAAGCAGATTTGCTCATGTGTGGATGTTACCGCTCTCCAGATTTACAGTGTAGATTTTAGAGGATGCACGCAATCCGAGGACGAGGTTCGGTCTAACTGAAACTGTAACATGGCTACACCGTACGTCACAACTGTCCCGGCTATCTGAAAATACGTAAACTGTGAATCAAATGAGGTGGAGAAAACATTGAATATTAACTTACGACGATCTCTATCAGAGGCGTCACCAGGGGGTGTGGTAGGTGAGGACCATGCTGAGGGACAACATCAGAAGTGGTGAGGCTACAGTGTAAAATTCTATAAGTTCCCATTATTTGGCACGGGTAGACTCGGAGGATGTCAATTTGGGTTAGTCGTGAAGGGGTGACACCATGAGCTACTGCACTGGGTGACACCATGAGCTACTGCACTGGGTAAGCCCATGAGCTACCGCACTGAGTGACACCATGAGCTACTGCACTGGGTGACACCATGAGCTACCGCACTGGGTGACACCATGAGCTAACGCACTGGGTGACACCATGAGCTATCGCACTGGGTGACACCATGAGCTAACGCACTGGGTGACACCATGAGCTACCGCACTGGGTGACACCATGAGCTACCGCACTGGGTGACATCATGAGCTACCGCACTGGGTGACACCATGAGCTACCGCACTGGATGACACCAACCCTAGTGACGCTTCTCATCTCAATTTACAAGAATTTTTACCGTTCCGGTATTGGGTTTTGGGTGGAAAAGTATTTTAGCCTCCGAAAAATCCCTTGAAAACATCAAATAAAATTGTATTTGATAATAAATAATTTAAGTTTCGAGAAATTTTTGTTTATGGGATGGAGAAAACAAATTACAAATGAAGGCGGATATGCGATTTTTTTTTCTTTTAAATTATTTAACTATTACAAGTTTTATGTTTATAATAATTAATGTTAACTACCATAATGGTTTTTTTAATATATTTTTTTAAATTTTAGTATCTTTGCTCAGTTACAGTAACGCCTAAATATTTTATTGCGCTATTAGACTGTAAATAATATTATTTATAAGACCCTTTCTTACAAGAATTTGGCAAAAAATCTGACAAGATGTAGCAACGGGTGTCGCCCCATCCCCACCCTACCCCCAAAATATTTATATTATATATTTGTTTATTACAGATTCCCCCTCCCCCAGGGCAGCACCCATCAAGTAACAAATTAAGAGGTTGCACCGGGTAACACGCTCTGTAGCAGCGGGATGCATAGATATATGCAGTTGAGGCTGACTGAACATTTGTTTAATATTTAGTTAGTCCAATTCACGCTGTTCAAACTCAAGGTCCACGGGCCACATCATGCCCACCGAACACTTTATCAGGCCTGACATGTCTTGACTAGGCCTGTCAACGGGTACCCGGCCGACCAATTAGCACATTAGAAGGAGATGGATTTCGAGTATTGTTGAAATTTGACATCTGTTTTAATCTGGCCGGTCGTCACACTGCTACCCCTGACAGTGAAAGCATAAGCTAAGCCAGTGGTGCCACAGCTGGTGCCACAGCTGGTGGGTCCACTCAGTAGCGCCGCCCTTATCATCGCCTACCGACGCCAAGTGGATATTGACATTCAAGGTATGACACTGAACAGAAGCGAAATAGTTTTCTGTCGCTTGTTTAGGATTAAAACTTTAGAAATAAACTTGTGTAGTGCCCGAATATGCATTTTAAAAAAATAATTAAGTGTAGCCTTAAAATGATAAATCGAAAATTTTATTACTGCACCTTATTTGTTGAGAAAATGTAATTAATGATTGTAATATGAAACGGCCCTATGTGGCTATTCAACAAGATAGCTGTAGCTGAGGGAAAATGCCAAATATCAAGCTTTAGCTTTGGCATTTGAGTGAAAATGGTTATTTTTTAATTTAATTTTTTTTAAATGTTTTATTTGATATTAATGTTTTAGATTAATTTTCCTCGTATTCAGTGTTACCCTGTTCGGCCGCAAACTTACGTCTAAAATGCTTTTGTTTGCTGAAAGATTTTGTTTAAAACGCTTGTTCTAATAATAATTAGTTTCATTTAATTTTAGTTTGATTATTTCTACTTCCTATCCAAAAATTTTAAAAAAAATTATTTAACGTCCAATTGTCCTGACTACATATTTTCTTATTGGTTGTTGTTTTTAGTGTTCTCAAATTAAGTAATACCTCTTTCATTGGATCACTGGGAAATATGTAATTGTTAATTTATCTAATTATTTTGTATATGTGTTTTATTATTCACCATGAAAAAAGTTGACGAATCAATAGTTAAAACACCAAAAAAGAACGATGCCGATCTACATCGATGACATCCGGCTGACAAGTAACTGTACCCATGAAACAAAATCATAAAAATTAAAATATTAAATCAAAATCTATATGTCTCCTTTATCATAACTTTATGTTTGCTTCACATCCATACTATTTCGGGATTATGTTTTAATTGCGTTATAATCAATGTAGGTAACGCTTTAACTCAGCACTCAGCCGCAATTTGGTTAACATAATGTCATACTTATTGTAGCCGCGTTTTGGAAACAGAACACCGTTATTGGACGAATGAAACAATCACAAACACAGGTTAATATGAACAGAGTTTTAAAGTAATTTTTTAATTAATCACCGCGACGAACACAATTTATTCTTGACTAATAAAAATGTATCATATTGATACAGTTGGTAATGTTGTCAACTGTATTGTAACCAACTCAAGGCAAAAACAACAGTACAGTTCTAAGATCTTACGCACAACAGCCTTTCCCTTCTAGTGCTACTAGCTCACAGTCACATCACGGCTCTATCTATCTCTCTCTTTCTCCGCTCTCTCTCTCTCTCTATCTCTCACTCACTCACTCACACACACACACAGACTCTCTCTCCTCTCTCTCTCTCACTCTCTTTCTCTCACACACACTAGCTCTCTTTCTCTCTCTCTTTCTTTCTCTTCTCTCTCACACACACAATCACTCTCTCTCTCTCACACCCTCTCTCTTTCTCTCTCTTCTCACTCTCTCTTCTCACTCTCTCTGTCTCACTTTTCTTCACTCTCTCTCTCTATTTTTCACCTCTCTCTTCTCTTTCTCAATAACTCTCTCTCTTTCTTTCTCTCTCAAAATGTTCCACATATATGTCATTACACACCCTCCCAAGTGTTTGATTCTTGTCTCTACCCGTTTGATTGACCCGTGACATTACTTTCTCCAACATATTCATTCTTTGAGGTTTTCCGTGGCTCCCCTTACAAGCTACACTAACAAATAACTCACCCCACCCCCACCACCCACCATGTTCAGACCTTAATTATTTCCTCATTCCTCACCATTATTTCCATTGAATTTAACTCTTGCCCGCTTACAACCAACTCTAATAGTTCACTAACCTCGTGCCCGACTCATGACCATGAGTTGCCATCCACATGACTTAATATACTTTGTAGGCAATGTTAACTTTCCCCACGGATATTTTCCCTGGCAGTCAAGTTCACTGGTCGACTAGCTCAAAATGCATCTATTAACTTTGTGCTATTAGAGTCTCGGACCTCCCAACAAAGAGGGGGGTGGGGGGGAGTGGGGGTTAAGTATCGACCAGGGCTTGTTTTGCCGTAGACCAGGGGTCTGGAAACTTTTTGTCTGAGAGAACCATAAACACCACATATTTTGAAAAGTAATTCTGTGACAGACCCCTGGTCTGAGTCTGTGTTAGTTAAAAATACCGATCATCAAGGAGATTTGCTAAAGAACTCGATAATATTTACAAGAAACATTGTTATTAATGAAATTTTGAACTAAATAGATCATTATTCCTTTTTTGAATCTATTGTTTTTTAAAATTATCTTAAACAAATATTACTTTTTACAGCAGTAATTTTATATTGAACTCAAACCAAAAAAGATTCCGTCATTTTTGACGGGTTATCTCTAGTCAATCAATATACATAATTCCCGTTTACTGTATGTATGTATGGATTGTAATGCTTTTAGGTGTTGTTTTATTTATAGTGCTGTTAGGTGGCGCTGCGATTGATTTTGTACAATATAATAGCCCAAAAAAAATTATATCACGTCATTGTTTTAGCTTATATTTTAATTTTGGAAAAGGGAACGATGTAAAAATAGGATTTGAAGATTTATAATTATAAAATACTTTGTGTACATTTCAGGAATTTTAATATTTCGTATTTCGTATTTATCAAACAAGGATATGTTGCTTTGATTTTTGACCCAAAAAAGTGGGCCTATGGCGCCCTACAACCCCTATTCTGATGTGTATTTTTCAAAATAAATATATTTCAGCTGAAATGTGTTTATTTTAAAGCTTCCGTCATTTTTGACGGGTAATACACTAGTTATATCAGATGAGCCATAAACTGAGTTAAGATATTTATTATATATTTTAATACCAAGACACTCTTATTAGTCATATTGTTTTAGAAATTCATTATACACGGCGAGCGGTGCGTTGTCAGTTTTGTCATCACGTTTATTTGCAACAAGGGAGAATGAAAGAAACTACTTGCTTTTTTCTACCAGCTGTGTGTTCACACCAGTTGCCATCTCACTAACTCGATCATCGACCGTATTTCTGCTAATACTTTCAAAGTTTTTTTTTGCATACAACAGAGTTTTCTTTTGTCCGCATCTTTGTGATATTTGTGTTATTCTGTACTTTTCAGCCTAAATAAAACAGTAATTATAGATTTTGTGTGTGGTATTTTTTAGTTTACTTAACCCTCACATCCCAAGAATCCTGCATGTATCAATATTTTCGGAATGAGTGTGACAGCTCTCGTGATCATACTTACCGTGACTATCAGGCCCCAAACATATGTGTAGTGTAAATAAAAACAAGTAATAAAAACTCGAATGAGTATTTAAACGCAATTTCCAATAATGAATTTCCGATTTTTAGTATTCAAGAGAAATCATTCTAGATTACATTAAAAGTAAAAGTCATTTCAAATCAGTAATTCTGAATGTAAACAACATATGACGTCATCCCTCACACTACATCACACCAATAATGTGTCAATATAATGCGCAACGCGCACCAATCTAACATTAGCATTCACAAAGCGGGAACCCCCATTAACTATCATTCTAGATTACATTAAAAGTCGTTTAAAATCAATAATTATGAAAGTAATCAAAACAATTGCTATCAACAAATTGCAGCTAAAATTACGAAGGAAAAGAGATTTTTGAAAAATTCCTTCTGCAACATTTGTTTCTAAAAATTATTTGATTATCGTTTGTTTCAACCCGATAGCTGTTTTGGTTGGCGAGAAATTGACTAAATACTGATATTTGTTTCGTGTTTTTTAAAATATTTTCCAGGAAATCCAGTAAACATTTTCGGTATTTTTTTTGGCCCGTGCACATCCTTGAGACCTCCTTAACATATTTGCAAATGACCGAACCCTCTATCTGGTATGGTTCAGGAGGAGTTGCAGGATCAAGGATTACAGACATTAAAATATATAAACGCAATTTTTCCCATTGGAAATTGCGTTAATCATGTGATAAAGTTTCATTTAAAACATTTTTTGACTCTTGCATACAATTTTACTTTTGCTGCATAAACGGTATGCTTCTAAAGCTATAATTTGTTAATTAGTGTAAAGTTTACATCGTTTTCAAACGCCTAATTTTGCACACATAATAAAAACATATTGAACAAGAAAACAGTTGCTGCACGGTTTTGTTTATTTGATAATCTGCTTCTAGTACACAACGATCTCATTCTTGTCTTTCCACGTGAAGAGAGGACAACCTGTTTTAGGAGGATGTAACTGTAACATCTCAACGACTTTTTTAATTTGTGTAAAGCCACACTGCGTTCAAGACCCTTTCACTGACAATTTGGGTCATTCAGTTCGCTGACGTTATTGAACAAAACTTATACATTAAAGAAGAAGCAAAAAGAGATGCCGTAAAAACGTGACTACGAAAGTAATTAAAAATTTAAGAAATCAATTATATGCAAACCACATAGTCTACTTCATAGTTTGTATTGGAAGCATGATTGTTTACGTGTACGCGACTAAGCGATGAAACTGTGTTTTTTATAGTATTATTTAGTGCTATACACGTGTGTTTGAAAAACGTAATTCCTTCCTCACCCCCCCCCACACAAAAAATATACATAAATAAATAATAAATAGAAAAACAAACAACTATATGCTACATCACCCCCCTTCTGGACAAAGCGGTACAAATGTATGTACCCAGACACAGCCCCAAGAATGCAAGGGACATATTTTACATTAGTATGTGTTCCGAAATCGGCATAACCATTGTGTTGTGTAGCAAGGGTATGCAAAAACATTTGTAGCTTATGTTAAGTTTTTAAGTCTATATTTGGATGGACATTTCCCTTCGTACTCCGTGTACGAGAAAGTAAATATTACGCCAGGCACGACTCACATTTCGCTCTACACTAGCCGCACCACCGTTTAGAAAAAGTGGTCATTATGGTAATAGTTCTGTTATAAGGTATGCAAAACTGATCTCCCATTGTTCTCTCGTTTTTGACCCAGCTGCGTCTAGCAATTAATATAACTGCTCTTGCGATAAATTACGGGTAGATAATTTTAATTTACTTTATGTAATTATTTTGTTCACTTTCTTTTAAATATAGCATCAATTTGACGCTGTTATTATATTACTCATTCTCTTAGAAACTCCATGCTATATTATTTAACAGGTGTAACAGTATCTTGATGAGAAAATTGGTCCTAAATGTCTTCATTAGCTTGGGTTAAAGTATGTCATCTGATCGAAATGAAGTCTATTATATGGATCATTGATGCTTTACAAAAAAATGTAAATTTTAAATAATGCATCATCATGTATGCATGCACATATCAGGGGGAAACTTTTATATAACTCATAGTCAAAAATTGAATGTAAAAAGTTTGATTTTTTAAGAACATAAACTACACACATATTTTTGTGTTATGACATTCAAGGAAATATAATCATAAAAACACATAAAAATCTTCATTCATGCTGTTTGTGTTCCAAGCTCAGTCGCCATTATTACTGATTTTAACAGACAAATAAAAACTTGAACATAACACGAAGAAAGCGAGTCTTATTGATTAGATCATCAAGGGCTCATTTAAAGACCCAGAAAAGAATATATCAATGACATATATTTCTTTTATATCTATAAAGCATTGGCTACTATGCAATTTTGAGGCAGAAATTCTGAAGCGTTTGCATGTATTGCATTTTTGTGGTTTGTATTGATTGCGGACACCACAAAGTCAACCAGTATTATACTATGCAATGAAGACACACCATTTTACGGTTTGATAATATTTAGACAAAAAACTATTCATTTTCAAGATTACATACAAAGATAAAGGATTTTGTGATAAACAGAACACAATGTAAGTCTAGTTTAATTCTGACATATCGCAAGGCTACAAAGAACCAACAAAGGTTTTAAAAGTTCTTGATACAAATGACCAAGTTTAAACAACTGGATATAAAAGATACACTAGGTTTTTTTAAAGGTTTTTTTTGAAAGATAAACGCTAACGCGGCTTATTTCAGGAAAGACACAATGCTACTTAGGCGCATTTCACTAAACACAAAGTTTCCAAGTCTTATATCAGCCAGACCATGAAATGACGCAATTCTAAAATTAAATTATTTCAAAAGCATGGTATTAAAAGTAAACACTGCCAAAATTATATAGCATTTACTTACCAAGCAGTTCCATGATCTGAGAGAGCATTTTTTGTTGTCCTACTTTCAAGCTCTATCTAAGAGGGGACTGACGCGTATTCAGCCATTTGCCCTGTTACAGATGATATTCTTGGTTTTAACGTAACGATATACATGTAACAGGGATTAAAGGTAATAATAATTAAGGTAATAAAAATAAGTAAATCATATGAAAACGTCCCTACTTATCGTGTTTCATTTACGTAAGATAGGTAAAGGAAAGAAACATACATTGTAAATTATTAATAAATTATTTCTATTTCGGAAATAGTAACAATATTGAAGGGTGAAAAATTGTTTTGACTTCATCAATACTTTTATGTCGGAGTGTGTACATTTTTTAGTTTTTCAATGAAGGTAATGAACCTAGATGTCGAAGAAAGTCAGCAGCCCCGAATTGCTCTTCAAGGGTATTCCCGGAAATCCCCTCATCCACCCCGTCCCCTCCCCAAAGGGAACCTAACAGCTTCTGAAGTGGCCGCCTGGGCATCCAGGACATGGTTGAAAACGCCTCCCACTAAAAGTGACCTCACAAGGAGGGGTGGAATTTCCTTACTTCGACTAACTACAACCGCAGCGTCACACCGGCATGGCATACGAGTCTCTATGGTTAAGGTCTGCCGATGGGCGGGGGATCAGTAGTTTTTCCAATAAACAAAATTCTAATGCTGATGTTCTCTCCAAAGAATTATTATGTATCTCACCAAAACAGCAAATTTATTTAAATATACCTATTATCCATATGAGTGTAATAAGATATCAGACATTTTAAAAAAAGGAAATACATTTTTTTTCCTCATCGTAATCTGAACGCTTTCAAAGTTAATACGAACAAAATGTTATAGCTCTGATCAATTACAAATTATTGTGTTTGATAATCTTTACTGTTTTGTCTTTGAAACTTTCTGTTTCCTGTATGAATCTTGCAAAAAAAATTCTTAAAAGTGGTTTTAAAAAAGGTTCTAACCAATTAGTATGAAAGCTAGTTGTTTGCCTGATAAGATGTCAGATTTCTTTGTTATCAATATTTATATAAGCAGGTTAAAAGTAAAATTATATATATGGAATAGCAATTGATCGTCACAGACCAAACCTCCACGACCTCATAGTTAAAATATAACTCCGGACAAAGAGAGCGTATGCATGATTATTTATGATAACGATGCCTGCAGACCCTCCCCCACTCCCTCCACCTTATCTTATCTTATGTTAGAGACTCTCCTTCTATAGTAAGTAAGTCCTATAACCGATGGTCGTAGGGGATCCCTAATGTTTCCATTAGAGCTTACTCGGGGCTTGTTTATACCTGGTGGGTGCCCCAATTCCCTTCCAGGGGTCAGCGGAGGACTTTCTTAGCGTATCATTATATTGTGGCTTTGCATGGGCTCGATTATGATTTTTGAAGCTCAATCCCACACCCCTCAGCTTTGTGAGGCGATCGCACTACTGACTTCGCTATCCATCCGCTATCCTTCTATACGGATGATTATTGCGTCCTACGCTTATCCGTGGTTTATGTCAAGTCATGCATTTTTTTTTAGAGTTTAAAATTTTGATAGAGTGTTCCTGATTTCCTCAGGCAACGAATTCCACGTACGAACTCCGAGCGGGAATAACGAGAATTTGTAGGTGTTTGTTCTTGTATACGGAGTAAGAAAAGGGTTTTTATCCCTATGTCTATCTGAGGGCAGTATCAGATTATCTCTCTATTGTATTTCCAAGTTAGAATTCCTTGCCTTATGTAGTATACCTACTTTGCTTTTTATATGGTCTAGTGTTTCAAGGGTTAATGATTTAACTATAACGTTATTCTTGTCAAATTTTGAATATTATCCAGTAACGAATCTGGCATCTCTTTTTTTAATTTGTTCCAGTTTATCAATGTTTATTGTTTTCTTTGGTGGATGGGCCCCATACAGACGAGTATTACCGACTTAAGGAAAGAAATAAAACTTTGAACATATCACAAAGACATATTCTATTATTTTACAAAAATCAGTAACTTGTCAATGAAAAATTGTTAAATTGCTTAAACTTTCTAGTAAAATCTATATCTCAATTATTAAAAACATAACACTCAAATTTAAAATATGTGTATTGCTATTTCTAGCAATTGAACATAGAAGGTAAGTCAATTATAATTAAATCGTCATGTAGGAATCTAGAATTGTACTTCGTCTATTTTTCAAACGTTACTTAAATTAGATTTACTTAAGGCTAAACTCAATTTCTGGCACATGACGATATTAATACTGCTCTAACATTGTGTCACAATATCGTGCATCATAAAGTCATAAAGAATTAAAATTAAACACAACTCTTCATGGACTGCAAAAATTATTTTTTTTAAATACAGGAAAGTAAGAAAAAATAACGCGATATTTTTAAAATGGTGTTTAAACACTATTCATAAAAGTACAGTCAAACCTCTCATAACGAGTTTTATTCATTCCAGAGTCTTACTCGTAAAGCGAAACACTCGCTATACGAAACAATTTTTCCCATACGAATCAATGTAAAATACGATAATCCGTTCCATGCTGAAAAAAATACTATTTCTTTCAAAAAAATTTATGAACATTTATTCAAATAAAATCACTTATGAATTGTTAAAGAGTGAAAAAACTAGAATACAATTAAGATTTTAATATGAATTTATGACAAATAATTATTCTTTTTTAACTAGAAAACTGTCCAAAGACATTTGTTTTTGCCGACGCTTCCACATTTGACGAAAATGTGTCGTAATCGTTTCATAGTCATCCTTGACTTATATTTCAAGCATCCATCTCCTAAATTGTTCTTGAGAATAGTGCAAATCGGTGATGTTGGCCGATTGTAGTTGCGCGCTAGATTAGCCACCATGTTCTCGCTTTTCAATGGTTTTACGTTTCATTTCAACAGTTATTTTTTCTTTCTTATGATCGTCTTCTTGTGTTTTTTTCGAAGAAATTTTAGCACTGGTTATTACACTTTGCACATAAAAAAATTACGAAAACTGTCTGAATACAAAATTTGTAAAAACGGTTGATCACACACGAAAACAATACGCCGTTACCAGACCGAGTGCGTAACACAGAATAAGACATCGGGGCGCAAGTGCCGGTGTTGCAAAATAAATCCTCCCCCATACAGAGTCTCCCCCCGGAGACTCTGTTTTAAAACAAATCCTCCGGGAGGAGAAAATATTTTCCTCCCGATTAAAATAATTTCGCCCCTACCCTGTAAAATATTGTCTCCCCCAAAATAAATTCGCCCCCATCATACTTTCGATATAAAACAAAGAGATCATTAAAAATCAAAAGAATAAAGANTCCTCCCGATTAAAATAATTTCGCCCCTACCCTGTAAAATATTGTCTCCCCCAAAATAAATTCGCCCCCCATCATACTTTCGATATAAAACAAAGAGATCATTAAAAATCAAAAGAATAAAGAATACTTACTTGTGTATTGCTTTAATATTCACACATGTTTAATGTAATACTACTTATGGTAGTGGCGTAGAAATAGAGAGATAAGAGGGGGGTGTGGACCATACCGTTTGACACCTCTCATGGGCGTGACATAATTACTCACAGATGTTTACTGTAATACTACTTATTGTAGTGGCGTAGAAATAGAGAGATAAGAGGAGGTTGTGGACCATACATTTTGACACCTCTCAGGGGCGTGAAATAATATTCACACATGTTTACTGTAATACTATTTATGGTAGTGGCGTAGATATAGAGAGATAAAAGGGGGGGAGCAGACGATACCATTTGACACTTCTCAGGGGCGTGATATAATTTGAAAAATTACTTAATTACTTGATTTTTTTTCCGCTGTACAAATTGACGCACAGGCAGTTTTGGGGTGTAAAAAGGCAGTTGTTTTGTTTCATAAAGCAATGATTATGTCTTTATAGGCATGGGTTTGTGTTGTTACTATAAATAGTAAGTTTGTACAACGTCGGGTGTTCAGACGATGAGAAGGTTTCTTAATATCTAGAGTCGGGGGGAAAGGGTGGGAGTGACCCAATTAAGTAACCGCACGGAGGGAACAAAAATCGGGATACGACACTGACCTGTTTAACTTCTAACCTGATTATAAAGTCTTTTAAAAAAAAACTCTGTGGGCTATGCATTGTTATTGTGAGACGCAGAGGCGAGGCGTCAATGGATGTGTACTGGTGGTGCTGACTGCACTAGCTGACACTATCACAAGGGGTAAAACAAAATCTAAAATTAAGTTTGTTCCCGTTATTTGACACTAGAAGACTCGGAGGAGGACTATGGGTTTAGTCGTGAGGGGGTGACATATTTAGCTTATATAACATATATATATATATATATATATATATATATATATATGTGTGTGTGTGTGTGTGTGTGTGTGTGTGTGTGTGTGTGTGTGTGTGTGTGTGTGTGTGTGTGTGTGTGTTAGATATTACAAATGCTTTGTACGGAATAAATGTGATTTCAGTTTCAGTTACTTTTATTTAGTCAAAAGTTTGCGTACACACACAGACATAGATTTTTTAAAATTAAATTATTTTGTAAACATTCAGAAATACAGCGCAATTATTGAACCTTATTTTCATAACATCACCATGCACGAATAGATTATCTAATATCACGATTGTGAAATTATCTTTTACTGTACACGTGTATTATTTTTCTTTATGAATTTGAATTTTTAAATGCCATAACAGTTTTAAATACAACAAATATATTAAAATTTCAAAGCATTTTAAACATGTTACAAAAAATTTAGACGTTGGCTCCAATATTCATGACTAACATTAAATTTTCTGCCTATAATTTATACCGCCCCTTTCTAGAGTGTCCAAACTAATTATGACATTATGGACTGGACAGCCCAATCTAGAGTTGTGTCCATAAGAGAAAAAATAATTAAGAAAATTGTATCTATCCGTTAACATATTTTACAAAGTCTGTAAATGGTACTTTGATTTTATTATTTATATTGCTAGATATTCTAAAATATTAGAAAGCTTTAGGATATAAAAAAAGAGTTTTAACACAAGAGAATCACAACTACAGGTTATTATTTTCGTTTTAGTAGGAATAAAATACTTCGAGAATAACAATTAAGCTACAATTGCAAATCGCATAGTGAGAAAAGATTCTTTTTAAAAAAATGATCAATGCTTTCATTACAAAAACTAGTACATGTATTGCAAAATGTATCTTTCAAATATTAAAAAAAAAGTATTAAACAAAATATTAAACATACATGCATACATACATAACATACATACATAACATACATACATACATACATACATACATACATACATACATACATACGTACGTACGTACATTCATACATACAAACATACATACATACACACACACATACATACATAAATACATACATACATACAAACATACACACACACATACATCATACATACATACATACATACATACATACATACATACATACATACATACATACATACATACATACATACATACATACATACATACATACATACATACATACATACATACATACATACATACATACATACATACATACATACATACATACATACATACATACATACATACATACATACATACATACACACATACATACATACATACATATACATACATACATTACATACATACATACATACATACATACATACATACATACATACATACATACATACATACATACATACATACATACATACATACATTACATACATACATACATACATACATACATACATACATACATACATACATACATACATACATACATACATACATACATACATACATACATACATACATACATACACACATACACACATACATACATATATGCATACATAATTACATACATACATATATGCATACATACATACATACATACATTACATACATACATACATACATACATACATACATACATACATACATACATACATACATACATACATACATACATACATACATACATACATACATACATACATACATACATACATACATACATACATACATACATACATACATACATACATACATACATACATACATACATACATACATACATACATACATACATACATACATACATATATGTATACGTACATACATAAATTCATACATACACACATACACACTCATATAAATTACTCCCTAATGCCTCCCTTTGCGTGATTATTACATTATAATAACTCATTAGACTACAGGTGACCAGACCCTTAGTAATTGAGAGCCGTTTTAAAATATTTAAAAATTGTTGAGAGTTGCATTGAAGCATTATGAGTCATAAAACCTGGCTTTAAAATCTTTTAGTAATCCTTTTAATATATCTTTCATAAATTGCACGCGAGCCGCAATGTGAACACAGAAGAGCCGCATGCGGCTCGCGAACCGCGGTTTGACCACCGTTGCTTAGAACGTGAAGGTTTCCTAAGCAGACTTCTTCATACCTCAGCTAACTATGACTCGATAGACAACTTAAATGGCCAATACGTGCCCACCTTGAAGCAATCTATCTACTAAGACATATAGCTAGTCTTTACCCGCTCAACAAACGACGCTTCATGTTTTCCTGTCGCATTTCATCAATAAACAAGCCTACCTCTGTGTTACCCCTTAAGTCTCCAGGATTCTAACATTCCGTAAGGTCATTGACCTTATGCCTAACTAATTCAGCGGCACACCTAAACGGGAATCTCAAGCTAACTAAGTGCCTCATCTCAACCCAGATCTCCACAACACTTTGATCTGGGTTATACTGTGAATTTAACGCAATGGGTATCACCAACCCTAGCTAAGAAACTGATTGTTTAATCGTGTAACCTGTTTTTTTTACTTTATTTTCTAAATTTAAAAACCTTGGCTACATTTGATTTGTTAAATTTTCTCCAGTAACTTTAGTAAACGCTACCGATAATAGACAGTAATAATGTTTTTGAATTATTTTAATGCACACATAGAAATCGGTAATTTCGTTTAGGTCCTTAATACATGATCTACCCACAAACGTAAAGAGTGAATTCTTGTTCCAAAATATCGGAGTCACGTTCTCGTATTACTTGATCATCTTTGTATTTCAGTTCATTTGTCTGATATTCTTTTAAATAACTCTGGGCAATTAACCAACTCTAAATATGTGTCTATACGGGCATACACCCTCTTAGCCCGCAAATTGCTACGCCCCTGTCAAAGCTTAAGATTGCTCAATTTCCAATAATCCTACAGAAATGAATGTAGAACAAATACAAATTATGTTTTAAGTCATAAAGTTTAATAAAACAATTATTTATAATTTCCAATAATTAAGGGGAGGGTTTATTTTAACCCGGATACTTCATTTTAAAACAAAGTCTCCGGGGGCGACTTTGTTTTAAAATAAACTCTCCGGGGGGAGACTTTATTTCGTGACACCGGCACTTCCGCCCGATGCATTATTCTGTGTTAATAAAGCAATCGGTCTGTTAGCGTATTGTTTTCGTGTGTGATCAACCGTTTTTAAAAAAATTTGTATTCAGCAAGTATTCGTAATTTTTTTTATGTTCAAAGTGTAATAACCTGTGCTAAAATTTCTTCAAAAAAAAACCACAAGAACACAATCATAAGAGAGAAAAAAAATTTAAAAATAACTTTTGAAATGAAACGAAAAACATTGAAAAGCGAGAAAAATGTGGCTAAACTAACGCGCAACTACAATCGGCCAACATCAACGATCTGCACTACTCTCAACAATAATTAATGGAGTGTCAATATTGTCTACAAAACGGTTACTACACATTTTCATAAAATTTTGAAGCGGCGGCAAAAACCAATTATGTCTTTGGATAGTTTTCTAGTTAAAAATGAATTATTATTTGTCATAAATTCATATTGTTGTTTACGTTTTTTGTTTCAAATCTAAATTGTATTCTAGTTGTTTCACTCTTTAACAATTCATAAGTAATTTTTTTTGAATAAATGTTAATACATATTTTTAAATCTGTACTTTTTTCAGCATGGAACGGATTCTCGTATTTTACATTGATTGGGTATGGAACAAATTGTTTCGTATTACGAGTGTTTTGCTTAACGAGTAAGAATTAATCTCGTTATAAGAGGTTTGACTGTACTTGCAGGTTCGCCGACAGTCTTACGTATTACGGTTTGCTGATGACTTCTACGTCACTGACAGACGATTTTTACCTAGGATTTTTTGTCAATGTGCTGGTAGAGTTACCTGCCGCCTTCTCGTTCGGTGTCTTAATAAATAGGTAATTAAGAGCTGCCTTGTTGAATTGAAAAAAATCATAAAAGAAACATCATTTTAGATCATATCCAATGGTGCATACATTGTTTTTCATGTATATATATAAGATTAAAATAGCCTTTTTAAATTTGCATACATTTTATTGTAGTTGTATATCAAGGAACTAAACTTATCTTGATTAATGATCCTTATTTAAAAAAGCTTACCCATAATTTAATTGTACACCTATTGAAAATGCCGATCTTCTTTAAAGTTGTTTTGTCTTATTTTAACTAGAATCGGCAGAAAGAACTGTATCTTAATTTTTCACATCATTGGAGGGTTTTCACTTATGGCATCAGTCATCTTAGCTAATGCTTCGTTTGCAGGTAAGGTGGTTTTATTTCGTGGACAAAAAAAAATGTGGGTAATGGATTAACATTATTAAAAAAAATAATAATATACTTTAAGAATGTCATAAGGGCTTTTCAATTACTTTTTTATTTTAGTTGGTTTCTTTTGTTGTTGTTTTTATTTTTTTTCTCATTGTTCTTTCGCTTTTTAAAAATGAAATATTTTTAAAGGGTAATATTTGGATGTTGAAAGATGGGTCGATGCTATCTTTATTTTCTACACTTTGTAAAAATCTAATTCCATCATTTGAAAATAATAAAATGTAAAAAGAGGATTTGATGATGGTAAATTATAAAATAAAAAAAAACAAATATGGGCACCATAGGCGCCCTACAACCCCTATTATAAAATATTTTTGTGCATTTCAGAAAGTGTAATATCTCGTATTGATCAAACAAGGACAAGTTAGTTGGGCTTTTGAAAAAGGTGGACGCCGTAGGCGCCCTAAAATAAGTGCTTTTTTCAAAATAAATAGAGTTCAGCTGAAAATTTCCGTCATTTTTGACGGGTGATACGCTAGTAGTTACATAAACATTAACAATACAGATAAAAAATATTAATATGAAATACATTAATAAATTTCTCTTTTTGTTTCTATTTACTTATATTAGAAGGCATTCCAGGAAAATATTGGATTATACTGGCTATTTCCCTTGTTGGGAAATTTGCAATTTCTGTTGGATTTGCAACTTTGTTTCAATATACACCAGAACTTTATCCAACAAATTTAAGGTAAGTTATCCGCGTTTAAATTAAACAAAACCACAATTTTTCCAAGTCATTTTAGAAAATATATTTTATATATATTGTGGGGAACCTGCTGTCTAACTGTGTGACTAGCTCTCTACTTTCACTCAATTCTTCTTAATTACTGGTCACACTTGTCTTCTCATAATCAACATCAAACTCCAAGACTGCATGAACACTTATGATTAGTTTATTGCTTCATTCATTTACTCCAAGATAAACTCTCACTTCTAAATTCACATCAGTACAAGACTCACTGTCCTAAGTCCAATTCTACGATCTACTCTTTGCAATCTCCTCCTCCTATATGTTCATTTCCGTAGTTCGTCCCGTCCTATAACTAACTCTCAGTCCTGAGGCCACGCCTCCAAACAACTCACGTCAGTCCATTTGTGTCCAGTCTTCCGTCAGTCTCTAATTGTAATAGGTTCATCATATCTGTCAATCATCTCGTACTACCCCCCATAGATTGACTTGTGCGGGGGTGGGGAGGGCCGGTTTGACATAACCGTCTCTGGTGTACCCCTTTTCCTACCCCCGACCATACCACCTGCACGTCTGGTCATTCCTAACTACCCCTGGGCAGATTTAACACCTCCGGTCACCTCGCTCGGCAACTCCTTTCATCGCCGAATCTACTGACCGGGCCAGTTAACACCCGAATACCATTTAACGTCTTGTGGTCAACCTCCGGTGGCCACGTGCAACTTCAAAGGACCAGATGGCTCTTTGAATGCTACTAACTGCGCGTAAGATCTCCACAATATATATATATATATATATATATATATATATATATAATATATATATATATATAATATATATATATATATATTTGTTCAGGCTGAGGAAATTAACGATTAATTGATTGATTAATCGTTAAATTTTAATCGATTACATTTATTTTGATCGATTAAAAGTCGATTAAAATTTAAGAAAATATTTCTATTTCTTTTTCCTCCAATTTATTGATTATTATATATTTTTGGTTACCTACATACTTTTCCCTTGTATTATTAATATTTAGTTAGAGGTGCATGCGTAAAAAAATGATTTTCTGCCTTATTTCTACTATAGCAGAAAGAATTTGCTGAGTTACGTAACAAAATTTGGGAGCCATGGAATTACCGACCACGACTTAACTGATTTCGCGAAATAATGAATCGCAACTTAACGGGATCTATATATGCGTTACATAAAATATAATTACTCTAAAATTAATTGATTATTCGATTATTTTTTAAAGATAAATTGAACCAAAAAATTAACCAGTATCACCCCTAATTAAAAGAGATAAACACTCACAATAGGCGATAGCGTTCGCGTTTACAATAATAACAGGTAGCAATGACAAAAGTGGTCGGTCTCTTCTCAGGCGTTGAGGGCAATTGCTCTGTAATTCTTTCTATCTTCCTCTTGTTCACCTCTTTTCTAGTCTCTTTTTACCTCATATTTATACCAAAAAGTATTCGAACTTTCTAGCTCTAGAATAACAACCTTTCTCGTAATTAATTAGATATAGAACGTTCTAGGTAATACTTGTAAACGACCCTAGGGTCTTTTGGGTAGAGTTATGCGTACCGAGGTCTGAGATGTACCGTACCCTTGAATTGTCAAGACGTGAATAGGGGGGGGGGACACAGTGATAAATTAGTGGGATCTGCGGGCACCCTCTCCACGGATTTGTGGCAAGCGGGGGAGGGGTGGGTGATACCTAACAATGATCCTATATGTGGAAGAAAATCAGAAGCCCCGAGCCTATTGCTCTTGATGGGTCTTCCTGGAAGAACCTCCCAGCTATCTGGTCCCCTCCCCCAAAGGGACGTAACAACTGGAACGGAGCGGTCGCTTCTGAAGCGGCCACCTGGGCATCCAGGACAGAAAGTCGAAGATGCCTCCCACTAAGTTTGACCTCACAAGGAGGGGTGGAATTTCCCTACTACGACCCGCTACCACTTTGGCACCACCCGGCAAAGCACACGAGTCTCAATGGTTAGGACCGCCGCTAAGCAGGGGGTCATCAATGACCTACCTAGGGTGTAACCCCTGCTGGAAGGTTTCCTCAGAGCTGGCGTCAGCTGCGTTTTTCGCGGTTCTTTTTGCTAATCCGTACTGGCGCTCCTGGCACCGCTCAATGGCGTTGCTAGTAAAATGAGGGGGACGAAACGATCGCTTCGGATTTACCCGACCCTCAATGGGTACTTTGGTTGATCACCTGGTTTAGCCGGTCAGTCGAGACCGTTTACCGGGGTGTGGCCGCTGTGCATGTCACAGCTACTTGGAGCCACAGGTGAGAGTTGAGTGCCAGGTGGGGACCAAAGGTGGTGAACTACCCCAAGGAGGAGTACGACTGCTCCCCATCCAGAGGTGCTACCCCTCCCATGGACACCCCATACACCCCAAAGGGGTAAGCCGATGGGATAAAAACCTCGGTGAAGTGGGATTTGTCTACCCAGCATGTGAAGACTGGTTTTCGGCTGCCTGCGCGCTGGTTCTTCTATGGGCCAACGGGCAAGAGGCGATACACAGCAAAGCATTGTGGAGTGCTAAGAGCTTGACGAGACACATAGGACGTCCTGGTCATCCACTGCACCCAATCTCATTCCCAGCTGTCTCGACAACGTCTTGCTGCTGGACCAGATGGTTTTGGGCGAGAGAGTGAGGTCGACGTGTTGCGCGAATCCTCCTCACTTTAAACAAAGTCACAGCGCAAGTCACTCTCATCATCATCATCGATTCATTCCAAAGCCCTGTAGCGACAGGCAAGTGGCGAAGCGGCAGGTGAGGGTACACTGGCAGCCGTAGTCACAAACCTGCATGCAGGCGGCTCAGGCCATAGGGTCGTTCACCACTGACACTGAGCAGCAGCGGTGTCCGGCAGCCCCCTGAGCGACTGAGCAGCCCTCTTTAGGAATGCACTGCTCACCTCCATGGCATGAGGAAGGGGCTAGAAAAGGTGCCCTAAACATTGCCTGCTCAAATCTTCCCTGGCCAGACTACCGCAGCTGGCGGGGACCCTATTTCTGCGGTCGCAAACTAAAGAAAAAGCCGAGGACTATTCCTCTCACCCTGGGCACATGGAATGTGCGCACACTAATGGACAGAGATGAAACAAATAGACCCCAACGGAGGACTGCCCTGGTGGGCCACGAACTTTCAAGATATGACGTCGACATTGCCGCTCTCAGCGAGACCCGTCTACCAGGAGAGGGCGAACTAAGTGAAAGAGGCTCCGGCTACACCTTCTATTGGAGTGGCAGAGGGAGCGAGGAACGCCGTGAGGCCGGTGTTGGCTTTGCCATGAAGACATCATTAGTATGCAAACTCGCTAGTCCTCCAAAGTGCATAAATGACAGACTCATGACGATGAGACTGCCTCTGTTGGCCGGGAAGAAATACCTCAACATCATCAGCTGCTATGCCCCAACAATGACTAACCCTGATGAAGTGAAATCCAAGTTTTACGAGGACCTTCACTCTATCATCGCCAACATTCCTTCCACTGATAAGCTTGTCATACTTGGTGACTTTAATGCAAGAGTAGGCTGCGATGACGCTCTTTGGGACGGTGCGATAGGAAAACATGGAGTGGGCCGGTGTAATAGCAATGGTCTCCTGTTGCTTCAGACGTGTGTGGAACATGACTTGTTGATTACTAACACAGTATTCAGTCTTCCCACAAGAAACAGGACCTCATGGATGCACCCTCGCTCCAAGCACTGGCACCTAATAGACTACGTCATCACAAGGAAGAAAGATAGACAAGACGTTCGTGTGACTAAATCACTCTGCGGTGCTGAATGCTGGACAGACCATCGTCTCATCATCTCTAAACTTAAGATATGCATTCAGCCAAAAAGACGGCCCCAAGGAAGGAAAACCCTAAAACGGCTAAACATCACAAAGCTAAACTGTGCGATTACTAAACAATCTCTGGAGACAGCCCTGGAGGGCAAACTGAGATCCACCACTCTAAACAATACGAACATTGAGACTGTTTGGACGAACTTTAGAGATCTAATCTACAGCACAGCCTCCCAAATCCTTGGACCCGCGACGAGAAAGCACCAAGACTGGTTCGATGACAATTGCGTTGAAATCAAGCAAATGTTGGCAGAGAAACATCAACTCCACAAAAGACACATCAGCAATCCCAGGTCTTCAACCGTAACGGACTCATATAATAGCATACGCCGCGTCATACAACAAAAACTTCGCTGGATGCGAGACTCATGGCTAAACAAGAAAGCTGATGAGATTCAACAATATGCAGACAGGCATGATATGAAGAATTTTTACAACGCCATTAAGGAAGTGTACGGACCCACAACGTCTAATTCATCCCCGCTTCTCAGTGCTGACGGGACATATCTAATTACTGACGGGGAGAAGATTCTTGAGCGCTGGGCTGAACACTTTCATGCTGTCCTAAACAGCAACTCAAGTATTAATGAAGATGCTATCAGTCGCCTCCCTCAAGTACCAATTAACCTGGCAATGGATGACCCGCCTACACTTCTTGAGACGCAAAGAGCTGTACATCTTCTGTCATGTGGCAAGGCTCCTGGAGCAGACTCAATTCCAGCAGAAATATACAAAGAAGGTGGCATGGTTCTACTAGAAAAGCTGCATGAAATCTTCCTAATGATGTGGCAGCAAGAGGCTGTCCCCCAGGATTTTAAAGATGCCTCTATAGTCCACTTGTACAAGCGAAAAGGGAACCGCCAAGCCTGCGATAATCATCGTGGAATTTCACTCCTATCAATTGCAGGAAAAATACTCGCCAGAATTCTCCTAAATCGCCTAAATGCACATCTGGATCAGGGTCTTTTACCAGAAAGCCAATGTGGTTTCCGGAAAGAACGCGGGACCATTGACATGATTTTTGCAGCCAGGCAATTGCAGGAAAAGTGTCAAGAGCAGAATATGGACCTATTTTCCATTTACATAGACCTTACGAAAGCCTTTGACACAGTCTGCAGAGAGGGCTTATGGAGGATTATGGCCAAGTATGGGTGTCCAAATAAGTATATAGCCATTGTAAGGCAATTTCATGATGGCATGCAGGCTCGAGTCCAGGACAACGGAGAGGTCTCTAAACCATTCCCTGTCACAAATGGCGTTAAGCAAGGCTGTGTTCTGGCCCCAACATTGTTCAGCCTCATGTTCTCAGCCATGCTTACAGAGGCCTTCAGGAATAGAAATGTAGGCATGGACTTCAGGTATCGCACTGATGGTCGTCTGTTCAACCTCAGGAGGCTTAAAGCTAAGACAAAGGTCAAATCAGACAGCATCCTGGAACTTCTTTTTGCTGATGATTGTGCCCTTAACGCGGGCTCTGAAGCACAACTGCAACTAAGTGCTGATAAATTTTCCAGTGCGTGCTCTAACTTTGGGCTCACCATCAGCACAAAAAAGACTGAAGTGTTATACCAGCCGGCCCCGGGCAAATCCTATACTGAGCCAAACATATTCATCAACGGCAACAAAATCAACACAGTGAGCCGCTTTACTTACCTTGGCAGCACACTGTCCCAGAAGGCCAATATTGATGACGAGGTGAACTCGAGAATCTCAAAGGCCAGCGCAGCATTCGGCAGATTGCATGACAGTGTCTGGAACAGAAGGGGAATCAGCACCCAAACAAAACTAAAAGTATACAGAGCTGTAGTGCTCCCCACCTTACTATATGCATGTGAAACTTGGATTGTATACCAACGCCATGCGAGGTTGCTGAACCACTTCCACACCAAAAGCCTTAGAAAAATTCTCAATATAAAATGGCAGGAAAAAGTTCCAGACACCGAAATATTAGCCAGGTCAGGACTCCCCAGCATCCACACTATCCTCATGCAAAGCCAACTACGCTGGGCGGGGCATCTAGTGCGCATGCCCGATCATCGCCTACCCAAGAGGCTCTTCTACGGTGAACTTACCGAAGGGCAAAGAGCACGCGGAGGTCCACGAAAGCGCTACAAGGACACGCTTAAAACTGCTCTGAAGGCCTTCGACATCGGACATGACTCCTGGGAAGCGGCAGCCAGTAACCGAGCCCACTGGCGCTCTACGATATGGAATGGCGCAGCTGTCTGTGAAGCAAATAGACAACAGGCTGCCAAGTTAAAACGCCAGGCCAGAAAGGAACGAAACCAAAACCCCCCTGAAGGGACCGCTTCTATATCTTGTCCGACATGCGGACGCCTCTTTCGCGCAAAAATAGGGTTAATAAGCCACCAGAGAACACATGTGGCGGCCCAGCAAATATGATGAGAGTGGTCATCGTCGATCACGACGGACGAACAACAACAACACTTTGGTTGATACCTAACAATAAACGAACCGATTTATTTAAATTTGCTTCAAGTAAACAAAATAACCATGTAAACAGTTTAATAATTTAAACAACACCCCGTGGCAACTCTTTCTGCTATGACTGAGAATCAAACGCTAATGTGTTAATTTTATGACGAATCTCTACGACTCATGTGTCATAATGTTCCGCTCTTATTACTGTGTTAATTGAAATATTTAATATTTATTTTGCATACAGTTTTACCATAATTTATTTTCACAAATCTTTCAATCACTTGCCAGAAACACGGGATTTGGTATCTCCTCGATGGCTGCTCGAGTTGGGGGAATGGTGGCGCCTTACTCGCGTACTTTGGTAAGTAAACTTATAAACATGATTTATTTATATTATGTAAAATCTGGTCATGTAGAATTAAGATTTAGATTTAAATATATAGATTAAGCTGTTCTCAATATATTGTAACAGATTGGTCAAATAATTTACATCACTTTTTCTTTCCGTTTCAAACATTGTTAAAATACAAGGATTAGTACTTAAATGGATAACCTAAAGAAGGGTTAATAGCTCTTTTACGGACTGTTCGACCACGGATGATTCGACCCCGGGTGATTCGACCCCCGACAGTTCGACCACAGGACGTTTCGACCCCGGACGTTTCGACCCCGGACGTTTTGACCCCAGACACGTCAAGCCCGGACGTTTCGACGTTTTGTTTCTACATCGTGAAATGTTTTTATTTATTCTTTGTTGTTGTTGTTTTTTTTGTTGTTTTTTTTAAATATTAATTTCTGTATATTATCCATTAAAAATTAGAAACAGTATCTCCACTCCTATCCAAACTAAACACACTTAAAAAGGACCTAATTTATTATTGGGTTTTAAAAATGTATATATTTAAGTCGTTCAAAGATTTTCACAGTGATAACAAAAACAAACCAAAGTTGCTTTTATATATATATATATTTTTATTAGAGGTGACGACATGCTGAACGCAGTCGCTGAAACCATTACAAACCCCTCACCCTTTGCATTCTCTTCTGTTTCTTGTGTTCCTTGACATGTATATACCTCCCTAGCAGAAATACAGATTTTAATAAGACGTACAAATTTGTCAATATTTAAAGTTCATAAATTTCAATAGTTAATACCGCCGCCTTGCATTCAATAACATTCAAGCTGCTGGACATGTATGACGTTACGTCATTGTTGTTTGCATTTTGTCCGAGGGTTTCATAATCCCATGTTACAAGACTAGACCCAGTGACCACCACAGCAAGCAGTGTGCTGGCGAGGGTAAATAGAGTTAGCGGGGACAGGTCGAATCGTCCGGGGTCGAAGTGTCCGACCACCCTCTTTTACAACCAGTAGCCTTTTCCAAAATCTTCTATATAGTAGGAGCGTCTGCAAGAGATAAGATAAGAAAAATGACGGTAGGTCTTTCTAAATCTGTCTGTAATGACGTCTGTAATGACGTCTGTAATGACGTCTGTAATGACGTACCATCTCTGTTGTTTGTTGTTTTTAAATCCTTTATATTAACTTGTAGCGTCTGTCACAAAAACGTTCGATCGATTTTTAACCCGCTTCCCGGTATTTCATCGAGTTGAAATTCTGCAGGCAGATTTGTGTCGACGATAAAAATGATCTTTCAAAATTTCACATCGATCGAATGTACTGTAATTAAATCAATGATTTCTTATAATATATCTACGAATCTTTTTTTAGCATGTAAATGTTTATGCTAGTCTATAAACGCGGTGCGTATTATATTGAACATACTTTTAGTTCAATATACATTTAATTTTTCTTCCTTCCTAAAATGTGATGATGTAAATTCAAGTGAATGTGTGTGATACGATAAAATAGTCACACACAAAAAAGAAAAATGTAAATAAATATCGATTACCTCTCATATATAAAGGATTTATAGTAAAAAGGAATTTGGTTTTTTACGGTTTTTTTAATATTTCTATTTCAGGGGCGCCATGTTCCATGGGGACCAGGTGCTGTCTTTACGTGTCTCTGTCTTCTAGTTCCGATATTGATTCGTTTACTTCCGGAAACACATGGACATGAACTCCCTCAGACGATTGCTGATATGGACAAATGGTTGGAAAAAAAGAAAATAAGCAAAGAGAAGACTGAAAGAACAGCAAGGGAACATATTTGAGTTATGTGAGCTGAGCTGCATAACAGTATGAATAAATACTAATTTATCAAGTGTTATATTACTAAGAACAATCGCTGGCGGTTAATGTGAAAGATTGGTTTCAGAGGTTTGCCAAGAGTCTAAGAAAGAGAGAGCGAGTCATATAGGCCCAAAATAAAGTTTGTTGAAATAAAATGACCCCAAAAAAATAACAACAAAGAAAATATAAATAATTCAGTCTTGTATTTAATTTAGTTTAATTTTATTAAACCACGAATTGTTACACGTAAGGCCCTTATTTTATTTTATTCACATTAAAAAATGACAGTTATGGACTTTCTATGGTTTTCTAACTGCAACAGATGACAAGCTCAGTTAATTTCATTTGTGCTTTTGTTATTGATCTACATCAATTTACTATCGAATTGAAAGAACTGTTGTCAAGTGTATGGAGTAAAAGAGTAAATATTAATGGTGTGGTGCAAAGGATTAAATATTGATGATATGTTGTAAAGAAGAAAGTTGATGGTGTGGTTTAAATATTGATGGCGTGCTGTAAAGGAGGAAATATTGATGGTGTGGTATAAATTAGTAAACATTGGTGTGTGGTTAAAGGATAAGAGTTGATGCTAATCGTAAGGGAGTAAATATTGATGACGTTGTTTAAAGGAGTAAATATTGATGACGTTGTTTAAAGGAGTAAATATTGATGATGTTGTTTAAAGGAGTAAATATTGATGACGTTGTTTAAAGGAGTAAATATTGATGACGTTGTTTAAAGGAGTAAATATTGATGACGTGGTTTAAAGGAGTAAATATTGATGACGTTGTTTAAAGGAGTAAATATTGATGATGTTGTTTAAAGGAGTAAATATTGATGACGTTGTTTAAAGGAGTAAATATTGATGACGTTGTTTAAAGGAGTAAATATTGATGACGTTGTTTAAAGGAGTAAATATTGATGGTGTGGTTTAAAGAGTAAATATTGATGGTGTGGTTTAAAGGAGTAAATATTGATGACGTTGTTTAAAGGAGTAAATATTGATGACGTGGTTTAAAGGAGTAAATATTGATGACGTGGTTTAAAGGAGTAAATATTGATGACGTTGTTTAAAGGAGTAAATATTGATGGTGTGGTTTAAAGGAGTAAATATTGATGACGTTGTTTAAAGGAGTAAATATTGATGATGTGGTTTAAAGGAGTAAATATTGATGACGTTGTTTAAAGGAGTAAATATTGATGACGTTGTTTAAAGGAGTAAATATTGATGACGTTGTTTAAAGGAGTAAATATTGATGACGTGGTTTAAAGGAGTAAATATTGATGACGTTGTTTAAAGGAGTAAATATTGATGACGTGGTTTAAAGGAGTAAATATTGATGACGTTGTTTAAAGGAGTAAATATTGATGACGTTGTTTAAAGGAGTAAATATTGATGACGTTGTTTAAAGGAGTAAATATTGATGGTGTGGTTTAAAGAGTAAATATTGATGACTGTGGTTTAAAGGAGTAAATATTGATGACGTTGTTTAAAGGAGTAAATATTGATGACGTTGTTTAAAGAGTAAATATTGATGGTGTGGTTTAAAGGAGTAAATATTGATGACGTGGTTTAAAGGAGTAAATATTGATGACGTTGTTTAAAGGAGTAAATATTGATGACGTGGTTTAAAGGAGTAAATATTGATGACGTTGTTTAAAGGAGTAAATATTGATGACGTGGTTTAAAGGAGTAAATATTGATGACGTGGTTTAAAGGAGTAAATATTGATGACGTTGTTTAAAGGAGTAAATATTGATGACGTGGTTTAAAGGAGTAAATATTGATGACGTGGTTTAAAGGAGTAAATATTGATGACGTGGTTTAAAGGAGTAAATATTGATGACGTTGTTTAAAGGAGTAAATATTGATGGTGTGGTTTAAAGGAGTAAATATTGATGACGTTGTTTAAAGGAGTAAATATTGATGACGTGGTTTAAAGGAGTAAATATTGATGACGTGGTTTAAAGGAGTAAATATTGATGGTGTGGTTTAAAGAGTAAATATTGATGGTGTGGTTTAAAGGAGTAAATATTGATGACGTTGTTTAAAGGAGTAAATATTGATGACGTTGTTTAAAGGAGTAAATATTGATGGTGTGGTTTAAAGAGTAAATATTGATGGTGTGGTTTAAAGAGTAAATATTGATGACGTGTGGTTTAAAGGAGTAAATATTGATGACGTGGTTTAAAGAGTAAATATTGATGGTGTGGTTTAAAGGAGTAAATATTGATGGTGTGGTTTAAAGAGTAAATATTGATGGTGTGGTTTAAAGGAGTAAATATTGATGACGTTGTTTAAAGGAGTAAATATTGATGACGTTGTTTAAAGGAGTAAATATTGATGGTGTGGTTTAAAGAGTAAATATTGATGGTGTGGTTTAAAGAGTAAATATTGATGGTGTGGTTTAAAGAGTAAATATTGATGGTGTGGTTTAAAGGAGTAAATATTGATGACGTGGTTTAAAGAGTAAATATTGATGTGTGGTTTAAAGGAGTAAATATTGATGACGTTGTTTAAAGGAGTAAATATTGATGGTGTGTTTAAAGGAGTAAATATTGATGACGTGGTTTAAAGGAGTAAATATTGATGACGTTGTTTAAAGGAGTAAATATTGATGACGTTGTTTAAAGGAGTAAATATTGATGGTGTGGTTTAAAGGAGTAAATATTGATGACGTGTGTTTAAAGAGTAAATATTGATGGTGTGGTTTAAAGGAGTAAATATTGATGACGTTGTTTAAAGAGTAAATATTGATGGTGTGGTTTAAAGAGTAAATATTGATGGTGTGGTTTAAAGGAGTAAATATTGATGACGTTGTTTAAAGAGTAAATATTGATGGTGTGGTTTAAAGGAGTAAATATTGATGACGTGGTTTAAAGGAGTAAATATTGATGACGTTGTTTAAAGGAGTAAATATTGATGACGTGGTTTAAAGGAGTAAATATTGATGACGTTGTTTAAAGGAGTAAATATTGATGACGTTGTTTAAAGGAGTAAATATTGATGGTGTGGTTTAAAGAGTAAATATTGATGGTGTGGTTTAAAGGAGTAAATATTGATGACGTGGTTTAAAGAGTAAATATTGATGGTGTGGTTTAAAGGAGTAAATATTGATGACGTTGTTTAAAGGAGTAAATATTGATGACGTGTGTTTAAAGGAGTAAATATTGATGACGTTGTTTAAAGGAGTAAATATTGATGACGTGGTTTAAAGAGTAAATATTGATGGTGTGGTTTAAAGGAGTAAATATTGATGACGTGGTTTAAAGAGTAAATATTGATGGTGTGGTTTAAAGGAGTAAATATTGATGACGTTGTTTAAAGGAGTAAATATTGATGACGTGGTTTAAAGGAGTAAATATTGATGGTGTGTTTAAAGGAGTAAATATTGATGACGTTGGTTTAAAGGAGTAAATATTGATGACGTGGTTTAAAGGAGTAAATATTGATGACGTGGTTTAAAGGAGTAAATATTGATGACGTTGTTTAAAGGAGTAAATATTGATGGTGTGGTTTAAAGGAGTAAATATTGATGACGTTGTTTAAAGGAGTAAATATTGATGACGTGGTTTAAAGAGTAAATATTGATGACGTGGTTTAAAGGAGTAAATATTGATGACGTTGTTTAAAGGAGTAAATATTGATGACGTGTGTTTAAAGGAGTAAATATTGATGACGTTGTTTAAAGGAGTAAATATTGATGACGTGGTTTAAAGGAGTAAATATTGATGGTGTGTTTAAAGGAGTAAATATTGATGACGTGGTTTAAAGGAGTAAATATTGATGACGTTGTTTAAAGGAGTAAATATTGATGACGTTGTTTAAAGGAGTAAATATTGATGACGTTGTTTAAAGGAGTAAATATTGATGACGTTGTTTAAAGGAGTAAATATTGATGACGTGGTTTAAAGGAGTAAATATTGATGGTGTGGTTTAAAGGAGTAAATATTGATGACGTTGTTTAAAGGAGTAAATATTGATGACGTTGTTTAAAGGAGTAAATATTGATGGTAAAAGTATATTGATGGTTGTTTAAAGGAGTAAATATTGATGACGTGGTTTAAAGGAGTAAATATTGATGACGTGGTTTAAAGGAGTAAATATTGATGACGTTGTTTAAAGGAGTAAATATTGATGACGTGGTTTAAAGGAGTAAATATTGATGACGTGTGTTTAAAGGAGTAAATATTGATGACGTGGTTTAAAGGAGTAAATATTGATGACGTGGTTTAAAGGAGTAAATATTGATGACGTTGTTTAAAGGAGTAAATATTGATGACGTGGTTTAAAGGAGTAAATATTGATGACGTGTGTTTAAAGGAGTAAATATTGATGACGTTGTTTAAAGGAGTAAATATTGATGACGTTGTTTAAAGGAGTAAATATTGATGACGTGGTTTAAAGGAGTAAATATTGATGACGTTGTTTAAAGGAGTAAATATTGATGACGTGGTTTAAAGGAGTAAATATTGATGACGTTGTTTAAAGGAGTAAATATTGATGACGTGGTTTAAAGGAGTAAATATTGATGACGTTGTTTAAAGGAGTAAATATTGATGACGTGGTTTAAAGGAGTAAATATTGATGACGTGGTTTAAAGGAGTAAATATTGATGACGTGGTTTAAAGGAGTAAATATTGATGACGTGGTTTAAAGGAGTAAATATTGATGACGTGGTTTAAAGGAGTAAATATTGATGACGTTGTTTAAAGGAGTAAATATTGATGACGTTGTTTAAAGGAGTAAATATTGATGACGTGGTTTAAAGGAGTAAATATTGATGACGTTGTTTAAAGGAGTAAATATTGATGACGTGGTTTAAAGGAGTAAATATTGATGGTGTTTAAAGGAGTAAATATTGATGACGTTGTTTAAAGGAGTAAATATTGATGACGTGGTTTAAAGGAGTAAATATTGATGGTGTGGTTTAAAGGAGTAAATATTGATGGGTGTTTAAAGGGTAAATTGATGACGTGTTTAAAGGAGTAAATATTGATGACGTTGTTTAAAGGAGTAAATATTGATGACGTTGTTTAAAGGAGTAAATATTGATGACGTTGTTTAAAGGAGTAAATATTGATGACGTTGTTTAAAGGAGTAAATATTGATGACGTGTTTAAAGGAGTAAATATTGATGTGTTTAAAGGAGTAAATATTGATGACGTTGTTTAAAGGAGTAAATATTGATGACGTGGTTTAAAGGAGTAAATATTGATGACGTTGTTTAAAGGAGTAAATATTGATGACGTTGTTTAAAGGAGTAAATATTGATGACGTTGTTTAAAGGAGTAAATATTGATGACGTGGTTTAAAGGAGTAAATATTGATGACGTTGTTTAAAGGAGTAAATATTGATGACGTTGTTTAAAGGAGTAAATATTGATGACGTGGTTTAAAGGAGTAAATATTGATGACGTTGTTTAAAGGAGTAAATATTGATGACGTGGTTTAAAGGAGTAAATATTGATGACGTGGTTTAAAGGAGTAAATATTGATGACGTTGTTTAAAGGAGTAAATATTGATGACGTTGGTTTAAAGGAGTAAATATTGATGACGTTGTTTAAAGGAGTAAATATTGATGACGTTGTTTAAAGGAGTAAATATTGATGACGTGGTTTAAAGGAGTAAATATTGATGACGTGGTTTAAAGGAGTAAATATTGATGACGTTGTTTAAAGGAGTAAATATTGATGACGTGGTTTAAAGGAGTAAATATTGATGACGTTGTTTAAAGGAGTAAATATTGATGACGTTGTTTAAAGGAGTAAATATTGATGACGTGGTTTAAAGGAGTAAATATTGATGGTGTGGTTTAAAGGAGTAAATATTGATGATGTTGTTTAAAGGAGTAAATATTGATGACGTGGTTTAAAGGAGTAAATATTGATGACGTTGTTTAAAGGAGTAAATATTGATGACGTTGTTTAAAGGAGTAAATATTGATGATGTTGTTTAAAGGAGTAAATATTGATGACGTGGTTTAAAGGAGTAAATATTGATGGTGTGGTTTAAAGGAGTAAATATTGATGATGTTGTTTAAAGGAGTAAATATTGATGACGTTGTTTAAAGGAGTAAATATTGATGACGTTGTTTAAAGGAGTAAATATTGATGACGTTGTTTAAAGGAGTAAATATTGATGACGTTGTTTAAAGGAGTAAATATTGATGACGTTGTTTAAAGGAGTAAATATTGATGACGTTGTTTAAAGGAGTAAATATTGATGACGTTGTTTAAAGGAGTAAATATTGATGACGTTGGTTTAAAGGAGTAAATATTGATGACGTTGTTTAAAGGAGTAAATATTGATGACGTGGTTTAAAGGAGTAAATATTGATGACGTTGTTTAAAGGAGTAAATATTGATGACGTTGTTTAAAGGAGTAAATATTGATGACGTTGTTTAAAGGAGTAAATATTGATGACGTTGTTTAAAGGAGTAAATATTGATGACGTGGTTTAAAGGAGTAAATATTGATGACGTTGTTTAAAGGAGTAAATATTGATGACGTGGTTTAAAGGAGTAAATATTGATGACGTGGTTTAAAGGAGTAAATATTTTGGATACGTTGTTTAAAGGAGTAAATATTGATGACGTTGTTTAAAGGAGTAAATATTGATGATGTTGTTTAAAGGAGTAAATATTGATGACGTTGTTTAAAGGAGTAAATATTGATGACGTTGTTTAAAGGAGTAAATATTGATGACGTTGTTTAAAGGAGTAAATATTGATGACGTGGTTTAAAGGAGTAAATATTGATGACGTTGTTTAAAGGAGTAAATATTGATGATGTTGTTTAAAGGAGTAAATATTGATGACGTGGTTTAAAGGAGTAAATATTGATGACGTTGTTTAAAGGAGTAAATATTGATGACGTTGTTTAAAGGAGTAAATATTGATGACGTTGTTTAAAGGAGTAAATATTGATGATGTTGTTTAAAGGAGTAAATATTGATGACGTTGTTTAAAGGAGTAAATATTGATGACGTTGTTTAAAGGAGTAAATATTGATGACGTTGTTTAAAGGAGTAAATATTGATGACGTTGTTTAAAGGAGTAAATATTGATGACGTGGTTTAAAGGAGTAAATATTGATGACGTTGTTTAAAGGAGTAAATATTGATGACGTTGTTTAAAGGAGTAAATATTGATGACGTGGTTTAAAGGAGTAAATATTGATGACGTTGTTTAAAGGAGTAAATATTGATGACGTGGTTTAAAGGAGTAAATATTGATGACGTGGTTTAAAGGAGTAAATATTGATGACGTTGTTTAAAGGAGTAAATATTGATGGTGTTGTTTAAAGGAGTAAATATTGATGACGTTGTTTAAAGGAGTAAATATTGATGATGTTGTTTAAAGGAGTAAATATTGATGACGTTGTTTAAAGGAGTAAATATTGATGACGTTTAAAGGAGTAAATATTGATGACGTTGTTTAAAGGAGTAAATATTGATGACGTGGTTTAAAGGAGTAAATATTGATGATGTTGTTTAAAGGAGTAAATATTGATGACGTGGTTTAAAGGAGTAAATATTGATGACGTGGTTTAAAGGAGTAAATATTGATGACGTTGTTTAAAGGAGTAAATATTGATGACGTGGTTTAAAGGAGTAAATATTGATGACGTGGTTTAAAGGAGTAAATATTGATGACGTGGTTTAAAGGAGTAAATATTGATGACGTGGTTTAAAGGAGTAAATATTGATGACGTTGTTTAAAGGAGTAAATATTGATGACGTGGTTTAAAGGAGTAAATATTGATGACGTGGTTTAAAGGAGTAAATATTGATGACGTTGTTTAAAGGAGTAAATATTGATGGTGTGGTTTCAAGGAGTAAATATTGATGGTGTGGTTTCAAGGAGTGTTTGCTGATGGTGTGGTATAAAGATAAAAGAAAAATATATATATCATAAGGAAATGCAGAGTTACGTATTAGGCTCAAAGTTTTATTTTGACGTAAGAATTTAGACTAGTCAATCGTATATTAATTGGGTCACAAGATTTATTCTCATGAAAAATGCATTAGGCTCCAAGATCCGTCCATATCTATACGTTTAAAAACGATTACTGTACAATGAATCTAAATTTAAGAAATAGTAAGTTTTTGTTTAGGCCACGAAGGATGACGTATAAGAAGTTCAATACCGTAAAATATTTTAATAGTGATTATCCGGTTCTTGTGTACTAATTCTGTTCTAGATCCACCCATCAATCAAATAGCCTCGGATAATACCATTATTTATACATTCAATATTGATACATACATGTATTTTGTTGCGTTCAAACCTGCTTTAATTGTAAATGAAATAAACTTGAGGAATGAGCCTGCAAAATGTAAGCCTTCTATCTACTCGGAAAGTTAGAGAATGAGTGATGAGTGAGTGAGGGCTAAGATTATTATTGGTATAGATAAAAAATAAAATATTAATTTTGTAAAGTTATATGTGTGTGTGAGTGTTTGTGTGCGTGTGTGTGTGTACTGTACTCTGATAATTTATGATGTTTGAACTGTAAAATAATGCTAAATACATAAATTGCTACTGTATTATAGGCTTGCGTTGATTTAGTTTGGGGAAATAAGATCCTGGTAAAATGCATCCACTAATTCCAAGATGTGTTTCCACAAAATGAAGCAAAGAGGCTAACAAAATATCGACACTCTTACACTTACAGTCATTATCAGATCTACAATTAGAAGCTGTATAAAAGTTGTTGTTTTTTTTTAAAAGTTTCACCACATCTGTAAAATAAAGAAAGTAACTCGCAAAAAGACATCAAATGGCACAGCTTTTTACCTCTTAATTACACTCCCTACGATTGTAATGTATAGAAATTACGACGCTCTGCCTGAGATATATCGTTGCTTGCATGTCTACTCTGTGAAATAAATAATTATAGAAGAAACATTTTGTTATGAATCTACAACCTTGAATATTTATAATAATGATTTTAAAAAACGACTCCAAGATCATTTCCATTATAATGAATTAGGTTGTAACGGGAGACATAAACTTATTACTAACAAATAAAGAAAAACTGATGTAAAAGTTATCATTCCCTCCCAAACCTAAAAAAAATATATTTTACTTTGTCAGTTTACTTTCCTCTCGTGTCTTAGTGGATCCCTGATAATAGGAAAGAGTAAATTAAATTTTCCACGGGTCCCGTAAAAGTAAAGTTTGGATGACATGGGGTATTTCCCACAAAAAGTGGGATTTAAATAATTCAAACTAGTAAAACTCATAAAGTGTGTTCAATATTAGTTAATAATAATAAAATATTAATAAAAAATCAAATATTAATAAACAAAATCAAATATGAATGGTTTCTCAAGAAAGGTGTCTCTCATTACTACCTGTTACTACTCGTTATATCAGACGCTTCCCTCTACACAGCTTAGTAACATTTTCGATTTAGTGAGGATGCAAGCCTCGAAGTGGCTTTAAATAGTTAAATTTTGCCCTGCAATTTTGAACTGATTAAAGTTCGTGTTAGAGTAAACATGTTAACACAGTTACAGTCCCAGAAAGTCACCTGATTTGCTTGAACAAGCTGGAGATATCATGGTAGGTTGATGAAAAATCTATCATAAATTTATCTGACTTTATTTTTGAGCTCAGGATAGCACTGCATATCAATCTTTTCTTTGAATCACGAAGTGTTCATTTTCTTAGTTGCAGGAGAAAGGGGAAGGAAAAAAATCGAAAGTGTCGATATGTCTTGAAGCCTGAACAAATAAAATCAAATAATTAGTCCTTACACGGTGGGAGATGTCAAAGTTTTCAACAACATATAATATAGTATTTACATAACACATCCTTTGACCTGGAGAAAGGCCATTGATTGTGAGTACAGTTAACAAGAAAAGGTAACTCTTTGAGCCTTTCAGAATCAGTATCTAAATGAGGAAACAAGAATATTATTCTACTCTCTTCTGCTTCAGTTATACAAAAAAGGGAGTTCGCATATTTCATAAGTATGACACATCTTTATTTTAAAAGCAATGAAGTAACATGGAATCTTATTTAACAACGAGCAACAAAGCCCGTCCAAGGACGTTCCGCCACCGTTCGGTGGCATGTTTTAACTCCCCTCCAACAGCCGTCTAGTCCGGCATAGATGTTCATCACGTCAAAAATACTATTCATTATAGTTACAATATAATAACTCGCAAAAACAGAGCTTTTGACAATAAATCCCAACGCGCATAACTCAAAATAAAGTCTTGGAAGAAATACTGCACCAAAAATCACTCGTTTTGAGCGTCCGCGTAAACGTGTTCAATATGATTGGCTTTAGGAGTCATATGTGTTTGAGGGACCAATCGCTATCGATGACCGCACGGAACATAGCCTTTTATTATATAGGACATAGGATTATTATATAGGAAGGAAAGGTTATTATATAAGGATGAGATAAAGGCGCCAACGCTCCTCAACCAAAAGAAACTCTATTGTTTGACAAAAGTAACAAACACACATACAAAGAAAAAGATGACATCCGAGACTTTTCCTTCCCTCCCCTGCTTTTTATACTTCTGGTTGTGACATGCATGAGACATAGAAACAATTGATATATAACATGTCAAGCTGGCTAAACCCTTATCACTGTGTCGTTAGTGTATCTCAGCTGATGCATCCCTCGTCTCCTTTATCGTGTGCATAGATGTTTAAGAATAAATTAACTGTGAATGACATGCGCACTAGACACTGATTTGAGAACTGCTCCCCGGGATTCTATGTTTTTATTTAACCGTAAATAACAGACTGTCTGCTTCACGCACGTTCACTGAATATGTAATACGTTGATGCATATCATTTAGCAAGTCAATGTTAACAAATGAAAGTCTTCAGTTATAAAGTTTAAAACGGTAAGATTATTATTGCATGTTTAGAAATGTTATAACATTGTCGAAAACTTTAATGGGTGAATCCTTTAAAGTCTTTTTCTTCACCAAATATTCATTTAAAAGAGTCATTTTATTTTATTAAAAACTTTAGCCGTCAATAAAATTAGTGTCTTCTGAAATGAGTTTGTAGTAAAAAATTAGTCTGATAATTTTTATATTTAGATATCTAAATATATATTTGTTTCTCTTTTTTTAAATATTTTTTTAAAAAACAAATAGTCGCATGGTAGATTAAATTTAAAAAAATTTTATTAATTTTGATTATTTCAAATCGTTTTTTTGGGAGGACGAACCTTTTTTACCTTTAAGAAAAGACGTATGTACCATTCAGCATAAAATATTAAAATTATTTCTTTCAATGTAAAGCAAGTGCATCAGCAATGTGGTTCACTTTGCGGAATTGTTAAAGTGGAGTAACCTCCCCTTGTACATCCATACATTGTCACATTTCAGTTGTGTTAGAAAATCTATCCTCTACTATTATGGGGTTAGTAAGGGTTACCGAAAAAAATATAAATGTATTTATATTTTATTTTTCGATTTTACTTTTCAAGTGTTTATAAGGTATCTTAAAGAAATAAATTGCAGTCTATTTCTTTCTTTTCAATAATCAGCATTGTCCTCTAATCCATGATTAGTAGTTACAACGATACAATTGTCGTGATATGATATCGAATGCACCAAACACCTTGAAATCTCTCTCAATAAATAAATAAATGTTGGTACTCGTTTGTTATCCCACAACCAAAAATGAAATATACGATTATTAAAATATTTTTTAATAACTGTTGGCAACACCACGATATTTAGGCTATTACTACTAGATGGCTATGACTTCTCCCACTTACGACGATGAAGATTGAATAAATAAACATTAAAATCAGAAATATAGTTAAAATAAAGTTTAAAATATTTATTTATAAACAATACTAATACAGTAATAAAATACATTATATGTAACAAGATTGACTATTTTCACTAATTGACATTTGACAAGTACAACCCCGATTAAAATCTAAAAACTAACTAAATGATAAATGAAAGAAAGTAGGGTTTAAAAAAATTAATTTGCTGCTTTCTTTATTATTAATTGTAATAATACTATCGATATTTCTTTTTTTAAATTTGTACTGGGTTACACTCATGAAACCGTGACTTACAGCCAACATGTCGTCCATCCTAATACCAGTGATAACACACAACGAATCGAGCCGTCTTGGAAATCTGCAAAGGAACGAAATAAACGCCACAACGCCATAAACATCGTCAAAAAAGTCATGTTGCATTGGTGGTTGGATATTTTTTAAAAGTACCTAAAGTCTTTCTCTCATTTAAGCCACCAATCAAATAGTTTTAAATCACCGAATTGAAACAAACAATCCAATTAGTAGACACAACACATGATCAATAGACAATGTTTCTAACTAATGTAATTAACGAGCATTTCTGAATAAAATGCCGTCCTATTTACCTGTAACATTAAAAACTAGAATAAAAATGAAAAAATAAACTCAAATTTTCGATAACTTACGACGCAATAATCTATGGAAGAAGCAAGAGGCGTAACAACGACTTTGCATCGGGGAAGTTGCCAAGGGCGCCGAGAGCTAATCCTTCAATAATCAATTTATTCTGTATAATTTAGTATTTTCCCTATTTCTCAAGGGCGCCAAAAAGTAATTAGCCAAGGGCGTGGAAATTCCAGTTACTCTTCTGGAAGAAGCGTCAGTAATATATAAACTACGTTAAGAAATATCTTGAATAAATTGTTTCGGAAACTTCATCAAGTCTGTACTTTCCTATTACAATTGTAGAGTTAAATTTATGACTATATATATTTTTTTCAGCAAGTGTTTTTCGTCAATTTAAATGTTAAAATTCACAATACACAATACACAATATATCTTTCAGGAGAACAATTTCTAAAAGGAAACCTCCCACTCAGTCAGTCATACTCTAGAAATATTCTAAGTATCCAGTTTAAAAATGGACCAAGGGGCCATGGTGGATGAGATGCTCCTCTCACTGGGTTGGTGGGGACGTTATCAGAGAGTACAGTTTCTGATGGCAATGCTTCCAGTTGTAGCTAGTGCTCTTCACGTCATGTCAGTTGTCTTTATTGGTGAGTATGTGTACCTCAAATGTCTTTTAGGTGGTCTTTCAAAATGGGTATTTGTGTCTCACAAGTCAGTTCATTGTTCGTCAGGGGTTAGTTTGTGTGCCTCACAAGTCAGTTCATTGTTCGTCAGGGGTTAGTTTGTGTGCCTCACAAGTCAGTTCATTGTTCGTCAGGGGTTAGTTTGTGTGCCTCACAAGTCAGTTCATTGTTCGTCAGGGGGTTAGTTTGTGTGTCTCACAAGTCAGTTCATTGTTCGTCAGGGGTTAGTTTGTGTGTCTCACACGTCTCATCTGTCGTATTTAATCGTTATTTCCTCCATAACTTGGCCCATGTCGAGCGTTATTTTATTTTAAATATTCAATTACGTCTTCTTCTAATCCTTAAAATTTTAAGAAATTGATAATTAATTCATTGTCCAATTCCATTTCAAAGCTGACATCAAATATTTTAAATGCATTTAGGTAGAGCTGTCCAGTATAAGTGTGCCCAAGACAAGAGTATCAATATATCCTTCAACGGTCATCTCTATGATGACATTATCGGTAACAATAATTCATTCAATTGGACGTATGATGCGTGTAGTATTGACGTTTTTAATGGATCTTCAACAGTTTTCTCAACGCCATGTCCTAGTGGGTATGAGTATTCTGAGCCCAAAGACATTTCATTTGTGTCTCAGGTGAGTACATGTTGTAACTCCCCTCCAACAGCCGTCTCGACCAGCATACATGTGCATCACGCCTCTAGTCTATATTACCTACTTCACTGTTATTTTCGATAGAAATCCTTAAATAATTAAATTAATAAATATTAAATCAAATACATTCAAATTTAATGTCTATCAGAATATTAATTTTTGGCCAAGTGGCAACACTGCAATTTACCGGAGCTATTATATTTATGTGATTGAATAGAGGTTTCTTGGTTTCACAAACACATCAGAAAATCAGAAGAGGGAAATTTGCCTCAGAAATTAAACCGCATTAATTCAAATTGATTTATCACTTGAATATATGAGGCCCTAAGACTACGATAATGAGTCCCCAAGACTACGATAATGAGGCCCCAAGACTACGATAATGAGTCCCCAAGACTACGATAATGAGTCCCCAAGACTACGATAATGAGTCCCCAAGACTACGATAATGAGTCCCCAAGACTACGATAATGAGGCCCCAAGACTACGATAATGAGGCCCCAAGACTACGATAATGAGGCCCCAAGACTACGATAATGAGGCCCCAAGACTACGATAATGAGTCCCCAAGACTACGATAATGAGGCCCCAAGACTACGATAATGAGGCCCCAAGACTACGATAATGAGGCCCCAAGACTACGATAATGAGGCCCCAAGACTACGATAATGAGGCCAAAATGTCCGGAAAGTACAAGGGATTCAAGCCACACTCCTTTCAAAAAGTGTCTTGTATTTTTATAAATGTGTATTTATAGGTATATCATCTTATGCGGCCTCTTTTATTACTGTTTACATAAATAGGGATTGCAATGGTAAAAATGTTCCCCACCTTTAATTCGTTTCAATTATAGTATTTATTCATGTTTATTAATTATAAAAACCATCACTTAAGGGGCCGTCCATAAACGATGTCACGCGATTTTGGCTCATTTTTCACCCCCTCCCCCCTCGTCACACGTGGTCACAAAAACTCAGTCCTCTTCTTTAATATGACGTCACAAAACTCTCCCCCCCCCCATAAAAGCCGTATTTTTTATTTGAAAATGAGCATGTTTCAAATCATTTTTTGTTGTCATTTAAATATGTTTTTAGTGTTAAGGCTGCACTCTAATATCCTAACACATGTGAAGCCATGTGATACGTCTTTAAATAAAGTGTCGGTAATCATATACCGGTATTTAAGTGGAAAATTTATTTAAAGTTTCGTGTTTTGATGTGACGTCAAATGTGTGACTCGGTGCGTGACGTCATTTATGGACGGCCCCTAAAAGGGCGGAAAATTGGAGACCGCCTTGGGCGGCAAAAGTTCTAGCTACGCCACTGCAAGATAAAGTGAGTACATTTTTACCGTGCAACATCACGTGCAACATCACGTGCAACATCACGTGCAACATCACGTGCAACATCACGTGCAACATCACGCCATAATCAAAGTTACTAGAATACTACTCCAGCAACATCACGCCATAATCAAAGTTACTAGAATACTACTCCAGCAACATCACGCCATAATCAAAGTTACTAGAATACTACTCCAGCAACATCACGCCATAATCAAAGTTACTAGAATACTACTCCAGCAACATCACGCCATAATCAAAGTTACTAGAATACTACTCCAGCAACATCACGCCATAATCAAAGTTACTAGAATACTACTCCAGCAACATCACGCCATAATCAAAGTCACTAGAATACTACTCCAGCAACATCACGCCATAATCAAAGTTACTAGAATACTACTCCAGCAACATCACGCCATAATCAAAGTTACTAGAATACTACTCCAGCAACATCACGCCATAATCAAAGTTACTAGAATACTACTCCAGCAACATCACGCCATAATCAAAGTTACTAGAATACTACTCCAGCAACATCACGCCATAATCAAAGTTACTAGAATACTACTCCAACAACATCACGCCATAATCAAAGTTACTAGAATACTACTCCAGCAACATCACGCCATAATCAAAGTTACTAGAATACTACTCCAGCAACATCACGCCATAATCAAAGTTACTAGAATACTACTCCAGCAACATCACGCCATAATCAAAGTTACTAGAATACTACTCCAGCAACATCACGCCATAATCAAAGTTACTAGAATACTACTCCAGCAACATCACGCCATAATCAAAGTTACTAGAATACTACTCCAGCAACATCACGCCATAATCAAAGTTACTAGAATACTACTCCAGCAACATCACGCCATAATCAAAGTTACTAGAATACTACTCCAGCAACATCACGCCATAATCAAAGTTACTAGAATACTACTCCAGCAACATCACGCCATAATCAAAGTTACTAGAATACTACTCCAGCAACATCACGCCATAATCAAAGTTACTAGAATACTACTCCAGCAACATCACGCCATAATCAAAGTTACTAGAATACTACTCCAGCAACATCACGCCATAATCAAAGTTACTAGAATACTACTCCAGCAACATCACGCCATAATCAAAGTTACTAGAATCCTACTCCAGCAACATCACGCCATAATCAAAGTTACTAGAATACTACTCCAGCAACATCACGCCATAATCAAAGTTACTAGAATCCTACTCCAGTAATCTTACCCACTTATGCTCATTCCATGTTAGCTGGTCCCACAGCTAGGCATCAAAATGCTCTTCTTTTAACGGCTTCAATTACGGTTATAACTCGTCTTATTGGCATTTTTAAAAAAAGAAAAATATATTCGAAATATTAAAAATAATTCACAAAACTTCATTGATGAACTTTTCTCTTCACTAAGGCTCACTCTTTTATCAATTACAATTATGTCTCCTTTACAATGTTTTGAACACACATTTTTTATGAGAACTTAAGTTTAATTCTGTTAATGTATTGCTGTATTTAAAATATATACTGTCAATATTTTCACATAGGAGTTTAGTATAAAAAAATATTAATATTGAACGCAACAAGAGAATGAAGTTCAGTTTTTAGTTTTATAGCAAAGTTTCATTAAAAAAACAATTTGTTAAAAATAACTATATCTAATCAATGAACACTTATTTTTCAAAGGTAGCAACTAGTATTTTAATGAAAAAATTGATTTAATAAGAATAATACATTTCAGTGGGACTTGGTCTGTGACAGTGAGTTTATGTCTGATGTCTCACAGACTCTCCTCTCTCTAGGTCAGCTGGCAGGGGCCATCATCTTTACTAGTCTCGCAGACATGTAAGTCGAGAACACATTATATATTTGGCAAACATATCTACAGGGTGAATCAAGCTGCAAATCGTTTGAGAGGGCTCATAAAATATCGACTGTAGATCACAGCAAATACTGAAACCTGGTATTGAATCAATATCTTTGAATTGTTTTAATACAGTATTCATCTCTACATGCTTAGTCACTAGCAACAATGAGTCAATTTGATTTGAAATGGGCTAATAAATCGATTTATTTGTCGACTAGTATATATAACACTGTAATCTGAGACATAACAGTATCATTTCTATGACAAGTCACCAGGTTCAGATACGTTAACAAGTTATGACTACTTTTTTCTTTCCTGCAGCTACGGTAGGAAACCGACGTACGTCATCTCTCATCTACTGCTGTTTTGTGTTGCTGTAGGAATCGCCTTCTCCCCAAACTTCCTCGTCTTTGTGATATTAAGATTTTTTATAGGAGCCTTTCAACAGGTACATAATCACACATTTTTTGCTTTACGGAAGTAGTTCATGTATCTTGAGAAATTTGACTTATACTAGGTTTATTTGTTTCACAATTGTTTAATTGTTTTTCACTCACAATGTGAGATGCGTGGGTCTCGAGGCGTTTTGAGCCCTTTAGCTCACACACAGTTCGACGAAGTCACTTCAAGAAGCAGACTTGAACCCGATGTGTATGTGTACTTTGTCAGATTCCTTGAATATAAGACCGTGCTCAAAATACGTTTTAAAACGTAACAGATTTTCTCTAATCGACATGTATTTTCAATGTATGCAAAATGTGTTTAGGGGCTACATAAATATGTGCTAATAATGTACGATGCGATGCCAAATTGTGAAATTCTATCACAGGGAACGAGTCTAGTATCGAACGTCCTACTCTTGGAGATTCTGCCAGCCAATAGGCGAGCCTTCTCCTCTCAGGTTGCGAGCTACGTCTGGGTGCTTTCCCTTCTTCTTCTTTGCCTCTGTGCCTACGTCACCAAAGATGTCAGTTGGCAGTACACGGAGCTGTTGCTTGCTGCGTGTTCAGTTTACGTCTTGTTCCAGTGGTGGTAATGTGGTTTATGCTAAGGACAATTATTTATTTATTTTGGGTTTGAAAATGGGTCTTATACTTTAATTTAATGTTTAATACAATATGAGCGTTGACGACCTTAAATTAAAGAATACTTAGATTTAATATGCATCATTCAGTTTTTTTCTTCCAGAAATTAGAAAATGGTACCCAAAAATACTTTAAAGGATTTTCAAGCAATGTGTTTTTAAAATCCATATTTCTATAAAAAGTAAATGCGCCACTTTATTATGTGTACCAATGTTTAAAAAAAAACACTTCTACCAATGCCACTGGAAAAGCATGTACCAACTCAAAGAAAAACATCTCTACCAGCTCCGCTAGAGTAGCATGTAACAACTGTAACAAAAACAACTCAACCAGCGTCAAACTTTCATATTTTAAACGATATCCCAGTTGAAACACTAACTCCTGATTACACATATTCCTTATTTAAGTATATTTTTGTTACTACTAATTAAAGAAACTCAGGTAACTGATTTCAATTTTGTTTTTTAATTATGGGCTAGGACCGTGGATGAAACGATACGATGGCTTATGGCAAACAATAAGATGAATGAAGCTGAGAAACTTCTGAAAAAAGCTGCAAGGATCAACAAAGCTGACTTTAAGAAGATTGCTGCTATACTACAGACAGACAGCTATCTTCTGTCACCTCTCAATGAACATCTCCAGACAGTTTTCCCAGTTAGTTTTTGACTAATGATGTTCACTAGATATTCACATATTATAGTTTGTAAATTTTGGGTTGTAGACAAAAGGCAGTAGTGATATGGTTATCTGTATTTAAAGAGTGGTCTGTAAGAATCTAGCTCAATCAATTCTTCTGGACATGACAAAATGTTTGACTACCAGCTCCACATATTGAACGTAGTACTCGCTTGCACTCCTGATCTTCCTAATTCAACATGTGTTTCATTTAATTCTGGGGTAAGCTTGCAATGCCGGCTGTTGCTGCTGCTGTAGTTTATATAAAATAACAACATATTGCGAGAAGTTTGAAGTAACAACCTATTTGGGAGTAGGTTTATTCGCGCACAGTCACCGAGGTCTTCTGTTTCTCATAACTTTACATTTTTTACAATTGAATTTCGTCAATAAAAGTGTTATTGAACGTCTGTAATTTTTATCTCTGTAGTAATGTAAACCACAAAACACTATTTTGATATCATCGAGATAAGTAATTTGTAGTACCCTTTTGGCTAATCAACTCTTTTTAAAAAAAATAAAAAACATATTTAAAAAGCTAATAAATAACTTAACTTTATTCATTTTAAAATACAATAAAGATGACTTCATTTTTTACTAGATATATATTAATAAGTATACTATGACAAATACAGCTATCTGATATTGAGAAAATACGATATCAAAATACGGTAAAAATCAAATTACGATATATAGAGATCTGGAACTAAAACAATTCCATAGTGTAAAAATCAAATTTTAAAACCTGCATAGTAAAATATCACATAACCACGCGTCTGAATAGACGAGAAAACACATAGTGTTTTACCCACTGAAATAACTTACATTTTTTTGAAACGATTATTCTATTTAACAAAATATATTCCCCACCTAAAAGACATTAGATCTATACATTTGTTTACACGGGCCGTTATTTTTACTTCCACCAAAACGGCTCAATTCAACACAAGAATCCAATATCTAATATCTTGCTGTTTCACAAAATGGTGCTATTTTTTTTTATTTCCGTTTCCCTTTAAGACAATTTTTATTGTAAATGTTTATCCCCACCTATTTTTAGTTTCTGTTTCTGGATATAAGATAATTTATTTGCCAATTTATAATTACCCATCTTTCCGTTTAAGGACGTATGTGAAACAATGTCATATGATTTCAAGGGGGGAAATGGATTTTGTACCTCGGTCGTGAAGAGGTTCAATTAGCGCTAGAATTTCAAGTGTGTTATCCGGCTCATGTTTACTAACTTTTAATTAATTAATCCAGTATAATTAAAAGATGAAGTTGAATGAATTAAAAATGTTTAAAATACGACCACATGAAAAGAATTAAATTGTACATTTACATATTTAAAATTACATCTACATCATGAATAAAGCACACATCACACACACACGCACACACACACACACAATCAATATAAAAAAATAAAACTTATGTTGTACTTTATATTATATGTATTTTGATTTGATTTGGGTCATCAGTTTCCAACATAAAATTAATTAAAGAATTAAGCTTTTGTTAAATTTTGAATTGTTAATAAAAACATAACAAATAAGGCTGCACACACACAAATTCTTAAGTCCGTCTATAGACGTTCAGTATGGATATGATATTTAATTTCGTTCTTTTTTGTCTCTACATTTTACGATGTTTAAATTTACGGCTTTCGTGGAAAATGGACAATCATAAAAACTATACTAAAACCATTTGCATGTTTAAAGGAACCGGCAAGCCAAATTTAGTCGCGGTCACTTATTTGGTTTTCTCGTGATGGTGTCACAAAGAAGTGAAACAATGTTACAAACATACAAACACCAACTCAGCTTAGACACATATATTAAATTAATACATGTATCAATGACCATTCTATAAAATGCTATCTCATGTATATTTTTCCTATTCTTATAATGCAGATGTTTTAGTAATAACTGTTAGTCCGGATATCCACGCAACTGTAGTAAAAATATGATTAAACCTTTAATTTCCTGAATAAATTGTTTTTTTAAATAAATCTACACAGCCAAAGGCTCAATATAATTTACTAGCAAGTTAATCCTCAAAGACAGGCAATTTTGTTTTAAGTCACACATATATGTATGTATGTATGTATGTATGTATATATGTACGTATTCACAACATTCAGCTATCAGTATTATACTGATAATATATTTAGAAAACGATATTCACATGAGTAAACTTCCTTTCAGGATACTAAAACCTTCAAAGAATCGGAGCAATCAGCTATCAAAAGAGATTGCCATGACCACTGTAACACGACGTCATCTTCTGGACCAGGGAACCAAGTTCGGTTCTCCGCATTTTTTAGAAACAAAAATGTTTTCTTAGTGACCGCTATCTCCTGTTACATGTGGTAGGTCAAATGTTGTCTTAGTGCCCACTATCTCCTGCTACATGTGGTAGGTATTTTTATAGACCACTTTTAAGGTTATTTGTCGTAAAGTTAATATAACCTGTAAAACTTTTCGATTGAAAATTTGTAAACAAACTTTTAAAAATGTAATTAAGTGTTTAACTAACCATGACATGAAGATTATATACAGTCAATCCTCTCATACGGGCACCTCTCATAACGAGTTTTTCGCATAACGAGCAAATTTTTAAAAAAGTTTCTCCCTTAACGAGCGAAGATTCGCATAACGAGTGACGCAGAAAGGGAAAGTCCCTTTTTCATGGAAATTCATTTATGAGCGGGCACTTCCGCCCGCTGTATTATTCTGTGTTAAGCACTCGGTCTGTTAGCGTATTGTTTTTGTGTGTGATGAGCCATTTTTACAAATTTTGTATTCAGACAGTATTCGTAAGTTTTTTAAAATGCCTTCAGAAAAAAAAACACACAAGAAGACAATCATATGAGAGAAGAAAAAATCAAAATAACTTTTGAAACGAAACACCATTGAAAAGCTAGAACAAGGTGGCTAATCTTGCGCGCAACTACAATCGGCCAACATCAAAGATATGTACTGTTCTCAAGAACAATTAAGGAGATTGATGTATCAAATGGAGTGTCAAGAATGTCTACGAAACGGTTACTTCACCTTTTCGTAAAATTTTGAAGCGTCGGCGAAAACAAATTTCTTTGGAAAGTTTTCTAGTAAAAAGGAATACCATATTTATCGGCGTATAACAAGCACAGGCGTATAAAAAGCACCTTCATTTTAAGAGGGAAATTTCAGGGGGAAAAAATAAATTTTAAAAAAAGAACCCCACTCCAGTTAACTTCACTACTTTACTTGTACCTGACGGGTACAAGTTCTCCTGCCTCAGACAGCAAACTCTTGCAGTGCAGAGCGTTACCGTGGTTACGCTCCGACGGCAAGGAGAGAATTAGACGTGAGGAAGGCGCGGGTTGCCTGAGCTTGCCGTTGCCTACTGATTGCCGTTACTCACACTTCGCACGCTGTTACTGATCCACTCGCTGCGGTGCGTTATGTACATTATATCGGCGGTGTATATGGTGTATACGGTACTTGTTAATACTGTAAAAACCTTGCTTCTTAACATTATATAGGCGTATAACACGCATATATCATTTGCCCGCTATTTTCAAGGGGAAAAGTGCGTGTTATACGCCGATAAATACGGTATTTATTTGTCATAAATTCGTATTTTTGTTTACGATTTTTGTTTCAAATCTAAATTGTATTCTAGTTGTTTCACTCTTCAACAGTTCATAAGTAATTTTATTTGAATAAATGTTCAAAAAATATTTTGGAAAATGAGTAATTTTTTTTCATAGTGGAACGGATTATTGTATTTTACATTGATTTGTATGGCAAAATTGTTTCGTATAATGAGTGCTTCACTTAACGAGTAAGACTCAGGAACGAATTAAACTCGTTATGAGAGGTTTGACTGTATTTTATATCTTGTAGCTGATTTTGAAGAAATTTTTCCTTTCATTTCAGGTTCACAGACAGCCTTACGTATTACGGTCTGATAATGACATCTACGTCACTGACTGACGATTTTTACTTGGGATTCTTTGTGAACGTCCTGGTTGAGTTACCTGCCGCTTTTTCATTCGGCGTTTTAATAAATAGGTATGTTTAATGTAATAAATAGGTTTATGAGAGTAAGTCAACAGATTTGTGAAAGCTAGCCAATAGGTGTGTGAGCTTTAATAAATAGGTATATGAGAATTACTAAATATATTTGTGAAAGCTATTAAACAGGTATGCAAGAATTTTCAGGCTTGATTACAGAAATCTTAATGAAACTAGAATTACTCTATGGTTTTATGACACATATTTAATAAAAATGTGTGAAAATGCAACGATACTACGATCAGACGTAAGTATAGATTGGGATGTGTATATTAAGGGGCACCACTTAAAAGACAAAGGGTGCTTACTTTTAATATGAATTGCAAGCCTTAGGCCTTGACTATAACATTTCAACATTTTGTCTTTCCTCACCTATTCTGAATTCTAGAATCGGCAGAAAACAATGTATCTTCATATTCCACATCATAGGAGGATTTTCACTGATGGCTGCAGTAATCTTCGCTAATGCTTCCTTTGCAGGCAATGAAAATAATATCTTTATAGAGAACATATTGAGTATTAAAATTTAGAATAGAAAAATTCGATATGTATAAAAAGATTAACATTGATAGTGTAAATAATTTAAATTCCAATTTCACACCATCGGTTCTTTTGTTGTTTTTTGATGTTGTCATAATATTCATACTGTTAATTTGTAAATCTTTATTCCAAATCGTTTTAGGCATTATTATAATAAAAACTGTTGTAAATACATATATGAACGCATATAAATAAAATATTCCGTTACATTTATAATGAAGTCATGCATATAAAAATTACAATACATCTAAAAACTACTTTTGTATTTACTTGATAACAGATGAAATTCCAGGAAAATATTGGATTATTTTGGCTGTGTCCCTCACCGGGAAATTCGCTATTTCTGTTGGATTCGGCACTTTGTTTCTCTATACACCAGAGCTTTATCCTACAAATCTACGGTACGTAACCATTGTTGGACCGAAACCTTCAACTACTTTCAACCTGTTTATATTTTTTTTAAAAACATTTTATATCAAGAAGAACGTTATGGGCCATAATGATATAGCAATTTTCCTTTTATTGATACTCCTAGACGACAAGCAGGATTTTGTTTTATTTTATTTTAATTTTTTTAACGGAGACTTGATGATGACTTGGTTAAACAAATCTATTTATCGTTTTGTAGAAACACAGGATTAGGCGTCTCCTCAATGGCTGCCCGAGTTGGAGGAATGGTTGCGCCTTATTCACGTACTTTAGTGAGTTGGAGTAGTTATCTTTCATGACAAAAAAATTAAAATAGGGTTAGCATTTTAAGCCAATTTTAGTAGAATTCTTTATTTAACTTTCCAACATCCGCTTTTGAATAAACTTTTCAATAAGCTGTGCTCAAGTGAATACGAATTGTGAAATGGTACTCACTCATATTCCGAGTAAATGTTAATCATAAAAAGGTTCCTACTTTTCATGTTTGTTTGTTATCTATCATAGGGGCGCCATGTTTCATGTTTGTTTGTTATCTATCATAGGGGCGCCATGTTTCATGTTTGTTTGTCTTCTATCATAGGGGCGCCATGTTTCATATTTGTTTATCTTCTATCATAGGGGCGCCATGTTTCATGTTTGTTTGTCTTCTATCATAGGGGCGCCATGTTTCATGTTTGTTTGTTATCTATCATAGGGTCGCCATATTTCATGTTTGTTTGCCTTCTATCATAGGGGCACCATGTTTCATGTTTGTTTGTCTTCTATCATAGGGGCACCATGTTTCATGTTTGTTTGTCTTCTATCATAGGGGGACCATGTTTCATGTTTGTTTGTCTTCTATCATAGGGCCGCCATGTTTCATGTTTGTTTGTCTTCTATCATAGGGCTGCCATGTTTCATGTTTGTTTGTCTTCTATCATAGGGCCGACATGTTTTATGCATGTTTGTCTTCTATCATAGGGCCGACATGTTTCATGTTTGTTTGTCTTCTATCACAGGGCCGACATGTTTCATGTTTGTTTGTCTTCTATCATAGGGGCACCATGTTTCATGATTGTTTGTCTTCTATCATAGGGCTGCCATGTTTCATGTTTGTTTGTCTTCTATAATAGGGGGGCCATGTTTCATGTTTGTTTATCTTCTATCATAGGGCTGCCATGTTTCATGTTTGTTTGTCTTCTATCATAGGGCCGCCATGTTTCATGTTTGTTTGTCTTCTATCATAGGGCTGCCATGTTTCATGTTTGTTTGTCTTCTATCATAGGGTTGCCATGTTTCATGTTTGTTTGTCTTCTATCATAGGGCCGACATGTTTCATGTTTGTTTGTCTTCTATCATAAGGCCGCCATGTTTCATGTTTGTTTGTCTTCTATCATAGGGCCGACATGTTTCATGTTTGTTTGTCTTCTATCATAAGGCCGCCATGTTTCATGTTTGTTTGTCTTCTATCATAGGGCTGCCATGTTTCATGTTTGTTTGTCTTCTATCATAAGGCCGACATGTTTTATGTTTGTTTGTCTTCTATCATAGGGCCGACATGTTTCATGTTTGTTTGTCTTCTATCACAGGGCCGACATGTTTCATGTTTGTTTGTCTTCTATCATAGGGCTGCCATGTTTCATGTTTGTTTGTCTTCTATCATAGGGCTGCTATGTTTCATGTTAGTTTGTCTTCTATCATAGGGGTGCCATTTTTCATGTTTGTTTGTTATCTATCATAGGGCCCCCATGTTTCATGTTTGTTTGTATTCTATCATAGGGCCGACATGTTTCATGTTTGTTTGTCTTCTATCATAGGGGCGCCATGTTTCATGGGGACCAGGTGCGGTCTTCACGTGTCTCTGTCTTCTAGTTCCGGTGTTGATTCGTTTTCTTCCGGAAACACATGGACACGAGCTCCCTCAGACGATTGCTGATATGGACAAATGGTTAGACCAAAAAACTAAACAAAGAGAAAACTGAAAAGATGAGGAAAATGACATGCTTAATCTCCCTGATCTATATGTTAAAATACAATGATACGAGGGTCATTCGTCATGCTCATTTGCACATACTCGTTTTGGTGAAATATATATAGAGAGATTAAAGTGAGGTATTGTAATGGGAGCAGTCATAGGTGGTTAATGTGAAATTTTCGGGGGGGGGTGAATAAATGGAGAACCATTTGATTTCAGAAACATCTAGAGTTTACCAAAAGAAGGAGGGTGGGTATGGGCCAAGAAAAAAGTGGTGAATACTCAATGTCCAACACAATCTTTCACTTCAAAACTAACAAATTATTCAGTGTTTTGTTAATTAGTTTATTAGTAATTTGCAACGAATATTTATGGGTAGATTCATCTTATTTAATTTTATTATTTTAAATCTTCATTTTAACTTATATACTTTCTCAAACTTGAAATGGTTGAAGTCAGTTACAGCCATGGCCTTTATGTTCTTTGTAAGCCTCACCCTTTGTTCGATTGACCAGCATTGTTGTTAAGTTGGTGAAGTAACTGATTTAAAATGTGTATGGGTGTGAGAGGATCGTGGTTTAAAAGAGGAGATAAAATGGGCACATAGTAATTTTTTTGTACTTGCTGTAAACGCTGTTGAAGATAATGACTTACATACATGTCAATGATCAGGAAAGTTGTGTTCAGCTAGTCAGGGGAGGGTAAGGTTGGGGAGAGATCGTACATGCCAGTTTTAAATCTAAAAGTTATATAACAGCTTTAACTTTATAGAAGTAGAACAATTGTGATTGAAAAATTGAAATGAAAACTTAGCTCTATACTAAACAAAATAGTTAAGATCGCATTTCTCCATAGATTCCAGTGAATAAATAACATGAGTGAAGACTGAGGTGAATAATAGTAAAGCGTTAAGTTTGTACCCTTGCATTGACTGTGATGTTAGACTATTTACGTTTAGTTTTTTTTATTGCGCCACATGATTTGTCGACGTGAATAATTGAAATGAGCTATTCAAGTCACGACCCAAACATCAGGAGCTTTGAAGACATGGACCGAAGCTGGGGAAAACTAAGAAGGTGAAAAATGCTCCTACATTTTGACCTAATCTGCCAAGGTCGTATAGGTGAATTTCCGTCACATGACTGGTAAGGTTGACAAATTTGTGGTTGGGGAGTATGAGACCGTGACCTTGATGAGATTTACATTTTCAATTTAAATTTCACAGCGGAAAATACCCAAGTCAATCATGTTGGCTCTCATTAAGTTGATATGCTTTTCTTGCAGGATTCACAAAATTCGGTCAAAATAAAGTTTGTTTGTTGTCGTTGTCGATTACCTTCTAAAAAAATTGTATTTATATGAATTTTCTTTTTTTTTACAAACATGTTGATAAATATTTTAATCTTTATAAAGAAAAATGAAATTTGTTTTTTAAAATCATTAAAAGTTAAAATTAAGAATTTAACAATAAACTTCAAAATTAAACTTTCCATGTATTGTTTAGAGTTGTTCTTCATAAAATTGCTAAGTAAGTGCTAATGATGTAACATTGAGGCATATGAAATCAATCTACAGAACCTTTTAGTTTTTACAAATTCGCACTTCGGACAGCAATTAATTCCAATATATGCAAACATAAATAAGACATCAAAATTTAAGGAAATTTCCATGTAAGCATTGTAGTAAATTAACCTTGGTTAAAATTTCAAGGACTCTTAGGGAAAATGTGTCAAACGTTACAAAGTGATGTTACTACAAGGCCTTAGCGCGGGCTGTTCAGTTTAGTAAAGGTTAACTTGATATAAGGCATATGGTCGTTAAAACTTTACATTAAGGTATGTGGTGTCGCGTTAGTTTTAGCTGTGTTTTTACCAAATGTTTCTTGGTGTTCTGTGGATCTTTATTATTAAATGATTTATCGGTGATAAACTAATGATTTAATCGGTTTGAAAATTTTAAAATATAATTTGCAAGAATTGGTGAACTTATTTCTTCTTATATAACTTACCAGTGAACTTGTTAAAAATGGAAAAGAAATAATTCAAACAAGACAATTAGAATGATTTTTAGATGGACAAATTAATTTCCTAATTTATTTGCTTTAGCATTAAGGACACAAATCTATTTAGTATAATTTAACAAAGCTATACACTTAACTGAAATTTTGTTTTGTTTTTAGTTTCAGTAAATAAATACTAACGATATATTTACATAAACTCTAATCTAATATATTTCTAAATAATATTTATAATAATAAAAGTGGCTTGGAGATAATAATCATTCTTATGTAGAAAATATTTATTTTTATGGAATCATCATTTCGTCATTATTTTAGGTACTAAACACTCATTCTCTGAAGGTAATGACTTTTATTATACATAGCCGAAATTGGACAACCAATGTTGTAATAACTTTGCAAAGAACGCTCTTATACGCTCTTATCTTAATTTTTAACTGTTTTTGATGGTGATGAGATACTTTAAGAAGAATATTCCATAAATAGACATTTTGTAACAATAGTCATTAGAAAATTCATGATAAACGCCGAGTTTTAAAATATGTCCAGATAAGTGAGTGACAACGAAAGAGTCCGATGTTTATTGCATTTAATCGCCTATTGAAAAATAAATGTGAGACTTTCTCTTCAGACATATACAAAGCTTCTACTCTAACTAATCAATTTTAAAAATGGTAAAAACATTTTTTTTAATGTATTGTTTGTTTTTTTTTCTTTCCAGAATAATTACTTTAAGATGAAGAGACACAAATGATGGCTTATAAGATTTATGTTCTAAAACATTTAAATTATGCTTTGATCTATTTATATAATAAATTATACAGTTATAACTACGTATTTATTCAATAATCTTTAAATATTAATTATTCTGCCTCACCGTATACAAACTCTAAAAGAAGTTTCCAATAAATTCTTAATATAACTTGCAAAAACTTTCTTATATACTCTCTTATAAATACTCTCTTAATAATACTCTCTTATAAATTTATACATTTGAATCCAAGATACTAGAAACCTGGGCACGTCATAATTGTTTTAACTCATGCCATGGCCCGTAATCCAAATTTCTGGACCATGTGGTTCAACATCAACCAACCCTTACACAGCTCAGGCGATACGGAAAGAACAGACAACATATTGAAGGTAATCATAGACCTTAAGACAACATATTGAAGGTAATCATAGACCTGTAGACAACATATTCAAGATAATCGTAGACCTGTAAACAACATATTGAAGGTAATCGTAGACCTGTAGACAACATATTGAAGGTAATCATAGCCTTAGACACATATGAAGGTAATCATAGACCTTAAGACAACATATTGAAGGTAATCATAGACCTGTAGACAACATATTCAAGATAATCGTAGACCTGTAAACAACATATTGAAGGTAATCGTATACCTGTAGACAACATATTGAAGGTAATCGTAGATCTGTAGACAACATATTGAAGGTAATCGTAGACCTTTCGTCGTTTTACGTAATGTTTCCTGAATCTCCCCAAAACCCCGTGTACCATTTTTTCTTAAATTTTGAATTTCAACTTTAAAAAAAACAACTCTTTCACACTCTCATACAGTCATCTATTATTCTTACATGTATCTACACTACTGAATCTTTATAGCCGAAGATGTCTTTTAAGTTAAAATAGTCAGTAGACACTATTTTTGATGGGCTCAAACTAAAGCAATTTGGTGATATGTTGTCATTGGGCCCTAATGCTGTAACAGAATTATTAAAATATTCTTCGTAAGCCCGGTTTCTAAACTAAATACTAAGTATATACTAATGCAAAGTTTTCTACTAATTTCAGAATAGAGCGTTTTTAGACAAAAATAAACTATCACCAGCAAATTTTTTAAAATAAAATATATTTACTGCGTGAAGATCAGAACTACTGAACTGACTTGACTACACAGTAATAGCTGAAGTAAAGTTGTAGTTTATTGTCCGTCTAAACCCGGTGCCCCCACACGCCGTCCAATTTTAGGTGTCTGTCAACATTAAATATTTCGCGCACAGATTTCACAGGACAAAAACAAAAGTCACGGGGCAAAATCTTTACAAGGATAATTTGGATAACTTTCCATAAAATATAAAGAATCTGGCCTCTCTTTACGCATGTTGATTATAATCGAAGTGAACCATTGATTAGCGGAAAGTTTGCCGTAAACTTTTCATTGTCCCTCGACTTTGAAATCGATGTTTCTTTGCAAACAGTTTACTAGTTCCCCCTCCCTTGATGGGTTGTTGATTTCTGTGTCGTGCTTGACATCTCTCAGAAGCAGTTGGTTAAGTCGTACTTAATTTCCGTGACAAAAGATTTACTCACCAAAGTACTGCAAGCTTTAGTTTAAACGCTTAGATTTTCTTTAGCATTATAACAACCGTTTGTATTTTCTCCTTTTGATCGATTCCTTGAAATAAGTGCACACGTGTTTTTTCCGGCTAATGTAAATATTTATTGGAAGAAAACAACAACATAACAACGATTGAAATTTAAAACGTTGACCTGATTTGAATCGAACCAATCACTATTGTGACATTCATAATGGCAGCTTGGCACCTCGTCAAAAGAATGCAAGACAAAATATCGAAGGAAAAAAGCGCAGACATAAGAGCGAAGAATATATATATATTTTTTTTAAATATTCTAACATAGAAATATGAAAAATACCAGAGATCAGACAGTGTAACCATTGTATTCAACAAATCACAAAATAAAGATTAACTTAAGACCCATTATTTAAAACACAGTTTAATAACCCACATATAAAACCCCGTAAAAAACAAGTTTTAGACTATACATCCTTTATGTACGAGACATAAATAAAATAATGTTCATTATATCACGCAGCGCAAGACAATCCAAAAATATATATTTTATAGTTATGTCTCGTAAAATATGTTTAATATAATGCGCACCGATCGGGAATATATTTTTAAAAGGTAGTGTCAATATAAAACGCGACAGGAAAGGTTGTTCAATATAATTTATATAATACGCACCACTACACTGTAGCAAAAAAATTAACATGTTACATAGAGATAAATAAAGATAATCTAAAATTTCATTAATTTAATTACAGTAATTCCGATTAATCTGAAATTTTGAGACATCATTTTTATCATCTCCACAAGTCTGCCTGCAAATTTTCAGCTCGCTAGCTTACGAGAAAGTGGGTTAAAGCAAGCAAGGGCTCAAACAGACACCACAAGTTAATATAAAGGATTTAATTAAACAACCCCGTAAAAACAAAGTTTTTGCCTATAAATCCCTTATATATGACACATAACTAACAGTATTGATTATGTTTAAAACACGACAAACATTTACAGACTGAATCTGTCTTAACTCCCATTTGCTTTATAACTGGGGGTGGGGGTGGGGGTGGGAGAGGGGAAAGGTCTGGTCACCGATCGTTAGACCGAGCTCAGCGTGACATGTAAAGTGTAAACAAAAGCACGCCGGTACATCGACGGATGGCGTCAACGCGCGAACTGAACTGTCACGTGAAAAAAGCAATAACAAACTGTGAAATTGAAGTACATACGTTGTATAGAGATAAACTAAAAATGCATTAATTTAATTACGGTACGTTCGATCGATCTGAAATTTTGATACAATGCATTGTTAGGTGACATGGGTCCATGTTCCACATTTCAGCTCGATGGCATCAGGGAAAGTGGGTCATTTTTTACTTTTGTTTTTCCGCCTGACCGACGTACGAAGAGATGACGACAGACATAGAGAGAGACAGAGAGACAATATTTCGAAGTTAATATAAGGGATTAAAAAAGATCATCCATGTAAGGTCTAAAATTACAAAATATACTAAAATGGATTTTCTTCAAATGAGTTTCAGTAGTCCATAAAACTATTCTTCATATTTCCATTTGTATTTCTAAGTCTGCACTCTTATGTCGGTGCCCTATTACCGATCACCAGGCAGATCATTTCACATGGGAAAATAATTTATAAGTTATTTCATTATATTTTTATTACCTTTTAACTAATTGAGCCTGAATCAACGTACATAATCAGTATCGAAGCAATTTTACTTTTTTTTCTTTCTTTTTTTTAATTAAATTTTTTTTTGGAGGGGGGGGGGAGTTTGTTTAAAGTTTAAAGAATGCATTTATCCTTCGTTTATTAATGCTGAATGTGACAGAATAACAGAAATAAATAATTCACATTTATTGTTTAAAGGAGGACTTAGATATGTTTCATTCTCTTTGGAGGGTTGAATCTTCGGCCCATATGATCCAGCATACAATTTCTGCGGCGAGCCTCAAGTTAAGAGGATCGCCCTACATGTATTAGGCAACAATTCTGGAGCTGCCTAGCCCTCCGCATCCCCTATTGCTGCAGGGCATTCCACCAGCTAGCGTGTCACCGTCTCCTCAGCGATGACTCATATGTGGCAGATGTGGTAGAGGGTAGCTCTTTGTTGGACAGTGCCCAGTCCTCATTTGCGTAACGAGGGACTGGAAGCTACGAGATAAATTCCCATCAAGGATCTTTTTTTCGGTAGGGACACTTTCCGGTATGCCTACTTGCATGGTACTACTATCAGTCCAGCCTTTGGGCCATCTATCCGGGAAACTGTTTTTTAAGCCGCTATTTCATCCCCACCCCCAGTTGAGTCATTGGAAGTTCTATTTTTGGCTGGGCTGCTTGCTGTACCAGCAGGTCTGCCCGATCCTGCTAAGGTACCTTTGCGTTACCCGTTATGCCTGCAGTATGACTTTGCCTCCTCGTGCGTTGTTGTTGTCAACTATCTCCAGTGCAGTCATAACAGTTTTCGTCTCCATCGAGCTCCGACCCAGATATTCTATTGAGGATCTTGGGTTGGTGTAAGCTAGGACTGTTAGGAAACTTCCTTTTACACAGGGGTAGGCGCACTTCTTTCACAACCCTGTGGATAGCTTCTAGCTCGGCATCCCTACTCGTAGCTAGTTTTCCACACCAGCCAGACAGTTCAGCTTTGTCTCGTCCCTCGACGGGGTATTCGATCAGTGAGCCGTAGCTACTTTTTCCTCCTGTAAACCTCGAGTCGTTTTCGTAGACTCGCACAAAGCAGTTTCCGTGGATTTGTATAGTTTTCAGTGCTTATTCGTGCTTAAACTCAACTGGAATATTTTTGATCTTCTGCAGACATATGTTTTCGTTCTGACAAGTGCTAACACATTTGATGAAAGGTCTTTCTCTTTTTTTACCCACAAGCAATGGAAATCTCTACCATTACACAATCGTAATTATTCTATTATTAAGGCCTTTAAGACTGCACTAAAAAACAACTTTAAAAAATGTACTTTTCAAAATAGCAATCAAGCATGTCTCTGGTTTATAAACGTTGCTTATGTTAACCATCATCTTATTATATGTCTTGTTTAATTAAGATTTGAATGTTTTAAATTTAAATGCATTTATAAATATATGTGAGCCAAGATGCTTGATTGGATTCCCCGAAATATGCATTAGTAAATTGTTATTTATATTATTATTATTATTATTATCCCGTATTAATTCCATGCACTTTTTTTCATTATATAAAGACCCATGGACCAATCTGCAAGACTGACTATGTGATAAGCTCGTCGCAGTGCAAGCACCTAGATCAGGGTATACTGTTTGATAGGGGCACGTCACGTGATCTGGTGCCTGATGTCTTAAGGATGTTCTGTACCAGCGAGGGGGTCACGTGTCGAGACAAAGACCAGACCGATGGACACTCGTGTGGAGATTATGCTATTCGATACAACTGTGAATGTAAGGGAAATTATGCTACTATTTATAGTTTTGAGACATGAATGTAAGGGATATGATGCCATTTGTTACAATTATGAATGTAAGGGAAATTATGCCATTCCATGCACCTGTAATGTAACGGAGATTATTTCCATTATTTTTTTACTTATGTCCCGAAACCCTTTTCTTTATCAGTTTCTATCATTTTTATGTTTCGATATTTAAATATTTATATTGATTGTCTCATCTACGATATGCCTAATAACAGGGATCTCATACTCAATTTCTCAGCTCCAAACCACACGAAATTTTACAATCCGAATAGGCTGATAATAAGCGAAAAAAATAAATTAAAATTAATCATTCCTATAACCTAAAATACAGAAAGTCTAATAACAGAGTAAATAATAGGTCAACCCAGTTTCGCTCTTATGTCTGTTTTAAGAACTAGATGCTTGGCGTACTTTATACTTTCTTGGTCACAAATTCGTTTTTGTCGGTGTAATATTCCATATCAGTGAGATTATCATGCAAGCAACTTTCTCTAGATTTCGGATAAATGTTGACAAATCCTTGGTACATTAATCTAGGAATGAAAGAAGTGAACTTAAATATGTGACATTCTATTTTGGGGTCCAGTTAATTTAAACACTTATGCCTCGGCTCATGATTTTACTGGAAGGCCTCACGAAGCATATCTTTGCATTTTTTGAGGAACCAACTCGTTCAAATCCCCGACCGACGCCGGGCACTAGGCAAAGAATTGATCAACCGTTTCCTCAGCATTACCACATCCTCGGCAGCCGATATTCCATCTCGTGTCAAACATATGCATGTAACCCCATGTGGCACAATTCCCAATCTTCATCTAGGTAATGAGTGTCTGGGTTATAAAAGGTACTTTCCACCAATGGTCGACCGCTGTATGAAGTAAGGCTAATTTTTCAGCAAAATGTGTTTAGGGAAACTGCATGGCGTTGACTCGATTCAACATTGCTTGGCTACAATAAAATTGAGATCGGAGCACTTGTGTCTCCCACTATAAATGTCTTCAATGTGTCATACATATTAGTGATCAAGTGGTCTTTCCCTGGAATTGCAAGTTTAGGATTGCGTTTATGGCATACAGAAACGTTAACTAACAATTTCTTTTTTTTAACCCCAAATATTGTGAAGTAAATTCCTTTGTTGTAAATAAATTGCCAGATTTCCTAAATCAGCTTGGAATATCTAATTAGAGACTTGAATTTACTCTTCGTATCACAGAGTAAATAAACATAATTAAGCTGGAAATTCTGTTCCGGGCTAGAACTGATTGTGCGACATACCTGATGTGGTCCATGGGCCTTGAGTTAATGTGTCCAATAGCAATATTTATATATGTATATTTCTTTAATTCAATTTGAATTATTATTATTATTTTGAAACATTGGCACAGTTAAATGTAAAGGCGTTCAATTGTGATGTCTCTAAATAATTTATTTACAAACTTTTTAAAATATACGTATATAAACGTTTGTCGAGTTTCCCAGAAAATACTAATCACTGGAACTCAAAATGAATGATCCTCTTCTGGCGTCAATCTAAGAAGATATGTGCATTTCTACACCTGATAAACAAACGTAAACCTAAATCACTAGGGATGAGTGAGCTTGGTCAGTGCCTCGCATTTTGGTCTGCTCGCAACCTTCCATTGAACTCGCCGTTTCTGGATGTTTACCTAATTTAAATGTATTAAACAACTTGATTTCCTGGTTATGTTTAGCAAGCTCATCATGCCACAATGTATTTAATGTTTTTAACAATGTCAATAATTAAAATATTTTACATAAGTAAAATTGAATAGAATTTATTTCAATTGATTAATTTTCATCCGAAGTGAGCAACATCATAAACTGTGACATGACCAAATAAATTCTAATATGTCACAGAAGATATTTTTAAAAAAAAATTTCCTTTTAAAAAAATCGCAAAGTACGAAGTAAAACCGGTAACTTCATCATTTTAAAGTACATTAATTGTCATTAATACTTTAAAGAAAATTGGTATTATTTTAAAAATAACAAACGTTTTTAATATAACAATTATTTTGAAATCTAAATTATTCAGTTACGCTAGGTTCTCATTTCTTTCTCAGACACTGGTGAAGCCGTGATCAACGCCCACATGTTCAACAGACACAGCGTAAGTCTGTACTACATCCTGCTGGTCATACCAATCCTCATCACCATTTCCCGTCTTCTCTGGATCTTTGTTATCAGACCATGGCGTGACCGAAGGACATGGGACAGGGGGACCTTTCCAAGACAAATCCAATGGCGGAAGAGTGAACTGTCCGTGGATTTAGATCTTGCAAAGCCACCGCCATCTTATCAGGACATCTTCGGTGAATCTGCACCTCATCAAATTAAAAGTTTAGGTAGAGCTCGAGAATACTCGCCATGTATAAAATGCCAGAATGACGTCTGCTCTTTTGAAAGACTCCCCTGGGGAGGTAGTGCTAAACATTTTCTGCCGCCTTTTTTGCAAAATGTTAAAGAAGAAACACAGCCCGTATTGTGTGTGTCAACTGTTTCATCGGCTCTCTATGCATCTGCTCAATGTACTCGGACGAATTCTGAACCTCCTACGAACACGGGATATTTAAAGTCGTCCAAAGATGCTGATCTTCGAAACAAGAGACTTCCTAACACTCGAAGTAACCGATCTAATAATGAAATCACATCAGGTATATTTTGCGTAGAGGGAGAGTTACAATTACCTGTTCAGCCACAAACAGAGCTCGCGTCATCTAACCCTTCAATCTGTCCACCATTAGTAACAACCAGTAACACTACATCACCTCTGTTAAGAAATCCAAACCAGTTACAACAACGTCGCTGTGAGTGCGCATGTCACAGCTCAAAACAGATGTATACGAACTTTAAAAATGGTGTCTATGAAACAGAGCTTTCTCCGTCAAGGATGTTGTGTAGCATGGATGATCCTGAGCCACAACATCGCCGTGTCCGTTTCGCAAAATCTGTAACTAACGTAATGGTACTCTCCTCTGTCAGAGGACTCTCGTCTGTCAGGGAACAACCGTCTATCAGCGAGCTTCCTTCGTACAGAGATGCACTAAGTCTGGCACAGATCGTTCAAAAAAGCGGACAATCCTAAAGAAAAGCTCAGAGAACAGACGAGGAATAACAGCGAAGAAGACCACAGAGAATAGATATAAGCGAAAAAAAGTATAAAAATATAAAAACGTTGTGCAAGACCTTAATCATGATATTGTATTTTCATTTTATCAGATGAACTGGTTTGTTAAAGTTTTTAGTTGAGATTATTTATACACTATCATATATTCAATCAATAAATAAACTGATCGTGCTGGTGATAGCTTTTGCGAAAATGACTATAGGAAATATTTTAGGATCTTTTATCACTTTTTAGGGAATTTCACACAAATCAGATTCTCGCTAAAAAAACCAACTTTTTAAAGGCTATGTACGTTTTAAATAGCGCGGTTTATAATAATAACCACAAATTATTTTCTTCTGTCATTTAAAAAAAAGTTTATGAAAAGTGATTATACTAATCGGAAAGAGAGTAAATTTAAATTGTTTACATGTCACATATTCAATTTCAAAGCGTTTATTACAATTTGAAACAGGAGGAGTGCCATGCTTTAAACCATTTTTTGTATTATATCTTTATAACTCTCCGTAACAAAATCTTTAACATTAAATTTTATTGTTTTTTATAAATAGTTTATGTATGCACTTACCGTTCCAGCACACAGTTATATCAATAAAATGAGGATAATGTAGTTAATTTGTCAATTATAGCACTGATAATTTTAACTAAGTATCAAGAGCTCACTAAGGAAAGGCTATGCACTTCCAGGACTCACACTTCTTGAATAAAGCCCGGAGGCAAAACTACGTCAAAACTATGTCGTTACAATTAAAATACCATAGCATTTACAGGACACATTACTTTAATAGTGTGTACATTTAATTTTTTGTTTTAGTTTTAGCTTTACACGTTAAAAACTGACGGGGTAGAAACTCAAAATGGCTCATTTATTCAGATTATATAAATTATTGTTTGAATGCCCATCAAAATAATTAATTTATCTAAACTTGTTCTGTAGTGTTAATTTCTTTCATAGTAGAGGCTGTATAGATGCTATCTTATCATATAAACAATATAATAACCCAAGTTACTGGATGGGTGGATCCATAACGCTATGACGTCATTGTTTGAGCTTATATTTTAATAAAAGGTGTGCATCAGGAGGTGTGCAAAATAATTATAAATTAAATATTATTTTTGAAATAGTACAACAGTCCATAGCAGTTAAAAAAGCCTGTGGTGTTTCTCGCCGTAAAAAAATATTATATGACGTCATTGTTTTAGCTTATATTTTAATTTTGGAAAAAAGAACTATGTAAAAAGAGGATTTGAGGATTTATAATTATAAAATACGTTGTGTACATTTCATGAAATTTAATATTTCGTATCTATCAAACAAGGATAAGTTACTTGGGCTTTTGAAAAAAGTGGGCGCCGTATGCGTCCTACAACCCCTAGTATATTATAAGAAGAGTATTGTGTCCTACGCTTAGCAATGGTTTATATCTAGTCTTGAATTTTTATAAGAGTTTTAAATGGTGATAGTTCTTTTGTTTTCTTTGTTGGATCAGACCAGCAATTACAGAGGGGAAAACGAAAGTTTGTATGTGTTGTTCTTGCATACGGAATAAGATGTTGCAGTCTGTAAAAATAGTTTACGTATTTGTCAAGTATTTATGTTCATGGGATTAGAGTTTATCAAGAATTTGATTTCATGCAATGATTTTTTTTAAAATTTTAATGCCTAAAATCTGTCTATTTTATTTTAGTTACATTTAACAAAAACAATGTTAATATCAGATTTTGTTATATTTTATAAACAATTTTTTTTCGGTAAATTTTACCTGCTAAGTAAATAAACAAAATATAAACAGAGATTTTGATCATTTATATCTCGTGATTCTGAGCTTGTGGATTTAGCAAAATAAACAGTAACTAGATACGACCCGTAGCATAGCATACGCCGCAGACTTGCTCATACATAGTGCAAAGGAAAAAAAAGGGGGGTGGGGACGGGCACAAACAGCAGCACGAAGAAATGAGAACAACACGAGTGAACGTCGGTGGGACCACCGATGCATTGTTGGTCGCGAGACATACGCACTGCGGTTGAGCTTAACACCCCCTCTCCCGATACAACCCTCGCTTGCCAACCATAAACTGTGATTGCTAGACCCTAGCGATAGTCATTCGTCATGCTTGCTTGCTCCCTTCCTCTTGTGCGTGTACTAATTCCTGGCGAATTATATATTCTAGATACTACCTTCAGCGTAGCATACGCCGCAGACTTGAGCATAGATAGTGCAAAGAACAACGTGAGTGAACGTCGGTGGGACCACCGACACATTTTTGGTCCCGAGACGTGCGCACTGCGGTTGAGCTACAACCCCCGTCCTGCACCACCATTCTTGCAAACAATAAACTGTGATTGCTAGACCATAGCGAGGGTCATGCGTTACACATTGCTTGCTCGCGTCGTCTTGTGCTTGTCCTAATTTCTGGTGAATTATATTGATAGATAGTTTGTAAACATCAATCTTTAGGAAGCTATTGAACACAAATGTGCTATGATTTTTCTTCAGCATTTCAAGATACAACTCTGTGTCAATTCGTAGAGTCTACATGCGAATTGACAATAATACAAGTTATTTTTTTTTATAAAAGAGTTTTCAGGGGAGAAAACATAAACACATATTAAAGAAATTTAAAAATTAAATCTATTTCTAGTTATTAATTTTAAAGTTTTAGGCGATGTTTCTTCTTTTGAACCAAAGCTTTTATATTTAACGAGCAACCAAGCCCGTCCAAGGACGTTCCGCCACCGTTCGGTGGCATGTTGTAGCTCCCCTTCAACAGCCGTCTCGACCAGCATACATTTGCATCACGTCAAAAATACTATTCATTATAGTTAAAATAAATAACTCGTAAAAACAAAGCTTTTGACTATAAATCCCAACGCGCATAACACAAAATAAAGTCTTGGAAGAAATACTGCACCAAAAATAACTCGTTTTGAACGTCCTCGTAAACTTGATATGATTGGCTGTTGGAGTCATGTGTGTTTGAGAGACCAATCGCTATAGATGACGGGACAGAACTTAGCCTTTTATTATATAAGGAGGATTGCGGTATAGTATATTGTTGATACTAGTAATTAGTATTAATTACACAGTTCGAAAGTTACATAACTTTATAAGTAGGATTGTTGGCTGCTTGGATCACTCGTCACAAATATAGATTCATTTAACTGAAAAACTATTAAAAAATTATTAAATGAATGATAGGTTACTGAATATTAACAATTATTTCATAAAAAGATCCCAGCAGCAGGTATGGAGCTCACAACTCTAGACATCTTGTCAACGTTTTAGAGTCATGTGCAATATGTTGGGAAATAAAATGGGGAAAAATGAAAGAGATTTAAGCTGATAAATCAATGGAGGAAATGTTAAAAATAGTCAACAGAAATGTTTATAGAGCTTTTTTTCATCTTCTTAAAAATTTCGAATAAATAATGGAACATGTATTTCTTTTTACAAGCTTTTATTTAACTCACACTGTTTGTATGTTGTATCCGTCAAATCTTGTAACGTAAAATTAAACCACTTCTGATGGTCCTAGAGATCTCAAAATTTTACCACAGATAGATCTTGGATGACAATACATTGTATCAAAATTTCAGATCGATCGAATGTACCGTAATTAAATAAATGCATTTTTACGTTTATCTTTATATATAATCTGTATCCGTGCTATTCTTGACTTTCACGTGAATGTCACCGGAGTTCACAACCAGCCATGGATGACGACATTCCAGGTGTTAAACAGCTCAGTAATTCGAAACTAAATCTAAATTGACATGATAATACAAGAGGAACAACTGGTATTTGTGTAGCCTAGTTGGCCCAATTGTTAGCTTAATGGATTTTCGACCTGGAGGTACTGGGTTCAATTTTCAGTTGGGGAAACTGTTATTTTTTAAATACATAAATTTGTAATTAATAATCTATCTTTTTACCACTATCACATTTAAGTTATAGACAACGAAGTTTGACTAATTAAATTGAGTTGATTATGTCAAAAAATTGATTAAAAAATTGTGTTACTAAAAAGTAGAAAATAAAATATTTAAAAAATCTTTTTTTAAAAGGACACGCTTTTATTTACATATAGAAAGTGCACTAAAAAGAAGAAAATAAAAATTTTCAATCCGTGAACCTATCGACTGCACATAAAAGCGTGGGGCCCTCATCACAACTCGCAATCATGTACAAAGCTGCGAAACATAAATACAAATTTATATGAATATTAATAAACATTTAAAGTTTCACAACTTTGATCATATACATGCTACTATCATATTAATTAGAAAAATGTATCTATATGCAAAAGAGTAGTTGCAATAAGAAATGAGTTGTGATGGGCGCCCCACGCTTTTATGTGCAGTCGATAGGTTCACGGATTGAAAATTTTTATTTTCTTCTTTTTAGTGCACTTTCTATATGTAAATAAAAGCGTGTCCTTTTAAAAAAAGATTTTTTAAATATTTTATTTTTTTTCCTTTAAAAGAAAACCAAAAAATGGCTTCCAGTATTTAGTTTTAAAAGCAGACTGGATTAAGACACACACTGGTGGACAATGATGGTGGTAGAAACTAGAAACAGATGCTACATACCACTCTCCTTCTTTCCTATTCCTATTCTCTATCTTATTAGTTCTTATATTTGTATTTTATGTAATAAGTGATGAAAATTTAATTTAAATACTTTAGTTTATTTCATTTTTCTGATAAATGCAAATACTGAAAAGTCTACATATTTAATTGTCCATTAAATAAGCTTTCCGTTTATTGTTTTATTCAAACAAATATTTTGAGTACCTTGAATTTACAAACTTTGTAAGATAATTAAAACAAGTAGAGACGAACCAATATTGCTACCACTAAAAAAAACTATTTAAATCACAGTTGATCTCACCGTATTCAATCATGTTCGGTGTGTTTTCAAAATTTCGCCTATCGTGTGTCGCATCATGTGAGCAGTGTTCTTTCTTTATGAATCTACAAATTATTTACGGGGGAAAATATGACATTAATTTTAATCTTCTTTCACAAATAAAACAAAACGTGATATACCCATCACTTCCCTTAGTGAAACAGGCGTGGTCACCGTTGTTGTTAAAAAGAAATGTTATTGTTTCATCACAGACATGTGGGCTGATCGTCAATGTGTTGATCATTCGGATATTAGCCACACAACACCGGACACTTTCGGAACAAGTGACAAGTTACTTGGGGCGTCACCAGGATGGTTGCTTGAAAGTGGCGTCCGCATCAGGATACACAGTTGTCGTTGACACTTTTACTTTAGGGTGGCCTTGGGTTCCATAGAGAAAGACTTCGGCTCTTAATTATGATGTCACTAAGGAGTTGGCCATTAACTCACACAATTAAAAAATGTATATTATAAAAAAAATATATATGTAATTATTTAGGTTCCTTCTACTTACTTGGTTGAAACAATCATCTATGGCGGGGAAAAAAAATATATAAAAAAGACAGAACTGGTTTAAAAAAAAACACTAGCCTCACATTGTTACAAGTGTTATTTTGCTAAGTATTAAATAGGAATGAGTTGAGATTTTAAGCTTCAGTGCTACCACTTCAGCAAGATGGTGATATGCGTATGCAGTTTACTTGTCAATTTAATTGATCTGAACGGATTTCTACAAACTAGAACATCGTCGATTTTACTATACATTATTTAAAGGTGAAACAAGATGAATGAAGATCAGCAATACATGATATAAACTGGGCTGAAAGAAAAGCAATTTGCAGTCAAATACACTAGTGAAGCTTATTTTTTTAATAAATTTTAACTCCAGTTAATATCTAACGTCTTCCTCCATGCAGAAAATTAATTTTTTTGGCCGACGGCGTTGGACCAAGATTTACTTTAGTTCTTTTAAAGGAAAGAAACTTTGCATTTTTTAAACGTTTACACAATAACTGCTCCGTTCACCACTTTCATTATCTCTCTATAAGCCAATATCTTGTCATGACCATATTTTCTGTTCTTATTTGCCTTTATAAAATGAATAAAACTGTCTACAATTTTACTTTTCGCTTTCAAAATAGAATTACTCTGGGAGATTTGTCTTCATAATATGATTATCAAGTTTTGTTCTTTCCAAAGTAATGTTCTCTGTGTATATACGAAAACTCTTTTTGCAAATGTGATTTCATATATATATTATATATATATATATATATATATATATATATATTATATATATATATATATATATATATATATATATATATATATATATTAGGGCTGCGGAAATTAACCATTAATTTCTCGATTAATCGTTAAAACATTTTATCGATTAAAAAATGTTTTAACGATTAATCGACCCACAACTTATAAATGTACTGGAAGTCAAAAGGTGAAATATTTCGGCCGATAAATATAAACTAATTTCCGGACGATTACACGAACATTTCGGTTTTAAACTATTGACTGACGTGAATGTTCAAAATGTTGATAAATGTCCATTGAGAGAAATCGTTTGCCTACCATTACCATGCAATCTTCCCTCTAAGTCTAGGATTCGTTGGTATGTGTGCAACGTTTTAAAAATAAACTGCTGTGCTAAGTTGCACAACGTTCAGTTTTTGTGCAATATTTTAAAAATTTGATTTGCGTGTTCATTCTAAACTCCTGCGTGGCGTCGGTCAAATATCAGCGAAGCCACGCTGCTTAAAAGGAACATTGCTACCATGGTTCTAACACTTCGCTACAATATCACCTGCAAACCAAACATCAAATACAGCATCAGAAACTTTAGCTGAGATAATCTAAAGCTATGTGAATGACTGTTCAGCTTGGCTGGTTATATTGTCTAAGACCCGCTCGTCACTTGAACCAAATAATGTCAATACACTTGTCTATTTGCGTTGTTGGTTAAAAGATGTCATATAAAGAAGACATTCCAGTGTTATTTCGATTTTCGACAAGTACGTTTAATAAATCATATAGAATGGGACTGCAATAAAGCTTTTAAATAAAATACAAAATACACAAACAAATTGTGCAATGAAAACAATAAATTTGAGCTTTATTTTTAGACTGACACGATAGTCTATTGTGTCAGTCTAAAAATAAAGCTCAAATTTATTGTTTTCATTGCACAATTTGTTTGTGTATTTTGTATTTTACGTATAATAAATATTACTTATGACACCATTAATTTCAATTTTTGGCTTTAATCGAAATTAACGATTAATTAATCGTTAATTTTTCAAAAGTTGACGATTAAATTTAAATTAATCGTTAACAGCCCTAATATATATATATATATATATATATATATATATATTATATATATATATATATATATATATATATATATATATGTGTGTGTGTGTGTGTATATATAAATATACATATATATATATATTATATATATATATATATATATATATATAATATATATATATATATATATATATATATATATATATATATATATATATATATATATATATATATATAAGGGCTGCGGAAATTAACGATTAATTTCTCGATTAATCTTTAAAATTTGAACGATTAAATTATTTTTTAAAGATAAATCGACCAATCACTTACAAATTATTGGAAGTCAAAAAGTAAAAAAACATAATTTTAAAAAATAGCATCAGATAAATAATACATTTCCTGACGATTACACGGACATTTTGGTTTTAAACTATTGACTGACGGGAATGATCAAAATGTTGATAAAGTCTGCCTATCATGGCTCTAACACTTCGCCTACTTATCAAACCAAATGAAAAGCGTATTACGCTAATGGCAGTAATTGTGCCTGACTCAGAGACAGAAAATGACGACAGGTCTTCTGATGAGTTACTGCGTTACAAAATGGAGATGAAAGTTCCTGAATCCATTAACCCTCTACAATGGTGGAAACGGTGAAACACCGATATCCGATAATGTCATTCCTTGTCAAGACCGTTTTGTACATATCAGTTACCTCAGTTCCATGTGAATGATTGTTCAGCTCGGCTGGTTGTATTGTCAATTAGACCCGCTCATCACTTGAACCAAATAATGTCAACACACTTGTCTTTTTGCGTAGTTGGTTAAAAGATGACATATAAAGGAGACATTTCAGTGTTATTTAGATTTTCAACAAAAACGTTTAATAAGTGTTGCTTATGACATCATAAATTTTAATTTTTGGCTTTAATCGAAATTAACAATTATTTAATCGTTAATTTTTCAAAAGGTAACGATTAAATTTAAATTAATCGTTAACAGCCCTAATATATATATATATATATATTTTTATTTTTTATATATATTACTTTCTTACACTGTAACGAAGGTAATGGTGCTTGTAGGTACCGTTTGACCTTTTCACATTTTTCCTCATGTCGTCGTTTTGTAGTCTTGGCAATTAAAAACCCAGACTCATTGAATCAGTCCAACTAAGAAATGTAAGGAAGTTTCAGACAAGTCCAAGCCCGCTGATTGACACTCGATAAATGTTTAGAAAATGTTGAATTGTGACTTACTTATACGTTATCCAGCGTCACCAATACGGGATACTTTGAACTATATGAATTGCATAATTTATTTGATAAAAAGAAGTTTTTTTTTCTATTTTGGTTAGTCTTTGATCTGAAAAGATTATCTCAGGTCTAACAGATGAAAGGCAATATAATATATCTCTCATGTCATATCTTTAATTCGTTTGCAAGTTATTAAGAAAAAGTATAGCTCCAATGATCAAAGTTATATGTGTGTTCTAATTTAAAGTTTGAGCAAGTTAGCACTGCATTATTTTTATTTCTGTTATTCTTGTTGACTTGGTATAAAAGATCAAGATTTAAAGGAAGAGAAATAATTATGTTGGCATACTAAGAGAACCAGTGTTAGCCAAGAGTTACAATTATTGAAATTCTTGTCAATACAAATATTTTGTATGGATTATTCGTCACCTGTTACATAAAATGGTGTGATAATTCAATCTCGCTTGCAAGAAAATTTGAATTTATTTTTGTTTTAACTTTCGAGCGAATTAAAAACAGATCATGTGAAACACAATTAATAGGTTTAATAGATGAACTATCAAAATGCTCAGACAAAAATGATCAAATAGATACAATATTACTAGACTTCTCAAAAGCATTTGACAAAGTTCACCACCTTAGTTTACTTAAAAAACTTAACTACTTTGGAATCTCAGGTTCCTTACATCACTGGATCCAAGACTTCCTTTTGGGCAGGGAGCAAACTGTAATAATTAATGGATCTAAATCTGCACCCAATAAAGGTTAATTCAGGAGTTCCACAAGGAACTGTGCTAGGTCCCTTACTCTTTTTAATATATATAAATGATTTACCCAACAACATCTCAACAGGTACAAAAGTTAGGTTATTTGCTGATGATTGTATAATCTATAGAACAATTAAATCAGAACAAGATAGCAAAATTTTACAAAAAGACTTAGATGAATTGATAAAATGGGAAACTAACTGGAGTATGTCTTTCCACCCAGAAAAGTGTCAACTGTTAAGAGTAACAAAGAAAAAGAAACAAATAAATTCAAAATATTTCATTCATGGAAAGGAACTAACCCAAACTAAAGATGCAAAATACTTAGGAGTCATAATAAATGAGAAATTATCATGGAATCCCCATGTCAATGAGGTTATTAAAAAATGAAACAAAACCTTAGGCTTTATAAAAAGAAACCTTTACAAATGTAATAAAGATATAAAACTAAAATGCTATCTCACTTTGGTGAGACCTGTACTAGAATATGCATCTTCTGTATGGGACCCATCCACCAAAGAAAACATTGATAAACTAGAACAAATCCAAAAAAGAGATGCCAGATTCATTACTGGAGAATATTCAAAACTGACTAGAATAACACCATTAGTTAAATCATTAAACCTTGAAACACTAGAGGATAGAAGAACCAAGAGTAAAGTAGTAATCATACATAAAGCAATTAACTCTAATTTAGAAATACAACACAAAGATAACTTAATACAACCCTCAGATAGACATAAGGATAAAAACACCTTTCTTATTCCGTATGCAAGAACAAACTCATACAAATTTTCGTTCTTCCCGTCCGGAATTCGGGCGTGGAATGGGTTGCCTGAAGAAACCAGGAAAACCAACACTTTATCAACATTTAAAACTCTAATAAGAATGCAGGACTAAACACAAACCATAGATAAGCGTAGGACGCAATAATCTTCTGTATAGAAGGAGCGTCTGAAACAGATAAGATAAGATAAGATAAGATAAGATAAATAGCTTTACCAAGTATCCATAGGAAACAAGCACAATGGTGACCTATATTAAACAACCGTATCAATGGCCCATATTTAATTACATCACAATGCAGTATCGTTCCTACTAAAACGTCACGTACAAGCCTACGGAAACGTTGTTTGTGGTGCGTGTCAGCAATGGCGATACACGCTTATTAATGAGATGACTACCAAAAGTAGCGGTCACCAACGGGTATTACGAGGACCACTGGTTGTGCATGAAATAACTATGGTGGTCTGCAGGAAACTTTTATGATTCTAAATAAAAATGCTTCATTTTCTTTCTATTTGTTTTATTAATACAATTTGAAAAGAGATTTTGCATTCTAAATAAAATTATTTTATTTGTTGTTGATTTTTCCTGAGTAAATTCAACCCTGAGTGCAAAGATATTTTTTTTAAAGTTTAAGTAAAATTTCAACTTAGAAACAAAAATATTTCTTAGATATTTTATCAACCTATTTCATTATAAAATCCATTACATTCAATTCAGCCGAATCAACGGGCATGCGTATTGAAACTTTTTTTTTGTTGTTGTTGTTGTTGAGAAGGTTTGGTAAGAGAACTAATCTGAATAAAAAAAAATTAAGCTCTTGCTTTAATGTTGCGGCTATTATCATTATACCAAGGTCGATGTGTAGGGGGAGGCAATAACACATATTTTGAATAAGCAATTCTCCCTAGTCACCTTGAGCTCTCCCTAGTCACTTTGACCTTGCTCTCACCAATACAATGTTAAAGGTCCATCAACCCATCTGACCGCTTGGATATTTTATATTAAAAGTTGAGAAAAGATAAAGTTCTTAATTTTTATTGAATTCTAAACGAAATTGATGGGTAAGATTTTTAATTTTTAAGGACATTTTAATGTTTACTACAAATAAAAAATACTTCTAATGCGTCATATTAATATGTGTCATGCTACTAGTGCTGAATGTCACTGAGAAAATAATACAATAAATAATTAATTTATTGTTTGAAGATAGTTAATCTATTTTATTATTGTCCTATGTACAATATTTAAGTTTATCTCTTAGGCTCTACCATAAAACTCCTAAACAGATCGCCACCCCCTGGACCATAGATCAAAGACAGTAGTTCTAGTCTACACCCTGTAGTTCTATTCTACTCCCTGTAGTTCTAGTCTACTCCCTGCTTTTGTGTATAGCTTTATAAAGTAAGAATAATAAGTAGGGCTATTTTCCAATCGCATGTTGTTGAATAGAAATAGGACTTGGTGATGAAGTGGCTAGTGGTGGTATTTGGAAGGTAACCGTTCTGCTTGGCTGTTGTGCTATCTGACCACTGTGTGTACAAATAATCTTTAGTGGTCCGGCAGCCAGTTTTCAACACTCAATAGTAAATTACCAGTGTCTCTAGTTGGGACTGGTCCGCCCCAGTTTTTGTCAGCATGTTCACTCTTTCCTTACCTTTACATTTACGTGGGTTTTAACAATATGTCACTGTTAGATTCTCATATTTTTTCTACCCTATGGCATCCTTGATTGTCTCCGACAAGTAGGTGTTATGGATTTAGACTATGAGATTGTGGTCCATGAGATTTAAAGCTATGAGTTAGTGCTATGCGTGGTCCAACGGTTTGGCGACCTCTGACTGTAAACTGTTTATTACGTTGCGTCAATGTCTCGTGTTACGGTTCAGCTCAAAGAGTAATAAGAGAATTAGAGTGAATGGTCTGTACTCTGACAATGATGAGAAATAATGTTTAATATATTTTTATAATAATTTTAGATTTCATCGTTTCAATGTGTAGTGTTTTCCCATATGTTAATAATTGAAATAGTTCTCAAATTTAATTATTTCTGCAAGCTATAAAACGTAGGGATTAAAGAAGTCAGTAGCAAGATTTCTTAAATAATTTTTTTTTAAATTTTAAATAAGCATTGACGATGAATTATTGATACTTAAAAATTCATATTATTGTACGTTATAAGACACTTTGGATAGTTCAATTGGATTTTGGAGATGGGTTTAAATCTACAGCTGTTTTGAAACAATATATTTACACCCTTAAAGAGTATTTTACACTGTTTTGTCCGGCTGTTTTGTTTTCTTATTTTGAATACTAAAACCAGACCATTTAATATATGAGGACTGTGTGAGAGTGTTGTTCAATTCAAACATATGTTGTATTTTCATGATACAAATAAGATCTAGAGCCTCATTAATAGCTAGTGAAGTGCTTAAAATGTATTTGACAGTGATGATTCTTGGGATAAGTAACAGTATGGCTTTTAGAATGATTCAACGCCATAATGAGAGGAAATTTCCTTCAACGAACATTAGTATGTGATTAGGCAACTTCGAGTTACAAGGATTTATTTGAATCTAACATTAGCACAATGCTTAGTGCTTAGTGTTGTTCTTCGATTTGATTTTATCAACCTTTTTACATGTGCCCATGAACAACCTCACTTGACTATGTGTAATATTGCAGTTAGTTTCAGGTTTCCGATGAAGATTCGCAGACAAAAAAAGTTTAGATAATAAAAGACACGTAAAAACAAAGTTTTTGACTATAAATCCCTCATATATGAGACAGAACTAAAAGTATTGATTATGTTCCAACGCGACAAACATTTACAGACTGACACCGAGTGATGTCCCCTGTCTTTAATAACGGGGGATGGGACGTGAGGGGGTGTCGGCACGACGGTCGACGTCAACGCGTCAACTCAAACTCTCACGTGGAAAAAAATAATAACAAACCGTGAATTTGAATTACATACGTTATATAAGGATAAACTAAAAATGCATTAATTTAAATACGGTACGTTCGATCGATCTGAAATTTTGATACAATGCATTGATAGGTGCGACAGGTCCATGTGCCAAATTTCAGCTCGATCGCATCACGGAAAGTGGGTCATTTTTTACTTTTGTTTTTCCGCCCGACCGACGTAAGAAGAGATGACGACAAGATTTTGAAGTTAATATAAGGGATTTAATAAAACAACCCGTAAAAACAAAGTTTTTGACTATAAATCCCTTATATATGAGACATAACTAACAGTATTGGTTATTTTCAAACGCGACAAAACTTTTACAGACTGAATCTGTCTTAACTCAACTTTGCTTCATAACCCTGGGGGTTGGGGGTGGAGGGGTGGGTGGGGGGGAGAGGGGAAAATCTGGTCACCGATTGCTTGACCGAGCTCAGGGTGACACGTAAAATGTAAACAAAAGCACGCCGCTACTTCGATGGGTCGCGTCAACGCGTCAACTCAAACTCTCACGTGGAAAAAAACAATAACAAACAGTGAATTTGAATTACATACCTCATATAAGGATAAACTAAAAATGCATTAATTTAATTACGGTACGTTCGATTGATCTGAAATTTTGATACAATGCATTGTTAGGTGAGACGGGTCCGTGTGCCAAATGTCAGCTCGATCGGATCACGGGAAGTGGGTCATTTTTTACTTTTGTTTTTCCGCCCGTCCAAGACAGAGAGACAGACAGAGAGAGATGACGACAGAACGACAGAGAGACAGAGACGGCGGTGAAGTTAATATAAGGGATTTAAAAAGCAGATAACATTTAGTTACCGCCGTATCGTTAAATTTAAGTTTTCGATCAATTGCCCAAAAAATATGTGGACAAGTTTTAATTATTGCGCTTCTAATGTTGTACAAATGTTTACATCTCAGAGATTGTTTTAGTACGACATGGAAGACCAAGGAGCAGAAGTGGACAAGGTGCTCACCTCCCTTGGATGGATGGGACGGTATCAGAAGGTTCAGTTTGTGGTCGCCCAGGCAGTGGTCATCGCTTGTGCCTTCCATGGAATGTCAGTTGTATTCATAGGTCTGTTCATAGAATTATATGTTATACACATTATACTCGATGACGTATGAAGTAGCGGATGGATGCCTGTCCTTTCGAATTATTGCGATTTGGGATCAATGTATATTTTCATTTTTTATATCTTGCAGGAAGTGCAGGTAATCTCTCAGTACATTTTTGGTGGCACTAGCCCGAGATGATCTACTGATATAATTTTTAGAGATCAAACACATTGAGGTGTTTGGATATTTGTCTCCTGCACAATCAATTCACTATTACGTGATTTAAATGCTGAATTTGTGAATAAAAAGCAAACACTACTTATTTAATTTTTCCTTATTATTAATATTATTATTATAATTTGGAGTTTTAAATATACTTTTATTGTTATCGGTGTTTGAGTCGTCGACTTACTTTCTTGAGCATGGAGCACTCGTGCAGCTTTTAAAACAACTATAGGGCGTTAGCGCTTTCTCACTCTATCAATGTGTATTTTCAGGAAGACCCGTCCTCCACAAATGTGCGCATGCACATGAATTGAATATATCAGTGAATGGAGCAAACTTTACACTGAATGACCTCATTGGCAACATGACGGGAGGTAACTTCAACGTGAGTTATGGGCCTTGCAGTATTGACGTCACCAACAACAGCGACACCGTCTACTCAAGCAAGTGTATGACGTATGAATATGAAGAAGAAACGGATAAGTCATTTGTATCGGAGGTGATTAATATCTGAACGACTGAGGGTCTCGTCAAGCGGTTTTAAAATTATTGGCTATGGAATTGTGGGAATTAACAAAATGAAATGATACATGCAGTTGTTATTAGGCTGGGTGGTAGGGTATTTTAATAATTTGTTATGGCAAGTTAATTACTTAGTAGGTATTTCCAGCTAATGCAATGAATAAGTAAATATCGGTTTCGGAGATAAATGTAAAGAAGGTTTTTTTTTAAATATTTTGTGAAAATATATCAGTGTGAGAGTGTTACGAAATCCAAAACTATGTTGTGGTTTAATGCTATAAATAAAGTAAAGAACACCATTAATAACTATTGAAGTGCTTAAAATGATTTTGACAGTGATTATTCCCGGGATAAGTAACAGTATCACTTTTAAGAAGATAATATAAAATATGTGAGAGTCAACTTGATTTAAAAAAGTATGTTCACAATAAATAGTTAAATATATTTAGACATGCATAATAATGGTTTTGAGCTGACCCGCAGCGTAGCATACGCCGCTAATGATTTAGTGACGAGTTTTCTGTATGTATGTATGGAATAATGCACACAAAGTATTTCATAATAATTATAAATCCCAAAATCCTATTGGTACATTGTTCCTTTTCAAAAATTAAAATATAAGCATAAAACAATGATGTCATATAATATTTTTATACAATCCATACAGACAACGGGAATCAATATACATAATTAACTAAAGTAACTTATCCGTGTTTGATAAATACGAAATATTAAACTTGCTGAAACGTACACAAAGTATTTCATAATAATTATAAATCCTCAAATCCTAATTTTACATCGTTCCCTTTTCAAAAATTAAAATATAAGCATAAAACAATGACGCCATTTAATATTTTTTATACAAAATCGATCGCAGCGCCACCTAACATAACCTAAAAATATTATATGACGTCATATACGTTACATCCACACATACATACATACAGACGACGGGAATTATGTATATTGTTTATATTTTGATTATACATCCTTCCTTATTAATTATATTTACATTCTATTGTTTGCTACACACCACAACATGACCTATTATGTTACATTAAATTGTTGCCTGCATAACTTGAATTTTTATTACAGTGGAATCTCGTGTGTGAGAGCGAAACCCTTTCCGATGTTTCTCAAACTGTGTTGTCCTTGGGTCAAATGTTGGGCGCTTTTTTTCTTACGGGTCTGGCTGACAAGTGAGTACTATTAGAAAAAGTTGTGCTATTTCTTTTTAAAGTTTAATTTTAAAGTGAAAACCAAAGCTTAATTTAACTTTGATTGGTGGTTGCCAATATTTATTCAGAGCAATTGAAATTATGTTTAAATGTTTTACTTACATGCTATGTTAGACAAGAAAGATGCAGCTCTTTTTTCATAGTCAAACATGTCTGTTTTAGGTTTGGCAGAAAGCCCACTTTCATGGTATATCATTTTCTGCTGTTTTCTGCAAGTTTCATCATCGTGTTTCTTCCAGATTTTTTCTCCTTTGTTGTGCTCAGGTTTTTCACAGGGGCGTTTGAACAGGTGTGTACACATACATAACTAATAATTCATGTGTAAGGAATTAGTATTAAGATATTTGTATGCAGTATTTACAGTCCTTTTAAAATGAACTTACTATATGCTCCCTGCTGTGTCTTTGAAGTAAAATATGTTTAAAAATATTTATTCACCACATCTTGATTAACGACACAGATCCGTCTGTCTGAAACAAAAATAAAGCCATTTCCCGAGTAGCTAAAGAGCTTAAACGTGTTAGATACGCAAATCTCTGACGGCAATAGATCTTGAAGATAAAACGTAATTTTAATGTATTGTAAATTATTTTTAACGCAATTTCCCTTGAGAATTGCGTTTACACATTTGAAATGCCCGTGGCACCCTTTAAACGGGTGACATCAAATTGAAATATTGTAGCCGTCTGGGAATCTTATGAGCAAACTAGTAACAAAGCCCGCCCAAGGACGGGAATAAGTGTTGGATGACCTGTGAAGTTCATGGACGCTATGTTTTGGTAGTTGTTATGCTGAAGCGTTTGCAGGACATTGTCGTCGCAGGGCAAGGGATGTGGAAAATAACAACAACAAAAACAGCAAAAACAACAACAGCAACAAAAACAAAACAACAACAAAAACAACAACAACAGCAAAACAACAACAAAACAACAACAAAAAACAACAACAACAAAACAACAACAATAACAGCAACAAAAAACAAACAACACTTAAAACTCTTGCCACTACCCCCAGGACCATCAAGGAAAACGTATTTAACAGAATTGTCATTGGAATAAGCGGCAGGCATCACTTCAAGATGGGAACAACATACTGAATTATGACAAAAAAACTGCACCAAAAATAACTCGTTTTGAACCTCCGCGTAATATGTAAATTTTTCTCCGCTAGTGATTGGCTGTAGGAGTCATATGTGTTTGATGGACCAATCGCTATAGATGACGGGACAGAACGGACAGAAAGGACAGAAACTTGACTTTTATTATATAATATTAGGATAACTGATCAAACTTAAATTCTCCACTTGTATAAGAAATACTACAAAGTGTTTTATGAAAAGATCAAATTTCACTTTTAAAAAATAAGGTTACCTTCCATAACTAAGCTAGAAAATACAGTAAGTTGTGGCTCTGATTTAACGCATTTTGGATTGCTATGTATAACATTTTGTAAAATACGTCTTCCACAAGATACAAAATTCGATTTAGTGGAATGATTTAAGTAGCATATCGATAAAAACATATTACATGACTTTAATTTGATGTATAGGTTTAACATCTGATATTTCATTACAAAACATTTCTTCTACGAGATGATCCTAGCTGGAGATAAAATAATGATGTAATGAGTAATGGATAAACTATTTATAATGTTTACTGCTTTTTCTGCAGCTTGTTAGCTGTTAATGCTACACAATTAAGCTCCAAATAAGGCACAGAGTTTTTAAAGTGTGTGAACTGTGCCCAAAGTTACATGTAAATACACAATGCGTATAGATATTTCTTATATCAACTGAAATTGATACTGAGAAGAATATTGATAAAGTCTTTCAAAGGACTGTAGATTTGAAAACCAGGAAAGAAACATTGTAAATGAGCATTAATTTTTTTTAAAATATTTATATTTATTATTTAAGGATTTATATTCTTACAGTATGGATGGAAAACAAAACAAAAAAGGGGGGGGGGATGACAACATGAGTTACCGCATATGGTTAGACCAATCTTAGCTACGACATTACCGTAAACCAGGGGTCGGGAAACCATGGCTCGCGAGCCATATGTGGCTTTTTTGATGGCTGCATCTGACTCGCAGACAAATGTTCGGTTATAAAAAAAACATGTTTCTTCAGACTTCTTTGATCTAAATATTAATTTGAAAAAAACAGGGTTTTTTAATTTTTAAAAATTGACGGTCAATAACCTTTTTAATTATTTTCTATTTTTGAATGGCTTACGTGATGTAAAACATTCTTGAAAGTTCAGACGTGGGAAAACATTTGGAGGTCGAATCTTGTTTGACCAATCAATTCAACCCGAATAATGATGAGGAGTCGCATACGTGATAGTTCTAATAAATAATGGAACATGTATTTCCTTTTTTTTTCTTTAAAAGAAATCCAAAAATGGCTTCAAGTATTTAGTTTTAAAAGCAGACTGGATTAAGACACACACTGGTGGACAATGATGGCGGTAGAAACCAGAAACAGATGCTACATGCCACTCTCCTTCTTTCCTATTCCTATTCTCTATCTTATTAGTTCTTATATTTGTATTTTATGTAACAAGTGATAAAAATTTAAATGAAATACTTTCGTTCATTTCATTTTTCTGATGAATTCAAATACTGAAACGTCTACATTTTTAATTGTCAATTATGAAATATATATAGATGCGGGAAATAATGAAGGTTAGGGGTTAGTAACCGTAGGAGAGAGCTTGCTATTTAAGGAAGAGAGCTTTGAAATTTGAGATCAAAGTGATTGCCATAATTTCTGTGGAAAAGTGGCAAAAATACTTTTTTCAAGCGGGGTTTCCGTATATTGCTTTCGAAAATAGCGACAATGTGCGCATGTGCAAAAGGGTCCGCACAACAGATTGTCGTCGTATCAGAAAGTAAACTTTCCTTTTAAATCCGTTGTAAGCTAACTAATTTTAGAAACCATTTTGTCAAGATGGCTAAAAGAAGAAAGACGTTGAGTATCTTACGTACTTTTCAGCAGAAATGGACAGAGGAATTTGCCTTTAAGGAGAGAACGGTTCTGCGGTGTGTCTTATATGCAGTGATAAAATTACATTTATGAAACGGAAAAATGAAAAGTGACGCTTCGAGACACACCATTTTACATTTGCATTGAAATATCCTACATGGGCTGTAGCGCCACAGGGATGGATGGATGTATTGAAATATCCTGCGGGAAACAGCAGGAAGAAAGCATGTCAAGAACGTCTATCAAGAGTGCAAGCTAGTCAGCATCAAATCCGTGTTTGGACCCAACAAGGTGACTGGAATTCGGCTAGCTTTGCTGGCGCTTTAGCAATTGTGAAAAACGGAAAGCCATTCACAGATAGGGAGTATGCCGAATCAGTCATGATTGATGTTGCCAATGAACTTTTTGATGACTTTTTGGATAAGGACAAAATAATTAAACGGATAAAAGACATGCCTCTGTCGGTAAGAACTGTTCACCATCTTAGCATCATGATGTCAAATCAAATTGAGGAAATGCACGTGACGGACATAAATTTTCGGCACCATTTTCCTCTCTCACTTTGGATGAGTCAACAGACGTCAGTAATTTATCCCAGTTCAGCGTGGTTGCAAGGTATGTTGTCGGTGATAAACTACATGAGAAAAGCCTCGCTGTTTTGTCTATGAAGGGCACAACAAGGAGGCAGGATTTATTCGAGTCCTTCACTGAGTTCGCAAAGAAAAGAAATCTACCGATGGAAAAACTTGTTTCGGTGTGCACTGATGGTGCTCCGTGCATGGTGGTGAAAAACAGAGGATTTGTCGCTCTTCTTTGTGAGCATGAAAACAGACGCATCATTAGCTTTCTTTGCATCCTACATCAGGGGGCGCTTTGTGCTCAGATGTGTGGCGAGCATCTTTGTGAGGTGATGTCGCTGGTGGTTCAGGTAGTCAACTTTATTGTTGCCCAAGCATTAAATTATCGCCAGTTTAAAACACTTGCGTGATGAGGTTGAAATAATTATCCTGGTCTGCTTCTGCTCATCAACGTGCGTTGGTTGTCAAGGGGAACGTGCTTAGACGATTTGCGTCTTGTCTGAGCGAAATCCGGACTTTTCTTGAAATTAAGAATTTCGAGTATCCCGAGTTAGCTGACACTGAATGGCTCCTGAAGTTCTATTATCTCGTAGACATGACTAAACATTTAAATCAGCTAAATGTGAACATTCAAGGCGTTGGAAATACAATAAAAACTGGGAGAGCTCAAAGACACGTGCACATCAAGTGACTCTGATCAACATCTTAATATTCATCAGCTAGCAGGCTTCACGTCCAATCACCTGCAGTCATTTAAAGCGAATTACGGACACTTCGACCCCGGGTTGACCCCGGACAGTTCGACCACAGGACGTTTCGACCCCAGGACGTTTCGACCCCGGACGTTTCGACCCTTTCATTTCTACACCGTGAAATGTTTTTATTTATTCCTTTTTTAAAAATAATTTTCAGTATATTATCCATTAAAAATTAAAAACAGAATCTCCACTCCTATCCCAAACACACCTAAAAATGACCTTATTTATTATTGGGTTTTAAAAATGTACATATTTAAATCGTTCAAAGATTTTTACTGTGATAACAAAAACAAACCAAAGTTGCTTTTTTATATATTTTTTTTTAATCAAAGGTGACGACATGCTGAACGCAGTCGCTGAAACCATTACAAACCCCTCACCCTTTGCATTCACCTCTGTTTCTTGTGTTCCTTGACATGTGTATACCTCCTTAGCAGAAATACAGATTTTAATAAGACGTACAAATTTGTCAGTATTTAAAGTTCATAAATTTCAATAGTTAATACCGCCGCCTTGCATTCAATAACATTCAAGCTGCTGGACCTGTATGACCTGTCTGAACGTTACGTCATTGTTGTTTGCATTTTGTCCGAGAGTTTCATAATCCCAAGTTACAAGGCTAGACTCAGTGACCACCACAGCAAGCCATGTGCTGGCGAGGGTAAATAGAGTTAGCGGGGCATCGAGAATATAGGCACCTTTAGAAAGAACTATCTGACCACATTGCCTTTGTATTGTCCGATTACATCGGACGGGGTGGGGGTGGAGTTGGATAGGTTTGGAAGGATTTTCTACCTCAGAGGAATGGTGCATTTATCACAATCATGAATTCGAGATTGAATGTTATTTGTATATACACGGACTAGTTGTCCATGTATATACAAATAACGATTTCAAACTGTATTTATTTTTAATGGATACAAATGTTAAGCTAAATTATTTTTATACTAAAAAATAATTTACTTAATGATCAATTTTTAAAATTATATTTTAAAAAATATATATATAAATTATACGGTGAAGATACGAAGGGGTCGAAATGTCCGGGGTTGAAATGCCCTGGGGTCGAAACGTCGTGTGGTCGAACTGTCCGAGGTCGAACCGTCCGGGTTCGAATCGTCCGGGGTCGAAGTGTCCGACCACCATTTAAAGCGCACTTTGAATAATTTCGCGAGAAAACACGTCTATTTAAGGTATACCCATCCACATGAGTGTGCTGTGGACAGCACTGACCTGAGTTGCATCCAAGGTGTCTAGGTCAGAGATTTTCAGCTCCAAGCTCATGACCTGAAAGTCTTAAACATGTGGGTGAATAAGTTCAAGTCACTGAATGAAGATTTGGAAAGACTCACATGACAACAGCAAGCAGAATTGGCTAGCCAACACAAGTGGGCAGAAATGGAAAAAAAAACTTCAACACGCAGACCAGCTGATTGTCAAAACTTGGAACGCGCTACCCGTCACATACAGCACACTTTAGTGTGTGAGTATTGCTGTACTGACAATGTTTTGATCTACGTATACATACGAGCAGTCTTTCATACATCTAAAGAACATTAAGACCAACCAACGATCACGTTTAACGGATGAAGTCTCAACGCCAACATGAAGCTTAACCTCACCACGCATCAACCAAATTTCAAAGCCATTAGCGAATCCATGCAGAACCATAAGTTGCATTAATGGTAAGAAATATTCATTATTGATTAGAAATAGCATGACAATATTATTAAAAAGAATTCACAGACATAATTTTTGTACTTTAGTGTTGAAAATTCACAAAATGCACACATTTACTTGAATTTTTAGTTTTAAACATAATGTATGGCTCTCATAGAATTACTTTTGAAAATATGTAGTAATTATGACTCTCTCAGACAAAAAGTTTCCCGACCTCTGCTTTAAAATATATTTTTTTAAGGAGTGGTCCAAGCAAATGTCTTACTTAAATTAAAAAACAATATGCACGTTTTCTCTATTTCAATTAATGGGAAGAAAAGTACTTTTTCAACTTATATTATTATATATAATGTTATATATATATATATATATATATATATATATATATATATATATATATTAGGGCTGCGGATATTAACGATTAATTTCTCGATTAATCGTTAAAAAATGAAACGATTAATTTATTTTTAACGATTAATCGACCTATTACTAACATATTATTGGAAGTCAAAAACTTATTTTAAAAAATTAAAATAGAGGCCGATAAATAATAATAAATTTCCTAAAGATTACACGAACATATTGGTTTTAAACCATTGACTGACAAGAATGTTCAAAATGTTGATAAAGGTTGCCTACCATGGTTCTAACACTTCGCCTACTTATTGGACCAAATGAAAAGCGTATTAACCTAATGGCAGTAATGCAGTCTGACTCAGAGACAGAAAATGACGACAGCTCTTCTGATGATTTAATGCGTTACAAAATGGAGATGAAAGTTCCTGAATCCATTAACCTTCTACAATGGTGGAAACTTAATGAACACCGATATCCGAAAGTGTCATTCCTCGCCAAGACCGTTTTGTGCATACCAATTAACTCAGTTCAATGTGAATGATTGTTCAGCTCGGCTGGTTTTATTGTCAATTAGACCCGATCATCACTGGAACCAAATGATGTCAACACACTTGTCTTTTTGCGTAGTTGGTTAAAAGATGACATATAAAGTAGATAATTAAGTGTTATTTAGATTTTCAACAAGAACGTTTAATAAGTGTTACTTATGACATCATAAGTTTTAATTTTTGGCTTTAATCGAAATTAACGATTAATTAATCGTTAATATTTCAAAAGTTAAAGATAATTTTATATTAATCGTTAACAGCCCTAATATATTATATATATATTTATGTATATATTGTAATTATGTCTTATTAGGATTAGAAATGCAGGACTAAACACAAACCATAGATAAGCGTAGGACGCAATAATCTTCTGTATAGAAGGAGCGTCTATAAACAGATAAGATAAGATAAGATAAGATAATTACCGACTTTATTTGTTTTGATAACTCGTAACATTTACACATGCGAAATGGCTTCACATGAGTTCTGTAATACAGAAAAATGCCCGCGTGGACTTAAAACAATTTAGTTTCAATTTCAATTGGTAAATAGACATTTGTTTAATTTGATATTTAATCCGTTTGCTATATTTCTGAGAATTTACCAAACAAATTAACATTCTAAATGCGTAACACGAAAAAATTTTCGAAAGCCGAAGCAAACCTCGTATGCCAAAAAATTCGAAACCTGAGGTGTTCTTAAGGCAAGGTATGACAAAAATATTTTTTTTTAAATTGATAGAATCGTGGGATGTATTTTTTTTTAACCTACAAAATCATTCATGTCTGTCTTCGGTTAAACAAATCGTTGCTCAATCAACAATCATACGCAAAACTAATACTTAATAAAACTATGAAGTTTTGTAATCTGTTCAAAACAACCATTTTAAGTAACTTTGATTTTTTAAAATTCAATTTTGAAAAAAAACAAAACCTTAGAAGTTCGTTCAGTTATTCCTTCTTATTATTTAAACCAGAAGTTGTAATAGCAGGAGAGTACAAGCAGTGGTAATAGCAGGAGAGTACAAGCAGTGGTAATAGCAGGAGAGTACACGCAGTGGTAATAGCAGGAGTGGTAATAGCAGGAGAGTACAAGCAGGTTAACGTCAATGTTGTCTGAGTTCTTGCATAACATGTTCCAGGGGACAGGGCTTGTGGGCGTTGTCCTGGTCATAGAGCTGTTTCCTACAAAGAAACGCGCCTTCGCCGCCCAGGTGGGGAGCTGTCTCTGGCCATGCGCGCTTCTACTCTTGTGTCTTTGTGCCTACATCACTCGCGAGGTCAGCTGGCGATACACGCAGCTCTTGTTGACAGGGTCGTCAGCACATCTTATCTTACAATGGTGGTAAGTACTACTTTTGTTGTCAATGTAGTCAGTAATCTTAACTTACAATGGTGGTAAGTAAAACTTTTGTTGACAAGGTTGTCAGTAATTTTGACTTATAAGTACACCTTTTGTTGACAGGGTCGTCAGTACATCTCATCATACAATGGTGGTAAATACAACTTTTTTGACAGGGTCGTAAGCACATCTTATCTTATAATGGTGGTAGATATGTCTCTGAATGACAAGATATTTAAGTGTGATTACTGTTTACGATCATGGTTCTCACATATCATTTAATTGTGCATAACATAATGATCTACGCAAATATATATAAATATATTCTTAAACAAGATCTGTGCTTTAACAAAACTGTAAAGAGAACCATGACATTATGGTTATGAAGTTATTGCATCTCTTTTCCATCCCATACATTGTAGCTAATTGATTTCTCAATAATTTAATGAGGCGAGTAGGGCTATGATCTAGAGATCCAAAAAAAATCGTCGAGAAAAGTTAGTTGTGGCCAAAAATTCATCTCAGTTACGAATTCGTAAGAGTTTACCACATAAAGCAAACAAATTGATTTACAGGGCTTGGTCTGGATAAAAAATTCAGTGAACTTAACAACAAAAAATCATTTTATCATAGTTAGATATTTTTGGATGGTTTTTCAAAATTTTGTCCATGAGGTTGGTGGATGAGTCAATCCGTTGGCTTATAGCAGAAAAGAGATACGCCCCTGCCAAGAAAATCATCACGCGCGCGGCCAGGATGAACAAAGTTGACTTGGGAGAAGTGATGGACAATATGAACAATTTGGAACTGATTAACAATTTGGAACTGACTGTGAATTTATTAGACCCTCTACAGTCCGACAATAAGATTGAGATTAAGGTAAACAATGATGGTTAAAGTTGTTTATGGTAGGAACTATGAATACAGAATATGATAAATTTCACACTTTAAATTGTATAACGTTAGATAGATCTTGGATATCTAGATCTATCATTTTTTACTCTATTTTTAATTTATGATCCTACTCTTCTTATATTATTACAGATACATAAATACAGTGATTAGAAATATATTTTCAAGAATATTACAAAACAAATGCACAATTTATACATTTACACGCATTAACTAATTATATGCAGTTCCTAGAAGTTGCCTTGAATCGCATGAACAGTTTCAGCGGGTCTAATGTCCCTCCCCATGGTACAAACCATTAAAATAGGAAGTATGTCTTCCATGTCGTAACAATGTATACACCATGACGTCCCATTCGTGAATTCATTTTATCTTCCAGTACGAACATGGCACCACGAAGGAGATCAACGCTGACGACAAGGCCAAAGTGGACAACAAGAGCCACGACGTCAATAACAACACCACATGCGACATGGCTGATCATACAACCAATGGGAAGATGTTGGGTGACGCGTGGAAGAACTGCAGCTGTTGTGGCCAGATGGGTGAACAAGGAGACATCAGGTTCTCAGCTTTTTTCAAGAACAGAAACATTCTGATGATAACCTGCATATCATGTTATACATGGTGAGTCATAACAAGCAGATCATGTTATACATGGTGAGTCATAACAAGCAGATCATGTTATACATGCTGCGTCATAACAAGTATATCATTTTATACATGGTGAGTCATAACAAGCAGATCATGTTATACATGGTGAGTCATAACAAGCAGATCATGTTATACATGGTGAGTCATAACAGACAGTTCCGGTCCGCCAACGGTACTTGAATTATGTATTTGATTGATAGAACATATGGTACACGAGACCGTTTTAATACAATTTAAATATTTAATTTAGAATACAAAAACATGGTTGGAGCGAGGAACGGTCTTGTGGGGCAGATAAGGATGATCATTTGAAAGCAAATCTCTTGATTGGCTGTATTAAGCCAAAAACATACATTGATGATACCTCAAAAACCTAATTTCAGTTTTACAAATTTCAATTACGTTTTGGTAAAAGTGGGTTTGACTTACCCACGTTAGGTAGCATTATCCGGTCGCAAAATATATTTCCGTCCAGAATGGTTACGTGACCCGCACTCTTCATTTTTCAGCCATCCGCCGTGAAAACGTTTGGAGACCCTTGGAGTCCAGGGTCTAGGCGGCTCTAAACAAAATTGTCATTTTAAAATGGCTCTAAGTTGTTACAGGTCTGAATATCACTAGACACTAGATCTAATCATGTAAATTCGTTTGTTACCACTTTCCTTCGATTTTTTGTGTTGGCGTTTATATCTATGGTGCCTACAGATCTAAAAAGAATAAATTATTTTAACCCTTCCGAGCTCTACCATAGTGGGGTACTTGACCTACAAACGTATTATTGATAAAATTATAAATTAGATTCTTAAAAAATCAAAAGAATATAACACATAAACCTAGTTCCACTTTTCTGTCAAGTGCTTAGTTAATCAGACACTCGTTTACATTTAATTTTCAATAATTGTTCACATAAACACACAGAATTAATATTCAAATCTGGGGGCAGCTATTTGCAAATGGCTTAAATTTAGGGTACACAACGATTGGTTGTTTATTTTTAGCCAAATCCCGAAAATTCAGTCACTCGGCAATGCGACTTTACGGAGCATCTCGAAAATTTCGTCTCTCGGCATCGGGGGGTTAAGTTTCCTAAAACACTAACAAATTGTTAATGACAATCAGTGAAACAGTATCTAAAGTATCTTAATTTTGTACTCACAATGTTAGTTTTTTTTTCTAATCGAATTTTAAAAGATTTAAATACCCGTTGAACTACTTAAATATATAACTGTCATGGACGGGAGTTTTTAAATTAAATGATGTGACCAGTGCCTTTGAAATTTAAGGCTAAAAATTCAAATATGAAGAATACATAGCCACGAGTTCACATAACTTCAGGGATAGAAAAGTACAAATTGGGTCTGTGGTAATTAACAATTAACTAATCGATTAATCGTTAATTTTGTTAAATATTAATTTTATGTTTTAACGATTAATCGAATAACTGTGCATACCAGCTACCCCAGTTCTATTGAGCTCTGCTGGGTACATTGTCAATAAGAGACTTCATCCCTTGAACAAAGTCTTGTTAATATGACGGTGCGTTTACGTAGTTGGCTATCCTATATAATAAAAGGCAAAGTTCTGTCCGTTCTGTCCCGTCTTCTATAGCGATTGGTCCCTCAAACACATATGACTCCTACAGCCAATCACTAGCGGAGAAAAATTTACAAAACGAGTTATTTTTGGTGCAGTTTTTTTTTGGTCATAATTCAGTATGTTGTTACCATCGTGAAGTGATGTCTGCCGCTTATTCCAATGACAATTCTGTTAAATACGTTTTCCTTGATGATCCTGGGGGTAGTGGCAAGAGTTTTAAGTGTTGTTTGTTTTTTGTTGCTGTTATTGTTGTTGTTGTTTTGGTGTTGTTGTTTTTGTTGTTGTTTTGTTGTTGTTGTTTTGTTGTTGTTGTTTTGTGGTTGTTGTTATTGTTGTTGCTTTGTTGTTGTTGCTTTGTTGTTGTTGCTGTTGTTGTTGTAGTTGTTGTTTTGTTGTTGTTGTTTTGTTGTTTTTGTTTTGTTTTGTTGTTGTTGCTGTTGTTGTTTTGTTGTTGTTTTGCTGTTGTTGTTGTTTTTGTTGTTGTTGTAGTTGTTGTTGTGCACATCCCTTGCCCTGCGACGACAATGTCCTGCAAACGCTTCAGCATAACAACTACCAAAACATAGTGTCCATGAACTTCACAGGTCACCCTACACTTATGCCTGTCCTTGGGTGGGCTTTCTTACTAGTCTAATAATATTTGAACAAGAAAAGCATTGAGATTGTGTTAAATAAAGCACGTATGTGCCCTTTCGGAAAATACAGACTTTTTTTATTTAATCGAAATTAACGATTAATTAATCGTCATTAAAAGTTAATTATTTGAATTAAATTAATCTTTACAAGCCTTGGTTTAAATACAATATAAACATAACTGATGCACCCAACCTGTCATCATATTTTTTCAAAAGTTAACAATAAATAAATATTAACCTAAAATTAAGCTTTTTTAAATCCTTTATATTAACTCGTGGTGTCTGCGGCCGCCCGACCGACCGACCGACCGACCGCCCTTGTCGCCAAAACTTTTGAGCGATTTTTAACCCACTTGCTCGTAAGCTAGCGAGCTGAAATTTTGCAGGCAGTTTTGTACCAATAATAAAAACAATGTATCAAAATTTCAGATCGATCGCATGTACCGTAATTTAAATTATTGATTTTTTAGATTATTTTATTTATTCCTATGTATCATGCTATTTTTTGAGAAAGAGCGTCGCGGTGCGTATTATATTGAACAACCTTTCTGTCGCGCAATAAGGTGCGTATTTTATTGAGAGCTCTTTTTATAAACATATTCCTGATCGGTGCGCATTATATTAAACATGTTTTACGACACAACTGCAATTTTGTATTTCTGGATGGTCTGGCGCTGCGTATTATAATGAACATTCTTTTAATTACTTCTCGTACATAAAGGATTTATAGTCAAAAACTTGGTTTTTTACGGGGTTTTTCTTATTTAAAATCTGGATGCACTAAAGAAAAATGCAATAATCAAAACAATCACCTTGCATTAGTAATTCAAAACAAATGAGTCATTTTTTTTCATTGAAGCTCACTATTAATAAAATAAGCCTGACGAATTCTTGATGAAACTCTACTCAAAGGATCTTGTGTTTGAAGAAAGTCTATCAGAGGTAATATACGTTCTACATCCAGTGTCCGCAGTTAAGCCCTAGACATTGACTTATTTGTTCAGGTTCACAGACAGTGTGACCTATTATGGCTTGCTGATGACGTCATCCTCACTTGCTGACGATTTGTACCTTGGTTTTTTCCTAAGTGTTCTTGTCGAGCTGCCTGCAGCAGTTGCTTTCAGCAGTTTGATCAACAGGTAATAAATAAGGTGACACAAGTATAACTATCAGTCTTGAAGCGGTATGATATATATATATATATATACTAGGGGCAAGTACCCGGCTTTTCCAGGGTTTAACAACAACAGCAGCAACAACAAAAACAACAACAGAAACAGCAACAAAAACAAAAACAAAACAACAACAACAAAAACAACAACAACAAAACAACAACAAAACAAAAACTACAACAACAGCAACAACAACAAAACAATAACTACAACAACAACAGCAACAACAACAAAGCAACAACAACAAAACAACAACTACAACAGCAACAACAACAAAGCAACAACAACATGAAGGACATTGTCGTCGCAGGGCAAGGGATGTGGACAACAACAACAACAGCAAAAACAACACAAAAGCAGCAACAACAACAGCAACAACAACAAAACAGCAACAACAACAAAACAACAACAAAATAACAACAACAACAGCAACAACAACAAAGCAACAACAACAAAACAACAACTACAACAACAAAAGCAACAACAGCAAAGCAACAACAACAAAACGATTATTTTATGGCGATAATCGCCTTCTTGTTAATCTCGACACCAAAATGTTTATTATTTTGCGTCATTATTTTACGTATTAATTTTCAATAATTTTTATTTTATATAGCTCATATAAGGAAAAAACTACATGTTGGGCCCCCGGCCCGCAGTATCTTATATATATGGAACGAAACCTGTTTAATAACCTTTCCGGTATAATTTTGTGTACGTGTACCAAATTTCACGTTATTTGGTTGTCTGGATCTTGAGTTAATAGGGAACATCCAGACGGACAGACGACAGTTAGACAACAAATGCGTCTTATATGTATAGAGAGAATAATATATATATACTAGTGTATTACCCGTCAAAAATTACGGGAGTTTTCAAAATGGATATATTTCAGTTTTTGTAATTGTCCCTTTTGCCTGAAAGCCGCATAGTGAATAATCAGAAAATGTAGAGACCAAGAGAGAAAATTAAATCTCTTTTCCATATTGAATAATTTTATGCGGACGTTTGAAAATAGTGGGGTTTTGTGGGTTTGCAATATATTTTTTAAGGTTATTTTTTTTAGCGGTGGGCTTTCTAAAATCTAGCGTTACGAACGGACATAGCAGAGTATATATTTTGATTATACGAATATATGTGTTATGAGAAAACCTCCAAGCTTAGGCTTCGCGTTATATAAGTGTGCATGAATAATAATGATATAATCATAATAATAGTAAATGCATAGTGAATTACACACAGCATAAAGTGATACTGCGGCGCATAAGTTTGGAGTTCGACGTATTAACAAATATTGCTGAGGAGTCAGCCGGACGTTAACTTGCGACATTGAATAGTGCGCACCAATTATGAGTGCACCAATAATACAGCACAGTGCGTTAAATATAAATTATGTGACTGTAATGTGATCCACATCACGCATATCTGTGATTTGAAGCCGTTTAAGCGTCTTCGATGATTATGACTTGTCAGTTTATTCGCCCATTTGTCCATACATTATTAGCACAACATTATCAAAACATGTAAAATATAAACTGTAATTTTACACATGTTAATAACTATTTATTTTGCATGAAACGTAGTAAGCAAAGTTTGTCACAGGATAACAGAAAAGATTAACTTATCAACTGTTAATCATATTTACAATTTAATATACACGTGTTAGTAATAATTCACATAAACGTTTTTATTGTTGTCTAGTCAGCAGCTTTTCAAGATCTATTATGTCAGTTTGGTCCATACATTATTACCTTTACATTATCAAAAACATGGAAATAATTTTTTTTAACTATTTACAAATATGAATAACAACGAACTATTTATTTTGCATGAAACCTTTGAAATAAAGTTAAGCACTGGATAAAAGAAAATATTAAAGTATCAACTTTAATATACACGTTTTAGGAATTCTAATAAACGTTTTCATTATTGTCAAGTCAGCACCCCTTCCAGTTCTATATTAAAAGCAAAGATTTTTCATTCAAAATTAGTCTAAGACGCATTAAAATATTACATGTAAATAACAATTAAAAAAAATATTGTGGGGAGGAGTCCGATTTTTTTTTAAACATACAAATATGCAATCTCAAAATGTATAAAAGAAAAACAAACGCTAAACTGAAGCATAAGTTGACAAATTTCATTTTCAGTAATAAATAATGGCTTTGTAGTTCAAAACGCATCGAAACTTGACAACCGAACGACAACCAATTGTAAATTTCATTAACCGAAAAACGAATGTTATATATTAATATAGAAAATTAAATTTATAATTACGTACGTAATATTGACATGGACACATGCACAAAAACGGACATTTAATACCAAAAAAAAATAATATTAATCACATAAAATAAAACATTGCTCTTTTTACTTGGTTCCCTTCACACATTAATAAAAGCTCAAATAATGACGTCACGTCTCAATATTTTATGGTGAGCAACACATTTTGTTATAATCTCGAAAGCAACTTTTTATTTTTTTATCGGGAGTTACCTCGCATAGCGTAGGACTGACTGACAGACACTACTGACTTGCGTGACAATTGCAAAATATATAGTTTTAATACATTGGTTCCATTTGTATCATCTTTGGGGTAGAGAGTATGTGTGTACTTAAATTGTGAAGGTTTCTCCTTACAAAAATTTTTTAGAATGTGCTTCCCATTTTCCTGTTTTCGCTTTATTCTTCAAAGTTCTGATTAGTTCAAAGAGATTCTTTCTCTGGTGCATTCTTTGGCTACACGCACGCTTCAAAGTTTAATGAGCTCTTATTATTGGGAAAGTGAGACTGACTGACTTTAAAAAAAGACCTGCATGTGTTTTCAAGTTCAAGAATTACATTACATTTAAAATTTAATCTATTTCCTACATCGTGCGTATTTATCGCTAGACGTTAACGAGTCCTTTTAAGAAGTTGAATACATACGTAATTAATAAACTCATAAGAATATCATTAGTTTACTTGAAGCAGCTGTTTTCATTGGTTAAATCAACATGTTATAAGCTAGTTACTAGCTGCTAGTAGGGCTAGAAATTACATAGCATTGAAATTTAGTAGTGTATGCTTGCATGATTCTGGATGCTTTTTGAAATTAGATTTCCTTTTCTTATTGAGTTTTTTAAAAATCTTTTTAATTCTTTTTTTTTATAAACCTAAGCCACATTGCGGGTAAAATACTGGGCGTCTCATTGGTCAAATCCCATCCTAGCCGTAGATTACTTTCAAACGGAAACATAACATACCCGCGCAAACACATGCACAAACATACCCATAAAGATGTTTTGGAATGCCTATTTGAATCTAATTTATATATTCAATCAATTCAGGATTGGCAGAAAGCCATGTGTAATCATATTTCATGCAATGGCTGGACTCTCTTTGCTTGCCTCTGTTATTTTATCCAATGCACCTTTTGCAGGTAAAGTTTGTTTCCAAAAATAGTATTCAACACCTACTTATTTTCAGATGTATTATTTCACAAAATTTCAATAACTTACAGTTGAACACTGTATAATTTTCTTATCTTTCTAAAATGGCGCCTGTTACTGCAAATGCCAAAGGAAAACAACATCATTACTATTTAAGAGCCATACTATACAGTCTAAACTAAACTATAAAGGTTCTACACTCTACACCAGGGGTCGGGAAAGTTTTTGTCTGAGAGAGCCATAAACACCACATATTTTGAAAAGTAATTCTTTGAGAGCCATAAATTATGTTTAAAACTAAAAATTTAAGTGTGTGCGTTTTGTGTCTTTTTAATACTAAAAGTACAATAATTATGTCTTTGAATTCCTTTTAATAACACTGTTATGCTGTTTTTAATAACACTGTTATGATGTTTTTAATAACAGTTTATGCTGTTTTTAATAACATTTTATGCTGTTTTTAATAACATTGTTATGTTGTTTTATGAGACTGAAATAAGTTTTTAATTTATTTTTTAATTAATCGAACATTTGTCTGGTAGCCAGATGCACCCATCAATAGAGCCATATTTGGCTCGTAAGCCATGGTTTCCCGACCCCTGCTCTGCACTATATAATATATGCAGACGATACAACTGCAAGGAGAACCATATTATGGAATTATATCTCTGAATTGTGCATGCACCTCAGCCTAAAAAGTTGCATATCTGTATTCAAGTGATACGAATTTAAAACTAAATAGTCAAACAAATAAATAGTACAGTCTTTGTCTATAAGTGCAGTTTCCACTATTAGCTTATTTACCCACGACACATCTAAAAATGATTTAAATTTGGATTCCTTAGAAGCTGTTCCCGGAAAGTTCTGGATCAACCTTTGGTTATCTCTTTTGGGAAAATTTGCCGTGACCGTTGGGTTCTCCACAATATATCTGTACACACCAGAAATGTACCCAACAATTTTAAGGTGAGGCGCTGCCACATCAATACCATCGGTTAACGTTTACTCTTGGTCTTAGCACTATTAAAAGAATTTAATTCCAATGAGTCAAAATCTTTAAGCAGACAACACTATTTTATTTGCTTTATTGAGTTGGTTTTCAACGAAACAAGACATGTTTTGATTAGGACCAGGGCATTATTTCACTTAGAGAGTTTTTAAATGTTAAAAAAAACAATTTTCTCTTCAAGAGTTGTTTCAAAGCAAGGTCGAAATTATCTAAATTTAATTTTAAATAAGAAAGTATTTTTTTACAAACAATCAATAAGGTGACTCAATAAAATCAATCTCTATTCCATCTCAGTGTAAGGTGACTCAATAAAAATCAATCTCTATTCCATCTCAGTGTAAGGTGACTCAATAAAAATCAATCTCTATTCCATCTCAGTGTAAGGTGACTCAATAAAAATACATCTCTATTTCATCTCAGTGTAAGGTGACTCAATAAAAATCAATCTCTATTCCATCTCAGTGTAAGGTGACTCAATAAAAATCAATCTCTATTCCATCTCAGTGTAAGGTGACTCAATAAAAATCAATCTCTATTCCATCTCAGTGTAAGGTGACTCAATAAAAATACATCTCTATTTCATCTCAGTGTAAGGTGACTCAATAAAAATCAATCTCTATTCCATCTCAGTGTAAGGTGACTCAATAAAAATCAATCTCTATTCCATCTCAGTGTAAGGTGACTCAATAAAAATCAATCTCTATTCCATCTCAGTGTAAGGTGACTCAATAAAAATCAATCTCTATTCCATCTCAGTGTAAGGTGACTCAATAAAAATCAATCTCTATTCCATCTCAGTGTAAGGTGACTCAATAAAAAATCAATCTCTATTCCATCTCAGTGTAAGGTGACTCAATAAAAATCAATCTCTATTCCATCTCAGTGTAAGGTGACTCAATAAAAATCAATCTCTATTCCATATCAGTGTAAGGTGACTCAATAATAAAGGTTCTCCTAATGGTTCACCATCTTAAACAGACCCAACCCGTAGGTCTAATTTTTAAGCTTTAACAATGGAATTGACTACTCTACATAATTGTTTGTTTTGTTATTTTTGTTCGTTTTTTTTTATAAATAACTTATAAATCAGTAAATCACATTGGGTAGAGACTTATTTTCTTATTCCTAATGAAATATAAGAGATTTATGCCTGAAAGAAGGAGCTGGTGCAATTTAAAAAATTCGTGCATCTCCAGTTTCAGAACGATAGTTATACCAGTCACGTATTGTTTTCATTGACAGAAACACGGGATTCGGTCTTTCGTCCGTGGCAGCAAGAATAGGTGGGATGGTGGCTCCGTACTCTAGGACCTTTGTAAGCCTTTTGAACTTTCGTTTATTTAAAATAAAATGTCCCAACACTCATAGAAATCTTCATTCCCCCCCCCCTCTTTTTAATTGTGATTACGAATTTTTGTGTGTTTATATATTTTTATTCTCGGTGTTAACGTGTTAATAAAATCGGACAACTTCAATGTTTGTAGTATTTACTCTCTCGATCATATCTCACATAATCTCAACAAAAATAAAACGGCCTACTTTGTTTATCCAAACATCGATACATGTTATTCCATTCCATCAACGACCAGGGGCGTCACATCCCGTGGGGCCCCGGGACGGTGTTTGCCACCTTGTGCCTGCTGGTTCCTGTCATGACGTACTTCCTGCCTGAGACCAACGGCCACGATTTGCCGCAGACTGTAGCTGAGATAGACCAATGGTTACAGCCTAAGAGAATGACCCGGCGGAAATGGTCACGTGATATAAAAATAGGATAAGAAAAAATCTGGCATCAATAAATTGAACTGTAATGAAACTTTAAAAATATTCTGTTAAATGCATGTAACCACTGTAAAAAATGCTGGTAGTGACCACGCTAAATGTTATCAACTTTAAAAATGGCTGGGGTGGGGACTGACATTGCCATTGCTATTAATTGTTGGGTCTTTAATAGGGCTGCGGAAATTAACGATTAATTTCTCGATTAATCGTTTAAAAAAAATTAAAGATTAATTTTATTTTTTAATTAATCGACCCACCACTTATAAATGTACTGGAAGTAATAAAAAAAAAGTAAATTATTTCGGCCGATAAATATAAACCAATTTCCGGACGATTACACTAACATTTTGGTTTTAAACTATTGACTGACGTGAATGTTCAAAATGTTGGTAAAGGTCATTGTGTCCATTGAGAGAAATCGCTTGCCTACCATGCAATGTTCCCTCTAAGTCTAAGCTTCGTTGGTCCGTGTGCAAGGTTTTTAAAAAAAAATCGTATGCAAATTTGCACAACGTCCATTTTTGTGCAATATTTTAAGAAATTTGCTGCGTGGTAATTCTAAACTCCTGCGTGGCGTCGGTCAAATATATGCGCAGCCACGCTGCATAAAAGGGAACATTGCTAACCTGGTTCTAAACACTTCGCTTACATATCACCTGCAAACCAAACATCCACTACAGTATCAGAAAATCCAGCTGAGACAATCTAAAGCTATGTGAACGATATTTCAGCTCGGCTGGTTATATTTTCAATAAGACCCGCTCATCACTTGAACCAAAAATGTCAATACACTTGTCTGTTTGCGTTGTTGGTTAAAAGATGCCATATAAAGAAGACATTCCAGTGTTATATTGATTTTCGACAAGTAAGTTTAATAAATGATGCTTATGACACCATAAATTTCTGCTTTAATCGAAATTAACGAATAATTACATACGAATTTCTATGCAATAAAAATAATGCACATATCAGCAATTAGGCAATAAGCAACAGTTAAATGTCAAGAAAAATGGCAAGACACATAAAAGCATATATGGCTAATTAAAGGCAGTAAGCAATTAGGCACCTAACTGTCTGGTCAGTAAACAAAAAGAAATAACATTATTTTGGTAATAAACAATTAAGCACGTAGCTGTCTAGGTAATTAGTAAGATACAAATAAGCATATAGTCAATAAGCAATAAGGAAGTTAATAATTATCTAAGACAAAAACATAGATCATTTGTAATTCATAACCAAGGCAATAAACAATAAGCATATAAACATGTCAGTAAATGGGAAACAATTATTAGGCCCACAACAACCATGGGATTTAACAATTAGGCAGTAAAAGCTTTCGAAATTAACGTGTAGGTACATTACATCATTGGCAATAGGCAATTATGTATGTTACACCCAAAACAAGAAAAAGGCATGGACTAGTTTAACTAATAGAACACAAGAATAGTAAATATAAAAAGAGGTCCGAATGCTACTGAAACTCTCCATTATAGCAATCATCATAAGATGACATATAAACTAACCGTTATGGACTACAGCTTCATTTATAGACACCTGGTAAGGGCTGTGATCTGACTTAAAAAGTTAAAGCAGCTCATTTAGGATTCACTCCCCTTACCTGACCAACAAGACCATGCAACTCTACACTATTTCGAATCCACAACACGAGTCCAGCATTTAAATCCACCACTTTAAACTTACTATATTACTCCGACGAACTACTCCAGCCTTAAATCCTGCACTTCACTCAAGCAAATAACTTCACAACACAACTCCAGCATTCGATACTTTTGAGTAGAACGTCACCAAAAGTTATAGAACTTTTATTAAATGAATATTGTTCTAAAAAGGTAAATGTTTGAATGCAATGTACCGGAAACGTTAAAGCCCAACTAAATATAAATATTGTTAATGAAACATATTATATTATTAGAAAATGACACAACTCAATTTGAAATGCGTACACCAAAATAGGCGCACCATAATTTAAAGTATTGAAAGCAAACTGCTCAAAATTAAGTCCTGAAAGAATTCTGCACCCAAGATAACTCGTTACTTAATATGGAAATAGTATTTACTTTTTCTCTCTTTGTCTCTTTACAGTTTAAAATTTTTGGGGTTAATCTACGGCGTTCGGGCAAAAGGGAGAATGACAAAAAACTATACTAAAACCACCTGCAGGTTAAAAGGAACCGTCCAATAAAATTTGATCACTTTCCATTGCTTGGTTTTCGCGTGACTGTGTAACAAACTGTTGAAATAATCAAGCATACATGCAAACATACATACATACAAACATACAAAAGCCAGCTTAGCTTTATATATAGAGAGAGATATATATTAATAGCTCATCACGAACTACAAAATCTCGCACTTTAATATTTTAATATTGCTGATGAAATATTAGATTCATGTCTGAAAGGAAGTGTTGGTGCAATTCCTCAGTGACTGTTATACATGTCATGTTATTTAAGTTTAGCAGTGATTACTAGTTTAAGAACCATTGTCTTACCAGTCACCAATAATCTGTTTAAAAATGGATTTTATGAGTACAGAGCATTTTTATAATTCCCAGAAACACGGGATCCATTTTTTCGTTCCTGGCAGCAAGAATAGATGGAATGGTGGCTCCATATTCTCCGACTTTTTAAGACGTACGTAATTTTGTTTATTTAGAAAAGGTCCAACCATTCTTGCAAATCATGTTCATTCTTTCTTTTAACTAATGTTATTGCCACATTAGTGTGTTTTATGTCATGTTCATTAGTGTTATTCGGTTTAAACTCATTTCGAAAATGTAGGACTATAGCGGACAATTAGAACTTTTAGAGAGTGTACTCTCTCATAATGGCAACATTTTTTTTGTCCAGTCATTGACAAAAGCCTTCATTCGACGAGCAGGAACGTCACATCCCGTGGGGCCACGGGACGGTGTTTTCCGCCTTGTGCCTGCTGGTTCCTGTCATGACTTACTTTCTATCTGAGACCAATGGCCACGATTTGCCGCAGCAGGGCCGGGCCTAGGGAATTGGAGGCCTTAGGCGAAGTGAATTTGGTGGCCCTAAATGTAAACGATTTTTTTTTAAAGTTCTATGATTCCTGTGCGAGGCCCCTACTAATCGGAGGCCCCAGGCGGCTGCCCAGTTAGCCTATGCCCAAGGTCGGCCCTGGACGAAGACGTTAGCCGAGATAGACGAATGGTTAAAGCCTAAGAAAATGGCACGGTGAAAAATGTCACATGATATTTTTAAAAAATAGGACAAGTCAAAAGTCTAGTTTTAATAATGAGAAGTGTAATGAAAGTTTTATTTTTTTTATATGTGTGTTAGAATGAACATCATTTTATTAGGAGTATCGTGTAGCACGGTAATCAAGGCCATTTATTACAAACATATAAACATCACTAAAAAAACAATTTAAAAAAATAGAAAACTCGCGATTAAAATGCTCCACGGACATTAGTCACACATTGTCTTATGTTAGAAACAAGAGATTGACCCTGACCAAAGTGTCTACCACCCCCTAGGTGTGGGGCACACTATCACATTCATAAGTCTAATCTAAATATTTTAACTAGGCTAAATAAGGAATGTACGTCTTGGATGAAATGTGAGGAAAATGAGATTCTCCAATATACAACCTGACGATAGTTGTGTAACGTATTCTTTTGTTTTTGTCAACTTCAAATTCGGTGTCATAAATCTTTCGTGCGTGAAAAGGCTGTTCAATAAATCAACACACTTTCTTGGCGTGAAAAATCTTGTGCGGTGGTTGCCGAGGGGGACATTACCAATGATAGAAAAGTCTTCTGAGAATGAAGTGCTTTACTTGAGTTAAAGCTTTGTCTAAATCTGCATGAGGTGAGACGATCACACGATGCCGGTGGATAAGGGTATTAGTTAATAGCCGGTTGTAACTGGGGTACGGATTAAAAGATTAGTAGATTGCTTATGCTACTTATAAACACTCATATCCTCTGCCATAGATTGGTGGGCTATTTATAGCTAACCTGCTTGGTAGACTTTGAAATAAATTTAGCAATAATTTTACAATCAACAAGACCGAATCTTAAGTGGAAAAAAACAAACATTTTTGTTTTTAAATTGAAGTGTCAAAAGAAGTTAACTATATTTATTAACACAAGAAATGTTGAACTCACTGAATAAAACAAAGTGTAAACATTTCAACTTTGTAGTAGAATTAAAAAATAAATAAGATCCAGAATGAATATTTTTATAAGTTCGCTAACCTCAAATGTATGAAATATTTTTTAGCCATTCATCTCTCTTTTCTTGCATCAGCGTGAATAAAAGAAAATGAAGTATTATATGCCTACTTAAAATATAATTAATTTTAGTTATGAATTAATGAGATTATTTCCTTGTGTAAAAAGGAATTAATAAAAATATATATATATCGCTAATTACTGAAAATGTAAAAAGAAGACGAAAGCGTAGTTATTTAAAACAATTAGTATTATCATATTTGTGAGGACATTTCTTTTAATTTACACAGACATGTAACTGAAATGTTTCTTTTTTCAATTGGAATTTTAATTTTACTTGAAAGAACTTTGTGAGGGAATCAAGCGTGAAAAGAAGTGAATCAATTAATAAATGACCAAAAAATGTTATTAAAAACTTAAATCTTCGTACGTCCGTCCATGATTTCAAGACAAGTCCTATAACCACATTTATGGCAGTAAAAGAGTACATATGAAGACGTCCACCTAGACGACGTAATAGTAGCAACTAAAGTCTTGTGAGATTCATGAGATGAGTAATGATGAGTTCATTTAAACCACTTGAGGGGGGGGGGCGCGTGAGACGCCTAAGGAGGTATTCTAATAACTTGTGTGTGCAGGTATTCTAACAACTTGTGTGTGGAGGTATTCTAACAACTTGTGTGTGGAGGTATTCTAACAACTTGTGTGTGCATGTGAAAACTAAAGACAAACGTATTCAGTTAATTCCTAACAGTCCACTTCAAGGTTACAGTTAGCTGAAATATTTAGATTTTTTAGAGTATTCTTGCACTTAAAGTCTTTCAATGTTAAAGTATGTAAGTTTTGTCCAGCTTTCTTTATTAAGTATTTTAAATAAAACAAGTTGAATCCACCCTAGATTTTTTTTCTCTGTAACCACAATCAAATCCAAACAAGTATCCGTCTCTGAACTAAAAACCACCATCCTCTAAAAATTAGTCAATCGCTACAGTCTCATTTAAGGGCCATAACTCCATTTTGTAGTTGTAGCGACACATACGGTTGCACGGTTTGTACACTTGTGAAACAACTGCGTCTCAAAAAAAAATTCATTAAAAGGTTTTGAGAATCACTGGTTTAGGTAATAGCGTGTACTCCCGTACTTGAAGCCAAGGTGCATAAATAAATTGATTAAAGTAATCATGTTTGAATACCCTTGTGGTCGCCTTGTGCCAGCGATCAATAACGACTTAAGCTACTGCATATGGCGGCTTATATTATATACAAATATTGCATTCTATTGGTCACGGCGAGTCTCAAATCATTGACTGAAGAAAAATATGAAGTTTTGGTTATCAAACAAACTCTATTTCTTTATACGTATCATGTCATTTCCTTGTTAAAATTCATTTGATCTAGATAGTTTAAAATATGTGGTTCATTATCTCATGCTACGTTAAGTTTGCGTAATATTGTCTTCTCTAATTAGATCACAGTTATCGACTCCATATGCCAAATCCACTCACTCCCATACCAACACTCACTCCCATACCAACAGTCACTCCCATACCAACAGTCACTCCCATACCAACACTCACTCCCACACCAACAGTCACTCCCATACCAACACTCACTTCCATACCAACACGCACTCCCATACCAACACTCACTCCCATACCAACACTCACTCCCATACCAACACTCACTCCCATACCAACAGTCACTCCCATACCAACACTCACTCCCATACCAACACTCACTCCCATACCAACACTCACTCCCATACCAACAGTCACTCCCATACCAACACTCACTCCCATACCAACACTCACTCCCATACCAACACTCACTCCCATACCAACAGTCATGCCCCAAATTCAATTTCCTGGTCAAAGTCAGTTTTCGGTAAGATTTGAGTTCTCAAAGCTTCAGTTTTTGCAGTAATTTTGTTTAACTTCGGCCAAATTCAACTGATAAATTAAAATAAGTATATACATAATTTTTTTAATCTTTGGTAAGGTGTTATACAAAATATCATATATTTATATGGTCGTTAAAGGAAAAAAGCAAACATTCTGAGACCCATGTGCGTCCAGATGTGAAGACAAGAGAGAAAAAAGACCGCCCACCCCACATCCCCCTGGGTTTTGCTAACAATAGACAAAATACTGTTACCAACTTTTTAAAGCACCAAAACAGACCGGCTAATTGCAAAAGCTGTCGCACAAGGCATTGAGGCAATCGCATTCTTGCAGCCACTGATAAGTTTAGCACCCTCAATCCTGAGCGTTCCAACAATTTAAAAAAACTGCTCTCCTCTACACATAACTTCTGGGGACACGCATACTGACAGCAAATGGTATAATCAACCCAGTTTCTTGGGAAGAGGGTGCATTAAGTCTAAAGGGAAGATCATTTTCTGATAAATTCATTTTTAAGGGGTTCTGCAAAAGGTCTTGTACATTATGCACAATCACTGGTGTCAGTAATCCTGCTATATACGCCACTGCCAAAAATATGACCAGATGAAACTAAACGTTTTACCTCGTGGTCGGGTGTTTCCAATGGAACTTTCTCAGACATATACGGTATTGGATTTTTCGTTTCTTATCTATTGAGGAAGGTAGACCAATAGTTCATTCCGTCCATTGGCACTTTAGGCCATTCTTATTACGCGTGGAAATCTACTGATTAACAACATTGCGGCACGTGACGCATTCATGGTCATGAATCACGTGACGGCCTATATAACAAACTATTAGGTACTTAACAGTCTAGGCTATAAACAATAATCCACATATTAGCATGTAAGCAATAAACATTTAAGGTTGGGCCACACTATCAAATGCCATCGAGCATTTGATCAAGCATTTGATCAAACATCAAACACACGCACTATAAATATTTTTGTATTATTACGCAACCTCCATATCACATGGTAAATTATTACAAATTCAAGTTCAAAGTTCACCATCGGAGAGTTGTTTATGTTGACTACGATGTGCTATTAATTAATAAAATTGCTCGTGATCAACCAAATTTTTATCAAATCATTATTATTTTAAAATGTCAAAACAACAACAATATACGATTTATTACGAAGTAGATATGCATTTTATTTAAATTAGGCTTTTAAAAACAGAGATTTTTTAAATTAAAAGAATGAAAATAAATAACAAAATAATAATAAAGACTTCAACTTTAAATTCAAAATATTCAAATGAATGTGTAGAATGAGTATAACTATGACTCATGTTTAAAAATGAGTTAATATGTTTAAATATTCATACTATCTACTACTGTGGCTAAGGAGTCTGCCATCGTTCGTAGAAATTACGCCAAAAAAATTTCGTTATTTCGAATCTATGAAATAGAACTAATAATTAATAATGATGTTATAAGATAGATGAAGGTACGTTTAAAAAAATATTTTGCCCCTCCTTGGTCATAAACACAAGAAAAAATAAAAAGCTTGCCAAGAGTCTAGATCTATAACTATAACTCTAAATTATATTTCAATACTTTGTTAATCAAATTTTGTTCAGCCTAAGGCTAAGGCCTACGCCTAAGCTAAGGAGCCGTCCATAAAGTAAGTCACGCACCAGAGGGGGGAGGGGGTGTAAAAAAGTGTGACAGGGGAATAAATTGTGTGACAGTTTGTGTTAATAAAAAATTAGTTTTGTTCGAAAGAGTGACGTACTTTAGGTGGGGGGGGGGTCCGAGATTTGTGACAGGGTGGAGGGGGGAGTTAAAAATAGCGTGGCATACTTTATGGACGGCCCCTTATTTTAATTAGTTAATTGGGCCTATGCCTATATATATTTACATTAATTTATTTTATACATAATTACTTATTGGCAATTTTTTCCCATTTTATTACCCCCCCCCTTCCGGCCACAAAAGAACTTAGACACCCTTCCAAGATGACGTCACAGAGCTTTGCCGCGCGGAACCACACAAAAAAAAATAAAAAAAAACAACTCCTCCGCCAAACAACAGAACATACGGAATTTTACAGTTTGGTGTCATTCCTTGTGATGGTGTCACCCGGCAGTGGCGTAGCTAGGGGGTGCAGGGGGGACATATGTCCCCGGGCGCCACGTTAGGGGGCACCAAAATGAGTATTAAAATTAATTATTTAAATTAATTTTGATGAAAACTAATGTACTTCAAATACGTTTGCAAGATTGAATTTTGGAGCTCCACAAATATCTTCTTTACAAACCAGTTGGCAAGCATGATTTTGGCACCCCCATTGAGCATTAAGGGGCGCCATGTGGATTTTCAAACTAAAAAGGTAACCATTAAAGAATCATTTTTAGGTTTTGTTCATATACATTACAAAGACGCAGCAAGCCTTGAAAGGGTTATCGTAGAGAAACTGGAATATGTTAACATACCTCTAGCCGACAGTCGGTCACAATAACATAACAATGCTGATGCAATGACCAGTGGCGTAGCTAGGGTCATCTTTAAAAAAAATATTTAAAACTCAATATATTAAAAAAAGGATATGTTGCTAAAATTTGGAAATTTACACATTGTTTTGGTAATTAAAATTATGTTTTACTCTTTCATTGCTATGCAAGAAATAAGGTAGAAAAACCTTTTTGTTTACGTATGCGCGTCTAAATAAATAAAAATAATACAAGGGAAAAGTATGCTAGTTACAAAAAATATAAATTAATAATAAATTGGAAAAAAAAATATTCAAAATATTTTCTTAAATTTTAATTAAAATTTATTTTTAATGATTAATCGATTAATTTATTGTTTTTTTCCGCAGCCCTATTTTTAATATTAATATTTTAATATAAGTTATTAGTATTATAATATAAATAAGCAAATTCATTCGATAATAATATTAATAATATGACAATTATGTTTTGTTATTGTTATTAAGTTATTATTAATTAATTCAAAGTGATTCATACATTCCAGGTCTATGGTCCATATTGATAATATTAAATTTAGATATTAATAATGAATATATTAATTTTTTTTATTAATAATATAATAATAATATTATATCATAATATAATATTAAAATATTTATGTGCTTTCCTTAAAAACGAAGCTATAATATAAAAAAATTAATAATAACTGAACTTACCATTATGATTTTGAAGTTTCTTGAACTTGATAACTTATCAGTGATCAGTAACAGCAGACTATTTCTAGTAGTAGTAGTAGTAGTAGTAAGGTAGAAGTACTAGTAGCACTATTACTATTATTATTAAATTATTATTATTATGATTATGTCACGAAGTATGATCAGAGTATTTGTTCGATTCAAATTTAGTCCTTTAAAGTGAAGACGTCGCGTAGATATTATTAGATTTTAAAGACCATTTGGTATGCTGAGGATTTGTTTTCATTGTGAATATTAGCGTATTATCCTTGTTTTCATTACGATTTAGTAGAGCTGATATATAATAATTAGACTAGAATCGAAGAAAGTGGCAGCCATTAAAATTAAGATCAGCTGTAATGTCAAGTCACGTGATTAATGTTTACTTCTATTACATCTGCATTCGCCAATAAAATAGTGCGTTTGATCAAATGCTCGCGCGAGCATTTGATAGTCTGGCCCAACCTTGGCCCATAACAGCCTAGGAAATTAGGACTTATAAACATAACAGCCTTGAAAGAAAAAACATTTAGACACATTATAACCTATGATTTTAGCTTGGGGACACATTGTTGTTGCCGAGTTTAGCGGAGGGCCGGACTGTTTCAAATGATTGTGTTCGTTAGTTCAAATTACATTTAGTTTCAGAAAAAAGTATAAATGGCATCATTAAAATCATCAAACAGAAGTTAAACAAAAGTGGTAGTTTTATTAAATTTATTTATTATGCTAATGTCATATTATCTAGAGTTCTAGCTCCTGGCACATTTAATAAATTAAGAATCAGTTTAATGAGTCAAGTGAACCTGTCGCACAGTTTTACAATTTTATTTTTAAAATCAGGAGTGAAGTTGCTTGTTGAGATTCTCATCACTGCCTGCAAGTTTATGTCTCTCAAAGAGCATCTGTATTTACTATTGTTTATCCTCATACAAGAAAATCTTTGTTCACAAATATGTGAATATCAAATGTAGAGAACATCTTCCCAGAAATTTTTTCAAACAGTGGAATTTTTCATCAGTTACAGACTTTAAAAAGTCAACTAATGTCTCAGTATTAAACAATTCTTTCACTGTGTGATCTAACTGCATGTCAATTATTTCAAGCTACAGCTCCCCTGGTGCTGTATCAATATCAGCAGTGATAGGACATAGCCGCTCTAATGTAAAACACGAGACGAACTTTCGGTCGCGGACATGAAGGAAATACCAGTTCAAGGCACCTTTTCTGAATAAATTGGCTGGCCACAAAAAAACTCTGTTGCAGGCCGCATGTGGCCCGCGAGCCACACTTTCCCCACCCCCTGCCCAAGGCAATCGACCACAATCCACATTGTAGCCAAGGCAATTCACAATTACACACGTTACATCCTAAGCAAAAATAATTAGCCATGTAGCAGTCAAGCTAATAGACACAAAGGTCCGTGACAGCCCAATTATATACACAAAGGTCCGTGACAGCCAAAGTATAGACACAAAGGTCCTTGACAGCCCAAGTATAGAAACAAAGGTCCGTGACAGCCCAAGTATAGACAAAAAGGTCAGGCTGCTGATGAAACGTGTCATTCAAGCCAGCTTTTTATGATGATAAACTATTTAGCCGGTATTTACTACGGGTTCATTTTTGAACATCGGTATGATTTCTGTAATCAGACATTGAGAGCTGTCTTGTCTTGTCTTATGCTCCTTCTATACAAAAAATTATTGCGCCCTACTTTCCACAAGTTATGCAGCGTTCACAGGCCACGGCTATGAGGGACTACGCTATTCCACAACCGCCTTTGTTCCCCTAACTAGAGTCAGGGACCCATTCGGAGCAGAGTGGACTCATAGATGAAATGGCTCACAAAGGACTCACTCGCCTCTCCTAAAAACACCACTGAACTTTAAAGTATTCGAATCCAACGCACGACTCGAGTATTTAAATCCACAAATCTTGATATTCTACCTTCCACCCCAATTAATCCATCAGATAGACATAAGGATAAAAACACCTTTCTTATTCCGTATGCAAGCATAAACACATACAAATTTTCGTTCATCCCGTCCGGAATTCGGGCATGGAATGGGTTGTCTGAAGAAACCAGGAAACCAACACTTTATCAACATTTAAATCTCTAATAAAAATGCAGGACTGGACTCAAACCATAGATAAGCATAGGACGCAATAATCTTCTGTATTAAAGGATCGTCTGTAACAAATAAGATAAGATAAGATAAGATAAGATAAGATAATCCCACCCTCAAAAACTAAAAAAAACACCACTTCACTATTCAGTTCCACCACTCAACTCCACTCATATATTTTTGGCACTTCAGCCCTGGATTAGAGTTATCACTTGAATGACAGCTGGGTACAAGTGGAGTCTACGGGGAATAAGCCGCAAGCAAATGTTCAAACAGCATATGCACCAATTTTTGTTCCAGACGAGCTTTAAATCTCTTTACAGTGAGTGTAAACATTGAAGCTATTCGTGGACTTTTCAAAGACATTTTTTAACATATCACGTCATGCTGATATTTGGTTTTGATCGGAGGGAGTATGGTTGAAAGTTGATTTAGATTAGAGTGGGTCTTGCTAATATTTGTGTTAGATTCTATTGTTTCTGGCTAATATGTGGTTTAGATCAGATTTGGTCGGGCTGATATGGGGTTTAGATTATAGAGGGCCTGGTTGATATGAGGTTTAGATTATAGAGGGCCTGGTTGATATGGGGTTTAGATTATAGAGGGCCTGGTTGATATGGGGTTTAGATTATAGAGGGCCTGGTTGATATGAGGTTTAGATTATAGAGGGCCTGGTTGATATGGGGTTTAGATTAGATTGAGTGTGGGTAATTGGTTTCGATTTGAGTTAGTCTAGCTTATATATGGTTGAGTTTAGAGTTGTTCTGAATATGTGGTTTAGATTAAAAAGGGGGGGGGAGATATACATAAATTTTCTATAACACTTGAGAACAGAAAGGAATTGTTATTGTAAGAGTACAGTATTTCGTAGTCCAGAAGATTCAGTCAATCAGGCTGCATTTTATTGATGTTAAAAAATGTACAGTACTTTTTAACAAGTATTTTTTAGGGCTGCGGAAATAACCGATTAATTTCTCGATTAATCGTGAAAATTTTTTAAAGATTAAATTTTTTTTAAAGATTAATCGACCCACCACTTACAGATGTACTGGAAGTCCAAAAGTAAAATATTTCGGCCGCTAAATATACAATTTTACAAAATTTTCTGCGCGGTAATTCTAAACTCCTGCGTGGCCTCGGTAAAATATATGCGCAGCCGCGCTGCTTAACGGGAACATTGCTACCATAGTTCTAACACTTCGCTTACATATCACCTGCAAACCAAACATCCACTACAGTATCAGAAACTTCAAATGAGACAATCTAAAGCTATGTAAACGATTGTTCAGCTCGGCTGGTTATATTGTCAATAAGACCCGCTCATCATTTGAACAAAGTAATGTCAATACACTTGTCTATTTGCGTTGTTGGTTAAAAGATGTCATATAAAGAAGACATCCCAGTGTTATGTCGATTTTCGACAAGCACGTTTAATAATTGTTACTTATGACACTATAAATTTCAATTTCGGCTTTAATCGAAATTAACGATTAATTAATCGATAATTTTTCAAAAGCTCACGATTAAATTTAAATTAATATATAACAGCCCTAATTTGTGTATGTAGAATGTGGTACAGGAAACGATTTCAATATTGCAGCTCGTTGCTGTAAAAATGCTGAGAACAGCTGTTTCTCTGACAACAATGTTGTTAAACACAAATGAGCCTCTTATACTGAACATGTGTTATGGGATAGCAGGGAGCGCATATAAAATTAAATCTCTCTTTTGCAGAAATGAGAAGAATGTTGTAAATTTGTATCTTATATCTCATTAAAATTGTTGCTAGTGTATGAGAAAATATGTTTTATTGCTCCATAATTTTGTTTTGCTCAATAAACTTTTTCTTTATCCTTCAATTTTTGTTTTAAAACAAGCAAAATACTGGTTGTGTGCTTCTGTGTGTGAGGAAATCTTTAAAACTGTTTTTACTCTGGAGCTTAACATTGCTGTTGACTATGATGTCAAACTCTCCAAATGAAAACTTCAAATTTAATGATATAATTGAAATTCCCAACCAATCAATAATTTCAAATCCCCATTCCAAACAAACCACTCAAGTTGAACCTCTAAAGGATTTCTTTATCGTACTCCATTGACTACCGTTTTAAAACTTTGCATTTCGGACCACGCTTTTCCGAGTCGCCTTTGTTCCCCTAAAACTTCGTGCATTTTTCTTTTATCTCTCCACAAAAATTAAATATTGTATTCAATTTGTAATAACCTTTTTTATTATTGCCACTTACAACTTATAATTTAATAACTCCGTATCGTAGTTTATGTGATGGCAAATGAATCATCAGAAAGCCCATATATATATATATATATATTTTCTTTCTAAGGAATTAATGCAAGATTTCAGCAATTATTCCAGAGTCCTCAAGGTGAAGACACAAATGATTTGACACCACATTTGGTCTTGGGGATTCCATTTAATAACATTTAAAGAAAACCCAGTCAAAGAAATTTACAAATCAATCTAACTTTGCAGATTTCACGTCTAGGTAGAGGAGCGCCGAATTGTTTCTTTGTGTCAGGTAAGGTATCGGTTGTTTGTAAAGCAAAAATTCTCTAAAAATATTTTAAGACCCACCTAAATTGTATTCTTTAAAATATGGCTTTCTGTGAATGCCTAATCTTGGATTTATTTGTTTCTTCCTCAAAGCACCAAAACGGTGTAGGCAGGGCCGGCTTTAGGCATAGGCAAACTAGGCGGCCGCCTAGGGCCTCCGATTAGTGGGGGCCTCGCATAAGACTCTAGGAAAAAAATATATACCGTCTGACCTCTCTAAGTTGAAATAAAAGGGACCCGAAAAACAAAATCGATTTACTTAGTTTTCGACGTAGAGAAAATGGCGTAATAGGCGCAGATTAATCAAGGACAATGTTGATATTGAGAAAGGGGGGATGGGGACAGACTTGCCGGCTAGAAGGCTTGACATGAAAGAGATACGGCGTCTGATGTTTCATGTGAAAGGAACCCAACTTGCTTTGATATATCGATACAAGCCCGTGAAAGGAGACACCTTCCCTTCCTTTCCCCCACTTTACTCCATCCACAGTGGGATGGGGGAAGTAAGATTACACTTTTTTTAAAAGTCATCTTTTGCATCACCTTTTGCAGTCTATTTGTGAGTTTTTTAGTTTGTAATATCATAACAGCGCTTCAACACAGAAAGGTCATTAGCGCAATCCAACGGTAATGATTCACTTGGTGTGGATGGAGTTTAACGTCATGCCAATGAAGATTAATATTTATTGTTTGTTTTATTGATGTCAAATCTGTCTTAGGCGCGCTAATGATGATTTAATTCGATTACTAAAAGGTAAGATTTCTTTCTAAAACTACAATTTTGTTAATAACTTCTAACACTACGGGGAATGTCAAAAGAAAATTTATAATTGCCGATATTATCCTTTTTCTCTTTATACATCTGTCCATTCTCACCTGTCCCCTCCATCAATAAGAATAAGAGTCTGTCTGAAGATGAACTCCTGACGTATTCAACGTCTTTAGAGTCACCCCAAGTCCCTCCTGTTCTGTCCATCTCCTTCTTATACATTCCTCTGATCTCATTACTGATATTAAACATCATGGGTCATATTTTAGTAATATTTTATTATATTTTTTTTGACAGGGAGATTTGATCTGTCAAAATTTGACATATTCGTCGTTAACCTATCATAGGTTACGACAATAACTTTGTCCATTGCCAACGTATATTAATAATTTATGTTTGAAAATGTTTTACTTGACTGTTGGATAATAATTAACTGTTTTTAATGTTATAATTTGCGATTAACGAGTTCCAAAACAATGAATGAAATGTTCGCCTTTTTGATTTACAATTATTTATTTACATGTAAATTTTTCTACTAAAATTTGTCTAGTTCATCTTCCATCGCCAATTTTTATTTACATACACAGAATTTTATTCTCTATCCAGTGAAGTGATGCAGTGATGCTAATTGCAACTCTATAATAGAGTTTTTAAAAATTTTAATTTTTCCAGACTACTGGAACACCCTTGTTGCTTCCCTCTTGTGAAAATGTCGAAACGCAGGGAATTGCAAATATTTTCCAGCATTGTTCCAGATACTGTTTCGTCTTCTCTTGATGTTTTACGTTTTATTTATGATCATGGTTTGAATACTGCTATTCCAAATGTCGCTATAGCCCTTCGTATAGTATTGACTATTCCGATTACTGTTCATCAGGGTTAAAGAAGTTTTTCCAAGTTGAAATTAATTTTTTTTTAAACTATTTCAGAACGACTATGACGCAAGAACGCCTGAACAGTCTGGCAATGATATCTATCGCACGAGATATCGTCCAGTCTCTGGATTATTCTCAATTTATTGTGGACTTTGCTGCCTTCAAACACAAAAAGTTGATTTTTGTTGAAGGTTTATGACATCTGCACGACTATGGTTGTATAAATTTCAGGTATTTGTTGATTTAGATATAAATACAGGTAGTTTTTAATAAATTGTGTAATTTTATTCTTTCCGTGTGTATTTTTTTCCTATTACATTTAGGGCCACCAAATTCACTTTGCCTAGGGCCTCCAATTCCCTAAAGCCGGCCCTGGTGTATGGCTGGTTGGGTTTATTGATATGGTATTTAAATCTTTATTTACAACACACGAAGCCCATGAGAACTGATTAAAAGGACGCCTAAGATACAATGAATGGGGGGGGGGTAGAGTGGCATGCAGGGATGTGAAGCCGGGGAGAGTCCTTGTGCCTCCATGTTTGAGCAAACAAACTTGAGCCAGGACTTAGCCATAATGATAAGGTTACAAAAAGAATGTCCCGTTAGGAAACTGCTAACTCGGCTCTGCCGGTGCAATTCATTCAATACCACAAGGGTCCGATTGGTTACGCTGGGGTGTAAGGGGTAAGAGAATGCGATTAGTTTTCGGGAGAGGTGAATATGATTATATTTTAGATGCCTGCATTTTAGTTCAGAAGTAATAAGAAAGGTAATGGTCCTTAGCAAGGACCTCGAAAAAATGGAAGGGAGTATAATGGTAATTTGATTGAAACGAAAATACGAAAGATAAAAATGCACTCACAAAATCTATCTAACATAACATTCTAATAGTCTCACTATTTAACAATGGATACATGCTGACAGTCTCACTGTTATAGAGAGCATACTACTCAAAGTTTGCACTGTTATAGACAGCATACATACTGACAGTTTCACTGTTTATAGACAGCATGTGTACATACTGTCAGTCTCACTATAGACAACATACATGCTGACAGTCTCACTGTTATTGACAGCATACATACTGACAGTCTCACGTTATAGACAGCATATATGCTGACAGTCTCACTATAGACAACTTGCATACTGACAGTCTCACCGTTTTATATAGCATACATACTGACAGTCTCACTGTTTTAAACAGCATACATACTGTCAGTCTCACTGTTTTATACAGCATACATACTGACAGTCTCACTGTTATAGACAGCATACATACTGTCAGTCTCACTGTTTTATACAGCATACATACTGACAGCCTCACTGTTATAGACAGCATACATACTGGCAGTCTCACTATTATTGACAGCATACATACTGACAGCCTCACTGTGATAGACAGCATACATACTGACAGACTCACTGTTTTACAGTATTACTGTTACAAAAAACTAACATACGGACAGTGTCTGAAATGCGTGCTTGGGGCGAAAAAAATTATTTAACTGGGTTAGATTGCTCCAAACGGAAACCATAAAATAAGACGGCATACCAGACGAAAATCGTCAATTGATTCGAATCGTGGTGCGCAAAAGAATAATGGCTTCTATCTTATATGTTTGTTCCATGAGCTCCATAAATTTTCCATCTTTTATACTTGTAATCTCAGAGCCAATCGTGTCAAACTTCCGGTCACGTTAAGCCAGGACGTCAGAGAACAATACCACTGGGAATCAACCTGGATGTGAGTATAAATCTCGTGTACCGTTGTTTGACGCATGATGTTGTTAAACCTCTCGTCTTGTCCTCTTTTTTGTTTGAATTTTCACAAGGGTTCTCAGAGCTGTGGTCAAATTAACGTTGCAGGTTTTGTCATCATTCAAACGTTGTCACATGGGATTATTGATTTCTTCTCGCTTAACTACTTAACGAATTTAATGTGTATGCAGTTAACGTTTTGTTTGTTTTTACTTTTTAGTATTTTTAGTAGTTATTTTATAAGCATTATTATGTTGTGAGCCTTGTTTAAGGCAAGGTAATGTTAATTTATAAGCACATTTAATAGCACAGTTTTGATTAAAATGCGCTAAGAAATCGGCCACCGTTTTAATAAAAATTTCATTATATCGTGGCACAGTTATACTTTAACACCTTCATGCAGGTTTGGAAACCACTGGACATCAACACCTTCATTTAAGGTTGGGCACCGATGTATTATAACACCTTCATGTAGTGTTAGGCACAATGTACTATAACACATTCTTGTCGTGTTGAGCACCGGGGTACTATAACAACTTCTTGTATTGTTGAGCACTGTTGTACTATAAAACATCGTGTTATGTTGGGCATGGTTGTACTATTACACCTTCATGTAATTTGGGCACCGCTGTTTAAAACACATTCATATAGGGTTTTGCACGTCTAGTCACGATACACCATAGTAGTAGTAGTGTGGGGATGGTGCGGTGTGGGGCCGTGAATTTGAAGGGCATGGCGGGTTTCTAGATCATATTAGGTGGGGCGATGACCACATGGATTTTACCCAAAGGTAAATTTATTCATTGGCTCAAGTCCTATACAATGTCTGACAAGAGAAATCAGGTTAACGATGTGTTAGTTTGCGGCACACGATGCATGTTTCCTATTGAAATACGTCATCTATCAGTGTCGAGTACATGATAGTGCTGTCATTTAGCTATCAGGCTCGTGGTACGCCGAGAACTGTCAAGAAACATTCAAATATTCGCATCAATTTAAATAGATCTGCTCTACAGATGAATATGTCTATTGAAGAGTAAACAAATCATATAATCATGCTGGATAGCGAAGTCACTAGTGCGCTCGCCTCACAAGCTGAGGGGCGTGGGATCGAGCCCACGTTAAAGCCACTATAAAAATGTTGATGAATGACTAAGAAAGTCCTCCGCTGACCTGGAGAGGGATGGGCGCCGCCAGGGTCTACCAAGCCCGAGAATGTTCTAATGGAAACATTAGAATCTCCTACGTCCACAAAAAAAGGTTATGGGACTAAAAATAAAAATAAAATAATGATGCCCCATATGTACATAATGCAATACAGATTTAATTAAATTCTAGCGTTTCATCGTTTTGATTGTCTTTATCACTAGTAATGATTTTTAACAATTATGGCTGTCATGTGTTACCATAGTCGCTTGACCACTGATGAATTCAATTCACGCACTCTGTTTGCTTGAGTACCAGCCAAAGCTAAGCTAAGCTGTGGATGCCCCCACACACTAAGAGTTGTTTCACAGTCTATTTTAATAGGTGAACACTCCAGTTTACACAGTGAAGTAATAAAATACATTTTTTTTAAATAGAATATCAGGTCTCAAAATTGCGTGTGGCGTATTTTAAAGATATCATGAGTTCAAACTGTTTTATCCACGGATAGACCGACATGTTTTAATTTACTTTCATATAATAGTGAATTTGGCCTCCTCGGTAGGATATGAGGATACTATTTTAATTTGTATCAAGTTATTTAATGTTTACGTCACAACAGAACTAAAACCACATTCCTTCATGTCGTAACCTATAGAATCTATGTATTTAAAATTAACTGTTGTATCGGAAATTTCTTGGTTTAAAATAATTTTACTTAATACCAATATTAGTTCATAATGTCAAGGGAAAGTTTTCTTATCTTTTAAGATCCATAAGTAACATCTTCGTTAACAGTGGATATGTTACCCGAATTCAACAAATGAAATACCGCGAATGTCGTCATAAAATGTCACTGGAAAAATCTTAAAATCTATAACTTAATTGTATCTATTAATCAATGGAAATTTTTTTTGGTTGAAAAAAGCAAATACATTTTCTTGATATACATAACAATTTGCCAGAAAAGGCAGTGTAAAATAGATCCGGATCTGACCCCACTATGCATACAAAATTTGCAGTAACATTTGTCAATTCCCGCCTAACAAATTTATATTAAATAACATGCAATATAAGAACACCCAGCAATGTTCGCTTGAAGCTGAGCACCTTGGAGGTAACTAACAAACCCCGAAAATGAAAATTACATTTTATTTGACAATTGTAATGGTAAAAGATAATTATTTCGACTATGAATTAATCGTGTTATAAGACAAAATACAAAATACACAAACAAATTGTGCAATTAAAACAATAAATTTGAGCTTTATTTTAAACTAAAACGACAATAGACGTTTCGGCTAATGCCTTCATCAGTACAATAACATAAAATAGGTACTTACATATATTTAAATTCTTAAAACATGTTATATCATAAAATAATTTAAAATATTCATGTAAAATAAAAATGAAAGGAAAAACAAAAACAAACAAGGACACAGGATGTAGGAAAAAGGAGGAAGTATCTAAAGTTACAGTTAAAACCACAACGGGAAAAAGATTCTGCAGTTAGGTAAAATTGTGAATTTGGTTAATTCCATATGGAGCCAACGTACCAAATCGTTTTATAAGTTTATTTTCCATGTGGATCCTATCATGGGTATTGTTTGTATATAAAATACCAGTAACTGCAACATCTGAAATACCGTCATGGTCAACACTGTTAAAATGTTTAGATACAGGACATTGAGCCTGTTTATTAATATTATACAGGTGTTCTCGAAACCGATCCCCAAGACGACGACCTGTCTCACCCACGTAAATTTTATTACACCTCTTGCAAAGAATTGCATAAATCACGTTGCGACTAGTGCAAGTGAATCCATCTTTTATTATGAAGTTTTCAAGAGGGAAAGAAACCTGGTTAATTTCAATCACATATGGACAAGTATTGCAACGGTTACGGTTGCAACCTTTTGTTCCAATATACTATTTACAATGGACGTTTCTTCATTGTACACGTCAATTCCTCATGCTGATGGCCTCTCTGCAATCTCATTTTTTCTTAACAAGAAGGCGAATCTCAAGATCCCCGCAGGTGCCATACTACGATTGACTGAGTTGGTTCTTAATTTAAACTCGTTTGAGTTCAACGGGCAGTTTTTTGATCAAATTAGTGGAGTTGCTATGGGAACAAAGATGGGACCAAGTTACGCATGCATATTTATGGGCCATTTAGAACACCTATGGAGTGAAAATTACAAAGGTATCTCTCCAGAGTACTACAGGAGATACATTGACGATTGTATAGGAATAACAAAAATGGACATGCAACAATTGCAAAGTTTCATTGACTTCGTTAGTAATTTCCATTGTTCAATCAAATTTACTTCAACCATCCATAGGAGTGCTGTCAATTTTTTGGACATTCAAATTAAATTAAAACGAAAACAAAATATCAACATCAATATTTTACAAGTCTACAGACAGCCATAGTTTCCTTATGTACACATCGTCCCATCCTCAATCATGTAAGAACGCTATTCCATTTTCGCAACTATTGAGACTTAAAAGACTCTGCAGTGATGAAGCAGACTTTTTAGAGAAAAGTCATGAAATGCTGGATTTTTTTCGAAGGAGGTCATACCCGGAAACAGTTTTAATATCCGCTATCAATCGAATTAAAGGCATGACCAGACAGGAGACATTTACATCATCTGGTTCTGATCAATGTGATCGATCCAAATTTATTTTAACTTTTCATCCCCATAATTTTATAGCCCGCCAGGTAATTCTCAAAAACCGACCAATCCTCATGGCTGACCCTCTAACTCAGCAAGTCTTCAAAAAACCTCCTCTTTTTGCTTTCCGGAGAGATAGAAGCCTGAGAGATATACTTGTAAGAAGTCACCTTCCCACAATGAAAGCACATATTGGAACAAAAGGTTGCAACCGTAACCGTTGCAATACTTGTCCATATGTGATTGAAATTAACCAGGTTTCTTTCCCTCTTGAAAACTTCATAATAAAAGATGGATTCACTTGCACTAGTCGCAACGTGATTTATGCAATTCTTTGCAAGAGGTGTAATAAAATTTACGTGGGTGAGACAGGTCGTCGTCTTGGGGATCGGTTTCGAGAACACCTGTATAATATTAATAAACAGGCTCAATGTCCTGTATCTAAACATTTTAACAGTGTTGACCATGACGGTATTTCAGATGTTGCAGTTACTGGTATTTTATATACAAACAATACCCATGATAGGATCCACATGGAAAATAAACTTATAAAACGATTTGGTACGTTGGCTCCATATGGAATTAACCAAATTCACAATTTTACCTAACTGCAGAATCTTTTTCCCGTTGTGGTTTTAACTGTAACTTTAGATACTTCCTCCTTTTTCCTACATCCTGTGTCCTTGTTTGTTTTTGTTTTTCCTTTCATTTTTATTTTACATGAATATTTTAAATTATTTTATGATATAACATGTTTTAAGAATTTAAATATATGTAAGTACCTATTTTATGTTATTGTACTGATGAAGGCATTAGCCGAAACGTCTATTGTCGTTTTAGTTTAAAATAAAGCTCAAATTTATTGTTTTAATTGCACAATTTGTTTGTGTATTTTGTATTTTATTTAAAAGCTTTATCGCAGTCCCATTCTGTATGATATGTTATAAGACAACGTGTTCTTTAACAAATCGAAAAGAGTGTTGATAGAATTTTGAGACGAAATGGCTCAGTGACAATCTGGGTGATACTCTTGATATCTTGAAATTTGTGACTATCTGGTTTCTGAAGTTTGCTTGAATGTAAATGAAGAGGAGATTTCTCCAAAATGAAAACGTAAAAACGTGCAGCAATTTGATTATTTAAAGCTGAGAGGTGTTATACTTTCTCTATTTATTTTGGCTTCATGATCAATATTGGGATCATTACATTTTTGCTTTTTTTCCCTGAATAATGTACGCTCTCCATTAGCTGTGAGCTAGCTCAGGGACACCATTCAAGGCACGCGAACAGCTCTCTCTCTCTCTCTCTCTCTCTCTCTGCCTTCACAGACTCGAATCTGCGACTCTCATTACGCCAATCGAGCAACAAAAGGTGTTATTTGATAGAGCTGTGAGTCAGGAAGAAGCGCGACGAAAAGTGTTAGAGATGAACAGGCACATATTTTGCATGACAAAATCATGTCCGCAACAATATAAAAACGTCCGCGAATGTGTTTCAAGATATACACAAAATTTAGGCAAAGTAATATTTAAAATCTGATATAACTAACACAGCAGGGAGTTTGTTGACTCAATAAAGTTTGTAGTTGTGGATGTTATAATTAGCGAAATTTGCACATCAAAGTCCCACACATAAACAGAAGATAAAATCATTGATATATCAATTTTTTAAAGTTGATTTTATTCGTAATGTTTTTACTCTTTATGTATGCTCGTAATGTTTTAAAAAAAATCTTTTTTGACTGTTTTTGAAATTTCGCTCTATTTCCATTTGACTACAAAACTTTTAAATCAACAATAACAGTTTTATCAAGAAAATTCAGAGATGATTTTGTTTCATCTCTAAAATCGATTGTGTGAGGAGAGAATAATAAAGTTGCCGAGGTATTAACTATCTACTTGAGCAACATTACATTACTAACAAATAAGATTTGGGCTTATAAAATGCTTGCGAACACATATTTAATGGCAGACATTACTAGATTTTAGTATAGTATACACGTTTTTTTTTCATTAGTCCTCAATACAGAAAACACAGCTAATGTGTTGGAATGCCATTCAGTGATCAATAAGTTAGGTGTCTTTTGTAACACTTTTTTACGATGATTGCTTAGAAACATGCTAGTATTGGTTGAATCCCTTGAGGAGCAGATGTAACTGTATAATGATCCTTTCAATAAGTAATGGATGAAGTAACCAAGAGAGCCGCACAATTTTCAGCTTCACCCAGTGTATTTATTGTTAGAGAACGACCATCGAGGTCTACATTTGAGTGACAGCTGTTTCAGTGTGAAAGGGTCCAAAGAAGTTGTGGAAATGCTACAGTTTCGATGTTATATAAAAAATAAGTCACATCCTAATATTCGTTTGCTTTTCGACTATCGTTTCCCTGAAAGCGTGTTGATCAATTTGGAACATTTGAGATGTCTGTGCTTGCCAACAAGTTTAATTTTAAATGTGTGCAAGAAGAACTTGCAGCCCTGGTTTCCTGGTATACGACTTTCCTTTTTAAATCCCTTATATTAACTTCGCGGCCGTCTCTCTCTGTCTGTCTTGGGCTCGGCGGGCTCGGCGGGCGGAAAAACAGAACTCAAAAATGACCCACTTCCCATGATCCGATCAAACTGAAATTTGGCACACGGACCCGTCTGACCTAACAATGCATCGTATCAAAATTTCAGATCGATCGAACGTACCGTAATTAAATTAACTCTCAAAGGACGTAACCTTGACTTTTCTGTCACTGGTGGTCGACAGTTTAATTTTTTATATTTTCTTCACCTTTTTACATTCTAATGTTATTTTTAAAAATTATCCCTAAATAATTGAATAAAATTAGGAAAAAATACAATTTCAGACATGAATTTTTAATTAAAATTTTAAAAAAAAATTTACTCCGACCCTCGTGTTTTTGGTTTACCGGAACGCTATTTTCGTTCGCCATTGTGAAATTCTTGTTAATTTTACTGAGACACGTCGGCCGCAATCTTTTACAATTATAGCGAACGATTCATCATTTAGCGAAGAAATCGCTTATATTCGTAGCTGACAAGTTATTTCTATTCAATGGAATAAAAAACAAAGTATTAGTACGGAAAATTTATTTATTTTCATCGATGGACAAGTTGACTATCGAAGGTATGTATTTTTCCTTTGTTACAAAGTTCTCCACATCGCCAATTTTTTAACAAATAAAATTGATTTTACTAAATCTATTGATATATTAAGTAGCAATGAGACATCTATAAATCAAGGAAATTCATTTTAGCACGTATATTTGTCTTTCTTTTTATTTTATATGAAGTATGTATTTTATTATTATTTTTTCCCCAAGTCCATAATAAATTACATTTGACTTTGTTTACCCTGGTTACACTGTAAGGTGGCATCAGTATTTTACAATTTACTTCACATTTTGCTTGATAATAAGCTTATAATCATTCTAGATTTTCTTCAGAATTGAATAGTGTACTTTAATTAAATATGTTAAATTTTATAACTGCTTTTTACAAACCTATTTCTAATGTTTTTATTAATATTTTTATTTCACAGTTACAGTTTTGGCTCTGTAGATTGGGACCTTAGACCATCCCAAGCATGTTCCTGATTACAGGTCTAAACAACCACCCATTGTCTATGTCCCTGAGTCAACTTATGGTGTCCCTTTTGCTGAATCAACCATCAGAGATGATGGAAAGAAATATGGACTTCTCTTTCATGTTTCAAGTTGATATTCGGAATTCGCAGACTTACTGCTGGAGACTCTTCGAAGCTATGCCTGTATAATTGTTGCTACCATGCACCTCCCTAAGTCAACAATGTTCAGAAACTCATTTCATCTTATCATGGACATGCTAATGCTAAGGAACATGGGACTAGTGCAATTAGATAATGGAATGAACTATTATTATTCAAAGGATTGTGTGCAAGACAGTTCAAATTTTAGACTTTGCTTTAAATTTTATATTTCTGAAATGTTCAAAAAGGAATATTGAGGTAAACAAAAAATCATGGAAGTGATATATATGTTCCAATGGTTGTAGAAGAAAGTGAATGACACTATATCTTTCTAGACCCCACATTTCAACTGAGGAAAGAATGATAACGGTAAGAAAGAAGAAAAATATAATTAGTAAAATATATTCGGCCGACCACTCGTAACCCTATAACACTCAAAACCGAATAACATTTTACAAAATAAGAATTAAATATATTACTATTATTAACTTATTTTAAGAATATGAACAAAGAAAGAAATGTTCACTAAAGTGTGGTTTTAAATTAAATTTGTTATTATCATGTGCATAGAAATTGTCTTATTTTATATCATAATTAATAGTTTTCAACATTTTTTATCAAATGAAAAATGATTTTTTTGGGATAATAATGATTATAAGAATAATATTATGTTATGTTCTGACAATAAAGGCTTAGTTATAGAATTATTCCATGTTAATATTTGTAATTTTTGTAAAAAAGGAAAAAATGGCGATAATTATGAATGTAAGGATACTCATTTAAAAATAGTCTAAATTTTTCAAATATGAGCGAAATGCTTTGAATTTTTGATATTACATGTAGAAATGGATACTGTTGATGGCTATAATAAAGATTTTATGCTTGCTACAAATACTTATTTTTTTCCTTCATACAGTTTGTGACATGTTGTGATTTTCTGTACAAAATTTAAATGTAAAAAATTCATTAAAATAATTAAAGTTCAAGCTACATTACCACAATAGACTTAAATTTAATATCAATAGATAGATAATTCAATTGTGAACACAAAAATGCATAACATGCCCTTATTTGTGGTTTTATTCATTAAAAAAATAATTAATTCCTGTAACTACCTAAATCAGGTGGAAAAAAGGGGCAAAACCCAAGAATATTTGAGAGTTTAATGCATTTTTAGTTTATCCTTATATGAGGTATGTAATTCAAAATTCACTGTTTTTTGTTTTTTTTTAATCTTAGTTCCACGTGAGTTTGAGTTGACGCCGACCGTCGTGTTGACGACGACCGTCGTGCCGACACCCCCTCACATCCCACCCCCATTTATTAAAGACAAGGGACATCACTCAGTGTCAGTCTGTAAATGTTTAAAAATAATCACTACTGTTAGTTATGTCTCATATATAAGGGATTTATAGTCAAAAACTTTGTTTTTACGGGTTTGTTTTTTAAATCCCTTATATTAACTTCGCGGCCGTCCTCTGTCTTGGGCTCGGCGGGCGGGCGGGCGGAAAAACAGAAGTCAAAAATGACCCACTTCCCATGATCCGATCGAACTGAAATTTGGCACACGGACCCGTCTGACCTAACAATGCATCGTATCAAAATTTCAGATCGATCGAACGTACCGTAATTAAATTAATGCATTTTTAGTTTATCCTTATATGAGGTATGTAATTCAAAATTCACTGTTTGTTATTGATTTTTTTCTGCCAGTTTCACGTGAGTTTGAGTTGACGCCGACCGTCCTGTTGACGCCGACCGTCGTGCCGACACCCCCTCACATCCCACCCCCATTTATTAAAGACATGGGACATCACTCGGTGTCAGTCTGTAAATGTTTGAAAATAATCACTACTGTTAGTTATGTCTCATATATAAGGGATTTATAGTCAAAAACTTTGTTTTTACGGGTTTGTTTTATTTAACTATGAAGACATAACGAGAAAACGTATGTGTCAAAATCGTATCTTAGATTGTGCTTGCAGACTAAAAAACGAAATGCGGCTCTATTGCAGACTTTTGACAAGATGTTTCAAGTTAAAATAATTAAGGAACAATTCGTGGATATTGCAATATTTTAGGATTTAAGCACTTAATTTCTTGCATCACGTGCTGATTTTGATAGTGGATGCAGCCTAATTAAAATAAATAACTTGTTTATATTCCTTCCGTTAATGTCTAATATTAAGAATTAAAGCCCTATAGCATAACTTTTAGTGCCCCTGTTTTCGCTTTCTTGAAAATTGTTTGAGACCTGAGAAACTCAACTTCACAGAAACATTTGAAGAGCCGCGGATCGCAAAGGCCAAAATGTATTCGCTCTCTCGGTTACGTATTGTAACTCCATGTCCCAATGATATCTGTATACCATTGAATTTAACATTTAAAACTATTCAAGCCCTCATCATGCTTTTTAGCCCTGTACTTTTGATCTATACCTGAATAATATGTACTTTTACTAGACTTGTTTATAATCGAAGTACTTGTGTTTACATTTATATATATATAAGTGATGAGGAAATTAACGATTGAATAATCGATTAATCGTTAAAAATTTTAATCAATTAAAATTAATTTGGTCGATTAAAGTTCGATTAAAATTTTATAAAATATTTCTTTCTTTTTTTCCTCTGATTTATTAATAATTTATATTTTTTGTTACTTACATACTTTTCCCTCGTAATATTATTATTTATTTAGACGTGCATACGTAAACAAAAAGGTTTTTCTTCCATATTTCTTGCATAGCAGAACGAATTTGCTGTGTTACGTTACAATATTTGGGAGCCATGGAATTACCGCGACTCAACCACCTTCGTGAAATAATGAATCGCAACTTAACGGTATCTATATATGGTTTTGTAAAAATATAATTAATCGATTAAATTTTCCCCGATTAATCGAATTTAAAATAATTATCAGTACCAGCACTAATATATATATATTAGGGCTGTTATCGATAAATTTAAATGTAATCGTTAACTTTTGAAAAATTATCGATTAATTAATCGATAATTTCGATTAAAGCCAAAAATAGAAATTTATGACGTCATTAAACTGAACATTTCTCACGGACATTGAAAATTAGGAATATTTTGAACTAAATTTTATGACAATGTGTTGATACTTGATTGGATGTTTGTGCTGAAGGTGGTACGTCAGCGATGTATTTGATCCTTTAAAAAAGAATTGTTTATGGCAGTGAACACAGTAAAGTTTTTCCCCATCTTCGACTTTGCCATCCGCAGTTAATTTATAAACAAAATTTTTGCTCAACTTTCTAGTTATATGTTTAAATTTAACTGCGCTGATGCTGTCAGCCATTTTTTAGTTGATGTCTGCCGGTCCACATAAAATAATAAAATAAATTATAATATTTCGCGGGAGAAGTTTGTACGTAAAAAAAATATATAAATTATTATTAATAGTTAATTATTTATAAATAGTTTTTTTTTAAAATATTATAAATATTTTCTGTAATTTTAATCGAATTTTTATCGATTAAAATAATTATAATCGATAAAAAATTTAACGATTAATCGACAAATTAATCGTTAATTTCCGCAGCCCTAATATATATATATGTCATGTTTTTCCCCATTGTTTTATGTGTTTCACTTGTGTCAAATATTTTTACACAACCTCCCCTGCACCCATATACCCACACTCCTTCCCCTTTGACTTTTATGAAACAGATATGCTTGAAAAAAATGATAAACCATACAAATAAATTTCCTGTAAAACATTTCTGAGTCAATTTTACAATTAAAGTTAAAATGTAATTATTTACAATGAACCGTGTTGTTTTTTTGTTCGCACATATTAATGTAACTTTCTCTGACGTCATGTAACTAAACTGTTGTTTAGGTTCTGTTATTTTGCAATGAATCATGTCAACCTTACCTTTGAATATTTCCTTTTAAGTTATAGAATCGTAACACTGCCTGCATGACATTATCGTGACGCTGGGGCAGGCTGTCCCTGTTTTGTACGCACTGACCGGATCAAGTCAATTGGGAAACTCCTTTTTAAAACTGTGTGCTATGTGTTTTATTTTTTTTGGAACGTGTTAATGTAACTGATCCACTAACAACTTGTTTGCCACTGTGTCTTTATTGGACATGGAACGCCGCAAGTTGAAAACAATCCAATTTAACAAGCATTACTTTAATACAATTATTGTTGAAAGTTTTAAAAAAAAACATAACCAAAGTAAAATAAAATAAAGAACGTGCGTCACCTGTTTTACATTTGAATGTGATGACGCACACTGGTCAACATCAGGGACGACAATGCTGACCCCAGATGACGCCATAAAGCCATTGACGTCCTAAAAATGACATTTAATAAATATAAGATGAGTTTTTTTTATTACAATCTTTGAAAGGTAGTGGCTTAGAGTTGGTTTAATCCAACCGGAAGTAGACTCTTTGATAAAAAGAGGCAAATGAGTCGGATTTTTTAAATATATACTAGACGCCCCGCGGCGTAGCATATGCCACAGACTTGCTCATGGAGAGTTCTTTTACCCCTTTAATGCACTTTTTTAGGGCACCTAGCTCTTATATATTTACGACACTGCATAGTAACACAATTGTAATTAATACAATATTTGCAACAGCGTCTATGAGATAAAGATAATAAAGATAAATAAAGAAATTAGGCTATATTCCTAATTTTAAAAAACAAAACAAATCAATTTTATGTTAAAAAACGCATGTGAAACCATGACAATAATTGATTATAAAAATGGCCTATGTTAATCCATCATCAAAGGAATGAACATAACATATTCAATTCGCAATACAAAATAATTCAGCGTTTTCAGGATCACTTTATGTAGTTTAATCTACTTATGTAGATCTACCGTAACCTTATGTTATATACAATATGTACACTGTACACCTTATGTTATATACTATATGTACACCGTAACCTTATGTTATATACTATATGTACACTGTACAACTTATGTTATATACTACTAGAAAAATACCCGCACTTTGTAGCGGGAGTGTGCTGACCCTTTATCCAAGTATTAGTTGCTGGTTATTACAATTTTTATTTGCCAAGTTAAATTTCAGATTCATCTATTTAGTTAAAATCTTATGAGAAACAGAGATATGCCATTTTTCCGCGTGAGTTGTTTTCACTTAATGCAGTGCCTTTTAACATAACCTTACTATTTAAAAGATATGATTTATTAAATAATGATTCTTGCCGACCATAATAACTAAATTTACAATTTCATTCCCACTTGTACAAAATTAACATAACTTATAGGTTTTCCGAAAGAGCTCTATAATCCACCCTATAGGGACGATTACATTGTTTCAACTGTTGTATATGCTGTTAAGGTGGGGGGGGGAGGATATGTGATAGAACAGGTGGTTGATTGAATAGATAGGAAATTTTTTGTTTTGTGTCCCATAACCTAGTGGTCGTAGGGGGTTCTAATGTTTTCCATTAGAACTTTCTCGGGGCTTGGTAGACTTTGGCGGCGCCCATCTCCTCTCCAGGTCAGCGGAGGACTTTTTAGCGATAATCATTCATCAACATTTTTATTGTGGCTTTTACGTGGGCTAGATCCCACACCCCTCATCTTGTGAGGCGAACGTACTATTGACTTCGCTATCCAGCCGCCAGATAGGAAATGAGTTGTTTCAAATTCATTAAACTAGTCAAACTAGTTCAATCTGAATGTCTTTCATTGAGTAAAAGATCTTAGTGGGTTAAGATCTTAGTGGGTTAAGATCTTAGTGGGTTAAGATCTTAGTGGGTTAAGATCTTAGTGGGTTAAGATCTTAGTGGGTTAAGATCTTAGTGGGTTAAGATCTTAGTGGGTTAAGATCTTAGTGGGTTAAGATCTTAGTGGGTTAAGATCTTAGTGGGTTAAGATCTTAGTGGGTTAAGATCTTAGTGGGTTAAGATCTTAGTGGGTTAAGATCTTAGTGGGTTAAGATCTTAGTGGGGTTAAGATCTTAGTGGGTTAAGATCTTAGTGGGTTAAGATCTTAGTGGGTTAAGATCTTAGTGGGTTAAGATCTTAGTGGGTTAAGATCTTAGTGGGTTAAGATCTTAGTGGGTTAAGATCTTAGTGGGTTAAGATCTTAGTGGGTTAAGATCTTAGTGGGTTAAGATCTTAGTGGGTTAAGATCTTGATATATATTGAGATCCTCTTATCTGGAAGTTCCCCCAGTTAAGTGTTCATAAAATCTATTTTTTTTAAAGTGGAGACGTTAAGAGATAATTACATAAAATGTTTACACATATCTGTCATTTAGTGACACAATATTTAATTTTGTAGTCAAACAATTTAATAATCCGTTATTTCCGAAAATTATTATTTTCCAATACTTGAACGTAACAAAACAGAACACACTTTAGTAATGTTGTTAAAACCAGTATTTAATGCACGTCATGGTCGGATACATTTAATTGTGTGCATAACATTTAAGTCGAAGAGCAGTTAACTTTTAGATTCTAAACAAAGCATTTTGTCTGAGAGCGATAAACTAATACTTCTAAATAATGACATTTTATAAGACATATCGCGTCACACGTCGTCGTATCCTCCGCCTCTTCCCACCCCATCAAATTTGAAGATATGTCCATTTTAGTTTTCCCACATCACACAGTTAGGCTCTTATATCAATGCCACTTGTAACCGTATGGATTGTAGAGTCATCGATAAGTCTTTGTGCAAAAAAAAACAAAAAATTATTGGGACATAAAAATACATATAGTATACATTTCATATATTAACGAGCATAGAATTCTGTAAAATACATGATGAATTATGTCTTTGGAGTAAGCGGGGTTTACAGTTAATGATAAATAATTTGGAGATCAACATAAAAAGTAGGATGGATGATGAAATCATTTCATGAGAGCTTAATCAATATTACATCAATTGTATGTGGTCAGCAGTAGCAAAAAAAGAATTTGTATACGAATTTGGTGCACTTCTCGTCATTAGTAATTGGTCTGGTTATTGATATCGGAGTCTGGTCAGTTGGTATAGGGGTCAGGTCACTAGTACAGGAGTCTGGTCAGTAATTTTTGTAAGAAAGAATTGTCCGTTGGTAGAAGCATCTGGTCAGTCGGTAATGAGTTCTAGACATAATAGACATCCTGGGTATGTTGGCATCAGCGTCTAGTCAGTTGTAAAAATAAGAATGGTAAAGTTTCATAAGCATGGACAACTAAACATCTACACAATAAAGTTTCAAACTGTTCATTTTCTTAACAAGGAAATGTGGATACACTTACGGAAGGACATATGGATACACTTACGGAAGGACATATGGATACACTTACGGAAGGACATATGGATACACTTACGGAAGGACATATGGATACAATTACGGAAGGACATATGGATACACTTACGGAAGGACATATGGATACACTTACGGAAGGACATATGGATACACTTACGTATCCACTAAGGTCACTTAATGATCAATAGCACCGGTGTACACATGGTTATCGCAACTTTCTCATTGCAATCACTATCAATAACAATCAATAACGATCAGTTATTAATTGTTTTAATCACAAGCAACATAATACAATAACAATTACTATCTTTCATTCGCAACAAATTTTTGTAAACATATTTAAGATGAAAAATGAAATTAATCAAAGTTATATATACATTAAAAATTTCACAGCCTTGGGTGGATTTAAAATTAAATGCGAGACAAGATGTGAGTAAAATGAAAACCTGCCTTAAAGCTTGTTCTCCAAGCCAATCTCTGCATAAACAAGCACTCACTTTTAACATTTATAATTTATTCTGGAACAGCCTACCACTAGGCGCTTTTGATAGAATTCAATGCTTAAGTTTACATTTTATAAATATGATTTTCAAATGACATGCACAGAGCATTGGGAAATATAATTAAAAATCTGCTTGATCATTCTTCAAAAAAAAATCGATATTAGATATTTTAACATAAGGAAGCGAGACTTAATTTTGAGAGAAATATTCGTTGGATTCGTGACGAAGCTATTGTTTTCAGTTAATAATTTAGGTTGTATTCCTCAGAAGGCTTACAACGAAAGCAAAACTATTTGCTCCTAAAGCCACTTCTTGCTGAAATCTAAGAGCTCTTGAATAGACTTAGATATCAGGGCTAGAGCTAAATCTAAGGACTAGACTAGATAAGAGAAGTAGAGCTAGATGTCAGAACATGATAGAGACTACGGGACTTAGTCTAGATTCTGGGACTAGCCATAGATCTTGAAACTAGACCCAGATGTCAGAATTACAACTAGATCATGGGACGTGTAGTTGATCTCGCTTCTTGACTTATATGTCAGCATTAGACATAGATTTCAGGACTAGACTACCTCTCAAGGCTATTTTAGATATCATAGCCTAAAATCATGATGATTTCATCAAACATGATAAAACCTACTATGACACTGTTGCAGATCTTTTCATCCCCTTAATAAATTTTCGAGTTTTTAAATGTCTAAACGAGTGTTCTCAAAAATTTTACAAACATAGGTAGGGTAAAACTTTTAATTGTATATTAATACTTTTTAGTATAATTTAGCATAACTTAATTGTTTCTAACAAATAAGAAAGAAATGCATAATCTGGCATTATTAAGATAAAAGATTGAAACAAGATCTTAAAAAATGGGCTCAGTAAATGTAATCTGTGGATGTAAAGACTTTAACTGAACATCCTACTGACAAATTAACTTAAGGAATGATCTTTAATGCATCTATCTTTTAATCTAAAACCGAGCAAAAAATGGTGATAACCCATCTTAAATAACTAGATATTAACATTGCAACCTACGTAAATTTAAGATATATGCAAAGATATCTATTCCTTTTTTTAAAGTTAAATACGTGCCATACCCGACAATTAATTTTCTTTCTGAAAAGCAATGATAACAATTGAAATAAAAGATGTTCGATTTTTCGGGTTCCAAGATGTCACTGAAGTATGTTTGATTCTTCTCAAGTAACAAGATAAATGTGACAAGGAATATCTTATTGTAGCCAATATTGGTATCACACAGAGTTCATTTCATTGTCTATTATAAACTGCAGTCTTTCTATTAGCCGATATCAGATGCAGGAGGTTTAAACATGTATTTTTTGTTGTAATATTTGCTTATTTTTTACTGGAGACACTTTCCCTCTTTTTCTGTACTGAAGATCCGCTAAGTTTAGACTGATCGGTGAGACCCGAGCCCACCCTTGAAGAGATATTTCCGCGAAGACTGTTGGTTCCAGAGAGAGATTGCGAACTTCCATATCTGCTACTGTTGTTATTTTTATCGTTTCCCGTCGATTTGCTGCTGCTTCGAGGAGATAAAAGGTTCTTGTTGAGCTCTCCCCATCTGGTAGTGGGCGTGGAAGTCTTCGGGACCCTTAACGACTGCTGCTTTGTTTCATCACTGTCTACGGTGTCATCATCTTCCGGTTCGTTTAGTACCGGGTAGCTCAGCTCACCGTTAGACTCGTCGTCCTGTGCGAATCCTTCATTGTACTCCATCCAGATTTTCACGCGGATTTTCGAGACGGTTTTTGCGGTGTCCAGGCTCTCCTCGTCATCATCGTCAAAGACAATCTCCTTGTCGTCCTCGTGACATAAATTAACCACCACCTCCTGGGCGTTGGCCAGACGCCCTCCGATCCAAGGCTCGCACTTTGCCAGTCTCTGAGATTCCGACAATGTCTGTGATGTCGCCTCGAAGGCGGCTAATGCAGTTCTCTTCCAGCGCACGATTCAGCGCCAGGACAAAGCTTTTGGGCGTAACTAACAATACGTCATCTTTTCCGCTTCTTAGACCGTCGCTACCGATGTCGACGAGACTTGTTTCACTTTGATTTTTACTGGACGTCGTCTGATTCTCCTGGTCGGGAATGCCAGCACTCACGAGGCCGTCTACGGGGCCAGGGTTGGACGGGGTCAAGAGCACCGTGCTGAGGTTGTTGTTGTTGCCATCGAAGCTGTCGTCGTGGTCACTGGCTGAGAAGGTCTGGGACAAAGTACTCCTTGACCTCGCCGTGACTCCCGCGGTCGTGCCGAGGGAATAAGCTGTAACTTTTCTGATCCGTTTAGAATCCCCTGTTTTCGGGGGCACAGTTTTGTCTTTTGGCTTGTCGGAGACGGTTGATAATTTTTTCACGACCTTAGGGTTGTTGTTATTGTTTGTGTCAGTTTTTTTTAGCCTCACTGTGGCATTTGATTTTGTTTGGCTTGAGGTGGAGACGGTAGTAGTCGGTAAAAAGTTTTGTTTACTTTCTTGTTTCGTTAAGATCATGGCTTTCTTTGCTTCTGGTGACATCTCTGAGATTTTGTCATTTTTCATCGAATTTCCCGATAAGTTCTCGTTGTTCGGCTTACTTTTGTTAGGAAGTTTAAGGGTGATTGGTTTAGAACTGGCCTGGGTCGATCGTTGGTGACGAGGCATACTGGACGCCATCAGTGTTCTCGGCAAAGATGTTTAATGTGTCACGGGCCTACTCTTCCATTGAAGTCGTTTCGCTCATATGAGGTCATCACCTGAAAATACATACATGTACATTAGTTGTGCTGCTTAATTAAATCTACGTACAAATGATGCAAACAGCCTTAACTTCCACACAAAAAGAAAGACACTAGGGGATCATACGCTATATCCTGAAGATTCATGATAGATAATGAGGTGAAGAATTTACATTTTATAAATAAACACATTTCATATAATAAATCACGTATTAAATTTTTTATTGATTGGTCAAATTGTAAATAAGAGAATCTATAAATTCCTTTAACGAATGTGTAAGTGTTTTAGATAGAGGTGGAAAGAAAGAAGTGTAGAATGAATTCTAATAAAAAAATTAAAAAAAAATTTTTAAATCCAAACCTTATAATAAATTATGCAGATTATAATGTACGGTATGAACACATATTAAATGTTCTATTTTGTTGGGAAAAATGTAATATTCCCTTTGTGTAAAATGGGTCAACACCAACGTCTGCAGTAATAGGTCGAGTTACAGTACATTTGAGAGATGGTATCATAAGAATCGTCGTGAGAATCGAATGGCCTTGCCTTAAATAATACATTTCAATGTTCTGAATTCCATACTACATTTATTATCTCCGTCTGAAAGAATACATTTATTGTCTTACATAAAAATGCCGTACAGACAGTACTCAATCCCAGACATGTCCAGTAGATGACAGCATGATCTCAAGTTTAGTCATATCTAGGTCGTAACGGACGGCTCCTTAAACGTGTACGTGTGTTGAGTGGGGGAATGGGGGTGGGGGATATTTTGAACTAGATACCCGTACAGCTCTCTAAAATTATTACCCTGTCACAATTTTCTAATAGGGGATCTAACTTGCAAAGTTCTCATACTCCCTAGATCCTTTACTTCTCCAAATGTCGGTAGATCAATGGGAGTTCAGAGTATGGACAAATAGTAGTTCATAATTATTTCAGCATTTTTTTCTTCGCGCTTCTATCGGCACTTCTATCGGCAGTATTCAAGGAGAAATCAATTCAACAAATCAATACATCAACAGCTCGATGCGTAATGCCATCACATCCGGTTTATTTTACGTTCCTGCACGTGCGCTCTACTTTTTTTTTATTGGTTGCATTCTTATTCAGAATTTTTTTTTATGTTTCGATCAGCCAAATCATCAATTATAGTCCTATAACGGCTTTAAAAAATCTGTTTGACAACAGTTGATTTTAAAAAATATTAATCAACAGATGCTGTTGAAATATAAACTATAAGAATAAATAAAGTTATGGAGAGAATGTTACAAGGAATATGATGTTAAGAATAGTGAGCTTAAAGGAGAAAGCGTTACAACCTCGAAATGCCCTTCGGTTCGGATAACCCTTCACGAAAAATGTTCTCTTTTTTATGTGTAGAGACTAACGAGACAAAATCAAATTCTTTCCTGATGATGACAACCTCGTTCTTAAGACAATATTTCACCTCTCACAGTGCATCTGGATAACCCAGTGGATATCAAGTGGATGTTACTGCTTGGATGGTCCCAAGGGTCGCCAGAGAAATAATTTAATCAAGGTAACCCAGCCAACGAGACTCCTACTCCTAGTTTAAATTCAGAGCTCGTCATCCAAGATTTTTTTTTGGTGCCTGCAAAGGCTTTTTCAAGGATGGAATTATAGCCAATCGTCTTGTGATTGAGTCAATTTCAACCAATTTAATAGCAAATAGAGCGCCTAAAGTTGTTCCATCCTTTCAATAAATATTTGTTGAGCGAATTCGGTTTCGAGGTTAATCCTGAATCTATTCAATTGCCGTGGGCCATTCGTGAAGTTTATGACCTACAAACTACCTTCTTTGGCCATGGGCGACCTCCGGGGGTCAAATGGACATTGTTACGACCAGTCTAAAGTCAAATGGTCACGTAGTGCCCACAGTGCCTATCATCGCTATGGACTCATGCAACCACCTACATATATTCAATAGATATTGTGAGTTTGTTTAATTTGTTCCACTTGATTTGTTCTCCGACCATGGCTTAATTGATCCATCTGTCCTTATAGGTGACCATCTTCTCCTTCCCATTACAACGCATGACGCAATGTCTTCGACGATGGCTCGGGGTTCTACTTTCAATCCGACTGTCACTGTATAGTGTTACGTCATTCTTCCACCCCCTTAAGTCAGACAAAGAATAACGGCTGATCATAATCGACTGGACTATTTTGATTGGCTCTGAGTTGCGTGGTCCTATGCACATGTGACGTTATGTCTTAAATCTGGCGATTTCAATGTAAAAACAAATTATGTGAAAACGAAGTGACAAAGGAGAAGAAGCAATGGAATGGTGTAGAGGGTTGGGGTGTGGGGCGAGGGCTGTTGGCACAGACTCGTGATTGACAAGGTCACTTCCTTTCTACCCTGTGACGCAAACAGTTCACCTTGGATTTGATTCCCTAATTGCCACGCTGACAAAGGACTCTCCGATTTGTACGTGTGATAACTGTTGTCACCTCCGCTAGCGGTGAGAACGCAAACAGCATCGTAAAACACAGCAACTGACATTGACACGAGTTCCTACTCTTTAATTGGAAGCCGACCGACAGCATGTTTTTGTTGAATGCTATTGTATTCCTTTATTTTCAATCATATTGAAATATTTAAGTCAAGGTTGCAGTGTGGAGTGAGCTTTGCGTCATAGCTAGATTTATTATTTTTACTCTCAGAGCAGAAACAAACATATTACGTCAATGTTCCGCGGCCATGTTGAAATACGCGCACCATGTGGCCAGGTTTATCAGGATTGACTTGATGCCACTAAGAACCTGCACGCAGTGAACTTTTAAGTATACTGATCATTACGTTTTGACATTTAAATTTAAAACACCCGTAAAAAAAACAAGTTTTTTACTATAAATCCTTTATGTCCAAGACGTAACTAAAAGAATGTTCATTATAATACGCAGTGCAAGACCATCCAAAAATACAACATTGTAGTTGAAGTTGTGTCATAAAACATGTTTAATATAATGCGCACCTATCAGGAATATGTTTATAAAAAGAGCTGTCAATAAAATACGCACCTTATTGCGCGACAGGAAGGTTGTTCAATATAATACGCACCGCGACATTCTATCTCAAAAATTTAACATGATACATAGAGATAAATAAAGTAAACTAAAAATTCAATAATTTAAATATGGTACATACGATCAATCTGAAATTTTGAAACTTCGTTTTTATCATCGGCACAAAACTGCATGCAAAATTTCAGCTCGCTAGCTTACGAGAAAGTGGGTTAAAAATCGATCCAAAGTTTTGGCGACAAGCAAGCAAATAGACACCACGAGTTAATATAAATTATTTTTAAAAAACTTTAAAAAACAAAGTTTTTCACTATAAATCCTTTATGTATGAGACGTAACTAAAACAATGTTCATTATAATACGCAGCGCTAGACCATCCAAAAATACAAATTTGTAGTTGTGTCGTAAAACATGTTTAATATAATGCGCACCGATCAGGAATATGTTTATAAAAAGTGTTGTCAATAAAATACGCACCTAATTGCGCGACAGAAAGGTTGTTCAATATAATACGCACCCTTACACTCTATCTCAAAAAATAACATGATACATAGGAATAAATAAAAGAATCTAAAAATTCAATAATTTAATTACGGTACATGCGATCGATCTGAAATTTAATACATAGTTTTTATCATTGGCACGAAACTGCCTGCTAAATTTCAACTCGCTAGCTTACGAGGAAGTGGGTTAAAAATCGATCCAAAGCTTTGGCGACAAGGGCACAACCAGACACCACGAGTTAATATAAAGGATTTTAAAAATGAAGATAATCGTTTCTTATATAACCCTCTTTGCCCATGCTAGGCCAGCATGCTGACAGTGCTCTATATATCTAAATAGATCGATATTTTGACAAATTCGAAGACGGCCACATTTAATTAACATCTGAAATTCTCTTTTTGTGCAGCCAACAATGGAATACTCTACAATTTCACATCCGTAGTATTCAAACAACCAAGTACTTCAAGACTGCACTTAAGACACATCTTTTCAAAATTTATTTTCTAAATTAATGAAACAACAATTCTTTTAATGACTAACGTTGCTTTTTGTGTTATGTACTGTAATTAATGTGGTTGTCATGGTATGAATGCTAATTTATTACTTATATGTATGTTAATACCTTCATGTAAAGCGCTGTGAGCCCCGTTCCTTACTGGGATACAGCGCTATATAAATTATCAATTTATTATTATTAGTATTATTATTATTATTATTATTAAGTATTAACAAAAACGCAATACGAGTATTCAATAACGTATGTAGACCGTAAAAAAAGAAGAAGCTAAGTATGATGACGAAATTTCCATCTGTGTCTTTCAATATTTCTTTTTGTCTACAAATCAAAGCGAAGTGGACTCCAACCCGTCAATCAGCCCCACCCTGAAACAAACAATTGGGCCGCCCACTGTAGTCCTGTATGGCAGATATTCCAATGAAAGTCTAATCAACCGTGGATGGTATTCATAAGATTGACAAACGGAAAAAAGAGTGATTTACCGAATCGACGCCAAGATCAACATGGTGGGGTAGCGGCGGGTCATGAACTTTAACGGGAAACCGGTGACGGCCAGTCGCAATACTGCAGCGTAATGAATCTATGTTTCATTTTATCAACGGGAACTTTGATATCAGAAAAATATAATAAGTGACAAAAGAATTTTTAAAAGAAAGAATTTATAAGTGAAAGAAAAATAACATATAAAGGGAAATAAGCAAATGAATTTATTGACGTTTTTAATCTATTTATTATTATAATCTTTATTTTCAATCATCATAATAAATAAATGTTTACTTTAAACTTTAGTTTATCTTTGATCTGTCACACAAATGCATAATTAATTAACTGTGTCATTAAATGTGCAATACTATTTATAGTTATCATATTAAAGTTACTTCAGCTTTTCATTTAGATTAATGTTTCCATGAATCGCACGATTTATTTTTATTGTAAATCGGAAAGTTCATTACTTCATAACTTCATTTCGAAGTAGAAAAAAATGTAATATTTGTTTAATCTATTATATTTGTTGTGCACAATTGTTTACAAAAATAGGGTGCCCAGTGAAAAGATCTGAGAATTAGTAACAGTGGGCTGCCCCAAGAAATATATAGTTGAGGGTGACTACACATAATAATTCATGAATAAAAGAAAGGAGTGGTACAGAAAAAGTGAAAGCTCAAAATAACGTAACAACTAAAGCGCTTCGTTAAAACATTGAGAACTAACGATGTAATGTAAACTTCACAAATACAAAACATTGAGAACCAACGATGTAAGTTACACTTCACAAATACAAAACATTGAGAACCAACGATGTAAGTTACACTTCACAAATACAAAACATTGAGAACCAACGATGTAAGTTACACTTCACAAATACAAAACATTGAGAACCAACGATGTAAGTTACACTTCACAAATAGCCTACAAAATATTGAGAACCAACGATGTAAGTTACACTTCACAAATACAAAACATTGAGAACCAACGATGTAAGTTACACTTCACAAATACAAAACATTGAGAACCAACGATGTAAGTTACGCTTCACAAATACAAAACATTGAGAACCAACGATGTAAGTTACACTTCACAAATACAAAACATTGAAGCAATACGTTTGTAATAAGATTTTAAACTCTGTGATTATTTGGAAATTCCAAGAACATCTGGACCCGATCCCGTAAACGGCCGATTATTTATAGATTATGACGTCCATGATCGAAATTCCAGATTACATATAAACAACCACCTTAACCCACAACATCTAATTAAATTGTATCATACTGCTATAAGCATGTTTTAAAGAAAATAGCTCTTCACTTGGTACAAAATCAACAACACAACAAAAATTATCGGAAATGAGGAAATGACTTGCATATTTTGGAGGGGGTGTGGAGTAGAAGAATGAATAACAACACTTGATAGTTAACTTTTACTTGGATATCCTTAACTTTCATAAAAATTGTTAATTCATCGTTCAAATTTAGTTGTGAGGCTGATCCACATTCTGGCTGGTAAGTGAACCGCTCCACCCCAGGATGACCTACACATTCATTTCTCAACAAGCCCGGGGCTTCATTCACGGCTTCGGTACTTTCTTAGGAACAGTTCAATGCGTGCCGCAAGCGAGTGCCAGTATCTCAGCGCTTGCCGTCTAGACGGTTAACTCATTGTGCACACACTGGCACTGACACATTCTTGTCTTATGTCACGCTATTCAACGGCTCCTGTGAACGAAGGGTCTTAACTAAAAGTGCTCTAGCGCATTAGGGAGATCATGTACTGTAGACGCGAGCTCTTAGCCACATGTGTTTACAGATAGCTATTTTTAAAAAAAATTAAAGTTAGTATTATATAAAAAAAAATGTTTTAGTCGGGCAGCTAGCTCCCAAGCGACATTGACAGAATATTGTCTACTTAGAGGTGACTCATGGGTGAATTAAACCTCGACTGTGTGTCGTTTTCAGCACACTGCATTACACTGGTTCCTTCAACTAACAAGCTACAGAGTGCTCGATGACGCATTCCTTACCTGAAACAAATACAAATGTGTCGTTATACTGTTCTCTCAGTGGGAGCGCTGATCAGAGAATTGGGGGTTTTTTCATATGAGAAATCTGATCAATTTTTTTTTCAATTCATAAATTTATTAATATAAGGCTATGGCGGATTAATATGGGGGGGGGGCTGAACGGGCTAAAGCCAGGGGCCCCCGATAATTTAGGGGCCCCCAAATTTCGTATATTTTTATAATAAAGGTTGACAAATGTTTGCATGAATTCCTGCAAAATATGTTAAATTAAATAAATTAATAAAATCTTATCTATTAATCTAATCGCTATTCTGCCCGGATAGTCTTAGTAATCGAAAAACCTGATTTTATCGGCTCAATAAGAGAAAATATTAAAGAATATTCTTTATTTATTTTTTTAATTTACAACTTCCGTCAAGTTCTCCTGGTCGTATAGGAGTGTGTGGCTTGCGGTGACGCGATCGATTCCCTGTGGGGGAATATTTTCTTTTCCCATTTGTCTTTTTCTTTTTAAATTGTCTTTTAGCACTCAATTTTAGGATACCGGCAAACAGTTATTTCTTCGCGTTCGTTTTTTTTTCTCATGAATAATCTTTTTGGCTGGGAAGGCCGATCCCGTAGTACAGACATATTATGAGAAAGGAACCAAAGAACAATTTAGTTACAAGTTACTGTCTTATATTAGCTGCTAGCAATCATTTTATATAAAGGGACGCTGGCTGGATAGGGCCCTAGTTTGAATTGCAGCCAGGGACCCGTGCAGTCTTAATCCGCCCCTGATATGAGGGGTTTAGGGTATACTTCAACGGGGACATAAGAAAAAGTAGGTCAGTCTATGGGGCCGTCCATAAAAGACGTCACGCGATTTAGGCCGATTTTTCACTCTCCCGCCCCCCATCTTCAGGCATCGTCACAAAAATTTAGACCCCCCCCCATTTTTCTCTCCAATATGACGTAAAAAATATTTGCATAAAAGCCGTATTTTATTTTTGAAAAAGAGCAAGTATGTATTTAGTGTAAGGTTGCACTGTAATATCGTACTACGCGTAAAGCCATGTAAAGAGTCATAAAATAAATTGTAAGAAGTCAAATAATTATGTGGAACTTTTATTTAAAGTTGCCAGTTTTGATGTGACGCCACATTACTCAAACACTCCCCTCCCCCTCATCACACATCGTCCCGAATGTGTGAACCCCCCACCCCCTTTGTCTCCTTGGTGCGTGACGCCATTTATGGACGGCCCTACACTCATGACGTCTCCATATCGTGTTCAGACATTCTCCCGGACACAAAGTTCCGCCCACAAACTCATTCTTTCCAAATATTTCGTGACAAAGCTTGAACTGAACCCCTTGCTAAGTCGTGTTGGCGAGTTATTTATAAAATATATAACGGGTCACTTATAATAACTGACCGCTGAACGCCATTAATACATTTGATCCAATCGATCATGACCTACTGAGATGTTGGACAAGGGTCAGCTCCGGTGCTCGGAATCAAAAGGTCGCATGAAAAATGTCCCGAATTTTTCTATGATAAAGATTACAGAAAAATAAAATTTTAAAGAATATAAATGTGGGCGGTTACAACGTGATAGATCGGACTGGTCGTCACTCTCTCCAAATGGTCTCCGGAGGTCATCCTCCAGAGAGAGTTATGTCATAGAAATAGCTGTAGAACTTTTTTTTTAAAAAGTAATTTGAATAACTAATGTGTTGGATTTGTTTTTACTTTTTTTTATTTACAGTTGCATAACAGATAACATATAACAGATAACAGTTGGTTTCATGATTTTGATTAAAGAAACTTGTTTAAGGGTCACACGTATTAGCTAAAGAAGCCACTTTATTTGTTATCTTTTTTTAAAGATTTCTCTTAAAAGCTTTTTTTTTAATTAAAAAATATAGATCTTTTTGTTTTCTGTATGGAAATCACGTGGAATCATGCTATGTATTAAAAACTCAGAAACAATTTATTATCAACGAAATTAATTTGTGTCTCTGAGTTTTGCTACTTACGACGGGCCTTGGGCTATTCCCCCGTTCACCATTCATTAACTCCCACGCTGACCCCAGAATATATTGTCATTACGTTAAAAATGGGACGGTTCTGATTTCTTTCAAACGGTGTTAGGGGCATAGGTTAGTGGACTTTTTTGCTGAGATCTTTTAACAGACAGCGATCAGTTAATACTAGGCAGCTGACGGCTCTGCAGCTTAAAGTAAGTCACCATACCTAACAGAAAATACCCTAGAGGCGAGCCTTTGTTTTAAATAAGATTTGCGCCTAATGTTCAGGGTCAAGAAGTTAGCTCTAAAGGTAAGAGTGACACTCTACGCGCAATTGTACCAGGTTAGAGTCAGAGACTAACCCTTGTGGCGAAAAGCTGGTTGTTGTCCAAGTTGTTGTCTATAAACGTTATATAATATAGGCATCAGTGTTATTGATTAATACCTTAATTACTGAGTAGCAATCTCAGAGTACTTTCAGTTAAATCCATGGCTATTTATTTAAATAGACATGTGAAAAGAAACTTCCCATTTGTTTATGGCAACCAAAGCGTTGATGTTTACCAGATTTTAATGCTAAAACATGTGTTTTTGGTGAGTAAAGTGTTAAACAACCCAGGTTGCTATGTTGATTGGCTTTGTCAATACTTAAAGAGAAGCTCATCTTTTTAAAACCAAGTTTTTGACTATAAATCCTTTATGTACGAGAAGTAATTAAAAGAATGTTCATTATAATACGCAGCGCCAGACCATCCAAAAAATACAAAATTGCAGTTGTGTCGTAAAACGTGTTTAATATAATGTGCACCGATCAGGAATATGTTTATAAAAAGAGCTGTCAATAAAATACGCACCTTATTGCGCGACAGAAAGGTTGTTCAATATAATACGCACCGCAACGCTCTATCTCAAAAAATAGCATGATACATAGGAATAAATAAAATAATCTAAAAATTCAATAATTTAATTACGGTACATTCGATCGATCTGAAATTTTGATATATTGTTTTTATCATCGGTACGAAACTGCCTGCAAAATTTCAGCTCGCTATCTTGCGAGCAAGTGGGTTAAAAATCGATCAAAAGTTTTGGCGACAAGCAAGCAAGCAAGCAAGGTCCGCCGCAGACACCACGAGTTAATATAAAGGATTTAAAAAGATGAGCTTCTCTTTAAGTATTGACAAAGCCAATCAACATAGCAACCTGGGTTGTTTAACACTTTACTCACCAAAAACACATGTTTTAGCATTAAAATCTGGTAAACATCAACGCTTTGGTTGCCATAAACAAATGGGAAGTTTCTTTTCACATGTCTATTTAAATAAATAGCCATGGATTTAACTGAAAGTACTCTGAGATTGCTACTCAGTAATTAAGGTATTAATCAATAACACTGATGCCTATATTATATAACGTTTATAGACAACAACTTGAAAAGAAGTCAATCAACAGTAGACGTTTAAGCCTGAAAGACACAACAAGACAATGAACTCATAACTCCAAGCATAAACAATTTGAAAATTTGTTTTATATGTAAGAGCTGCGGTGTGTAATTCATGTCTAAACATGTCTATACATAAACCAGATACATTCCTTTTCTACTCAGACAACATTTTGGTCTGCTGAATGATGAATAGGTGAAAATCCAACATCCTTTACTTTCGAGTCTCCCGCCCTTATCATACATAGCTCAATAAAACTATTCAAATGAGATAACTATTTCATGTACTTTTTGAATTCGTCAACACATGGGCGTATCTCACTAGTCTAAGAATCTAAATGTAAACATAGTGTCATATACTGAAATGTAAACAAATATCAATAGTTAACAATTGTCCATGTCAGCGTTGGAGAGAGCTGGTGACACCTGATGTGTTCACTGTTGTCAAACCAAGCACCGATCCGTCACTTTGTTTAAATATGTTCCTCGTCTAGTTTTTGTTCGCTACCGATTAATACATTTAATTTTTCCTAATCTCTATTGCTCTTATCTTATTTGCAATTGGGGGTGGGGTGGTATATAGTTTCAGATTTTATGGCAGGCTATAGTTCAATCAGTACAAAGCTGTACCTGCAGCATACAGTTCAGGCTGCGGTCAATGGTGACGAAGGGATATTCTAGATAAAGAGACCAATGTTCTTCCAAGCCTTGGTTACGGTTACAGGAAATATTTAACAAAGTTATTGATTGAAACATCGGAAGACCGTATGTTGCATTTTTCATGTGTTAATTTACTTCTCAATATTAGCCCTTTATGTTGCTTTCTGTTCATGATTTATCTAGACCGTAACAGAATATAGAGGGATGGTGGAAGGATAAATACAAAAGACATAAGCAAAAAATAATTTGATTCTGGGAAGTGATGAGTCATGAACAACCGCTATTGGCACTTTAGTGCAGCAATACAAGAACAATATTTTATATAATAGTTTTAAAAACAAATCATCTGGAATTAACTATGTAATTGATTCCACACCATCACAGTTAGGGTTTACATAAACTTGAATGAAAAGTGAGGCTTGTGCATTGTATTCGTTATACAATATACGAAGTCTATAAAGGGAGCTCTAATATCAAGAAGAAGTATGCATTCAAATTAAAAATTCAACGGCAACAGTAGCAAAAAAAAGTTGAAAATTCAATAGTAAAGCCTAATTTAATCTTTCAAAGTATGCTTAATTAGATGAAGTTTAACATTCAACAGAAACTAATGTAAAAAAAAACAAAGCATGTGTCAGTGGCCCTAGTTTAAAACAATTTTGAACGACATAAAAATGATTTAAACATATTAAGCATAACGATTAAAAATGTCAACTCACCTTTGGTTAGTTTAAGGCTCTCACCGTCAGATGAACTGAATACTTCTCTCAGTGTTGAACTATCATACAAACGTCAAACTTAAATTGTTCCTCTGAAATATACGCCATCAACTTCGACTAAGTGCACTCACTCCTTGTGTTGTATCGGGATGTCACTTCTATCTCAGCTCTTGAAAGATACCAAAAGTTCATCTGCTTAACAGCCGACTATCAGCAATTTATATCTATCGCTGAAATCATTGATTCCCCCACTTAGTCTGACGTCACATTAGATCACGCTTTCTACGTTTTCACACCACCATACTTAACACTAGCTTTGGTGAATCTTTCACAATAGAGAGAGTTAACAGGCTATCGAAAAAAAAAGTTATCCAAAAATATAATGTCTATTTTTAAAAGATTAATATTTTTTTATGTGTGTGTTCTTTAAATCTTCGACCGATGTAGTAAGAAGATATCAAATTGCACTGCTATACTTTCACTATCGTATAGGGCCGCGGTCCTTCAACAATACCCCCACAACTTTATGGGTCCTAAGCAGATCAGCCACGATACGGCGAGGAATTTTATACCAATGTGCGAAGTAGCGGACGTGGGGAGAGGGGGCGGGCTTGTTGGAACTATTCATGACCCCACGTCAAGGTACTGACACGGGGGCTTCATGCGCAACACTTAAGAAAGTTTCCCCCGGATTTGCTGTGGAAATGGTCCAGGGAATGGCGGAAGCCGCGAAAGACGGAATTTAATTTTAGTGCCCGGAAAATACGGATATTACATCATATAGACTTACCTTGACGGGGTGGTGCTGCTATGACCTGGGCAAATCTCTTATGAGATGTTTGTACGTCTCTGAGGGGCGGGATAAAGCAGCTATGGCTATGACCAGGGCAATTCTCTGAGATGTTTGTAAGTCTCCGAGGGGCGGGGTAATTCCGCTTTGACCAGAGCAATTCTCTGAGATGATGGTTATTTTGTGAGGGATGGCATAACTCTTGAAATACTTTTTCAGGTACTTGTACGAAGTTGGGGTCGATAAAATACCAGCTGCAGGCAAAACAAGCTTTATTATCGTATTTGTTTATGTATATCCAATTAAATTATGTGTTTTGTTATAGAGCTGCACTTAATTGTGTTCTGCAATTAAACATTGCTGCATCCCTTACTCTTCTTGGTCAAAACAAAATTGCAAATAAAACAACCCCGTAAAAACAAAGTTTTTGACTATAAATCCCTTATATATGAGACATAACTAAAAGTATTGATTATGTGCAAACGCGACAAACATTTACAGACTGAAACCGAAATTATCTCCCCTGGCTGTAAAACTGGGGGGAGGGGGTGTGGACATGGACGGCTGGCGTCAACGCGTTAACTCAACTCCAGGTGGTTTACCTGGTTAAAACACGAGATGTGTTCACCGGTGGCTGGCGTGAAATCAAGTGACCCGTAAAATGTAAACAATAGAGTTCGCTACATATAGTTTATATAGATAAACTAAAAATGCATTAATTTAATATCTAACTGTACTTTCGATCGATCTGAAATTTTGATACGATGCATTGTTAGGTGACACGAGCCTATGTGCCAAATTTCAACTCGATGGCATCACGGGAAGTGGGTCATTTTCGACTTTTGTTTTTCCGCGTGCCCGACCAAGACAGAGACGGCGGTGAAGTTAATATAAGGGATTTAAATGGGCCACATTGTACATGATAGGCTCAGTTTGGCCAGGGCATGGTATCTTTAGGGGAGGGGGTGGTTGAGATGAGAATGGGAAGATCCGTCACCACCTTTCACCTCAACCGTTTGACCGCCAGATCCGTTTATTTGATGTCTATTTTACGCAGAGTAAGCTATGTAGAAGTTATTTTTAAAAGAACTATTACATATATTTTATAATTGATATAAATGGTGTTAAATATTTAAATAACATAATATACACACTGAGCATCGATTTTCCGAACTTAAATATTCCGACGCGTTTGTTATCCGAATTGCTCCTCACTTCTAATTTTATAATCAGATTCAATACCTTTGGTGTAGATCAAGATACCTATAAATACATCCAACGTGTGTCACTCAAGTCCGTGTATTACATGGTAGGCCATTTTTCATACAAGGGGTCGACGTCATATTTATAGGGTTATACAAATGTCATTTATGGGATCCGCCATCTGTCATAAAAGATATAATTGCCCATACAACATACAGCAGTTGCAGTCTAAATCAATTACGTAAGTCGAAAGTTGCGCAAGAATATTGCCAATGGGTTTAAAATCCAACTTACATGTGGTTTTACCTGATTTGACAACCTGAGTTTGGTGACACACAATGAACAAGTTAAACTAGCGATGTATGTGTTTGGTCAATTTGCTGCTTACTTGCAAGGTAAGCGGAGCCAAAGCTTATGACCTGGCGTGTTTATCGGGGAAAGGGCGATGGGTGCTTAAATTTTTTTTTAAAAACACACACAAAATATCAATGCCAAACCACCACCAGCCCCCACCCCGAGTTAATTAATGAAACAGCTTTTCCGGAACTCAATATTTTTGCCGACCCACACCCACGAAAATAATATTTTTCCCTCAAATTCCACCCCTTTACTTTAACACCAAATTCAGTGGGTAGAGAGGGGAATAACAACCGAGTAGTGCAGTAAAGGAAATTCGGACGTATAGAAACAAGGTCTCGTAAATTGAATTCATTCGATGAGCTTAATGTGTATTTGACCTGGAGTGTATGTGTATGTAAATAAATGTTTACAAGAAAAATTGTATTTGTGACCAAAAATTGTGTGATCAATTAATGCTAAGTGGTTTAAGCTTATCCGTTGGTGTTCCAAGGAAGCATTGGTCATTTCAAACAAATGGTATGCTTAAAATAACGCGTATATTTGTTACTAACCAATTGTCAATGAATCACTGTCACTCATACAAAGGGACTATCAAAAAAAAACATGTGTGTATATGTTTGCATGTGTACGTGTATTGTTTTTTTTAAAAATAATTGTGTGTATTACCTATTGATGGGGCTCACATGGCATGCTGCAAAGTGTCAATTTTTTTTTAATATTGCATAACATGTTACCTGGTACACAACATAATAAAAAATTTAATTGTGGTTTCATAGCTTTAAATAACAAAATGCAAGGGGGAATGTGCATGCAATACTAATTTCCGGACCAAGAAAAAATATGAAAAAGAATAATGATAATAATAAACCAAGAAGTAAACGAAGGTATGGTGATCTTCTTTCTCTGACCTCGGGGAGAATTGCGTCAGAAGATCCACACCTCCAAAGGAATGCGCCCCCCTCCCCCCACCCCAAACAGATTTGGCATGTTTGTGTCGTCAACAAGCGTAGTTGTAAAACAAAAAAAGGGAAGGTTATGGTGGGGGGTGATAGAGATCAGGTGCAATCTTTTAAGATCGCGTGTATATATATATATACACACAAATTCTTCCTTGGTTGACAAAGGCTATCGAAAGACAAAATGCGTCTTAGAAGTGCTATCCAGGATTATAGAACAGACAAACATATCAACGAAAAACCAAAACATGTAAGGCAACACCGAACTCTCACAAACACAAACAAGTCAACACACACAAAACTTAAGCGCCGCTTTGAAAAAGGGACAAAAAATTCGATTTCAATAATAACTGTTAAGGTGGTAAATTAAAAAATAAACACATTTTCCGTTGTGAAGTGTGCCAAAATTACCAAAAATTGAAAAATTACATTCTATCGGTGTTAAAAAAAGAATTGTATTAATTTTTTACATTTTTTTTTCTTCTAGGGTGGTCTAACTTTCATTAACTGTGAATTGAAGATACTTAAAATAAGTATTTAAAAAACCGTGTTCATTTAATACTGGGTCATTGAAGACACAAGTATAATGACGCTGTTAGCAGTACAACTTTCATCCAAATACGGTGTCTTCAGTACAACTTTCATCCAAATACGGTGTCTTCTGTACAACTTTCATCCAAATACGGTGTCTTCAGTACAACTTTCATCCAAATACGGTGTCTTCTGTACAACTTTCATCCAAATACGGTGTCTTCAGTACAACTTTCATCCAAATACGGTGTCTTCAGTACAACTTTCATCCAAATACGGTGTCTTCATGTACAACTTTCATCCAAATACGGTGTCTTCTTCATCAAGCCCAAAAAACAACAATTTAGACTTGGTGATTCCAAACCAGTATGTCAGAAGGTAGGGTCCGGAAGCGCATACTGAACAAGAAATTTTAATCCGGTTTATTTTGGTTTTTTTTCTTTGTTAGTCTTTAATTTTCTTTGTTGGGTGTGAGGGGCATTGGAGAACTTTAATTTTGAGCTGAGCTGAGGGTAATATGTATTAGAATAGAGAGGAGACCCTTGATCTAGCCAGGGCCGTCTTAGCCATTAGGCACATCTAAATTGGTACCATTTTTTTGTGTTATGTATCATATGTAGATCATAGGACAGTTCCCAGACACAAAACAATCGACAAGAAAATGTCCCTTACTCTTTTTAATTTATTAAATGATTTACCCAACAGCATCTCAACAGGAATAAAATTTAGGTTATTTGTTTGTGATTGTACAAACTATAGAACAATTAATTCAGAACAAGACAGCAAAGTCTTACAAAAAGACCTAGATGAATCCATAAAATGGGTAAATAATTGGAGTATGTCTTTTCATCCAGAAAAGTGGCAACTGTTAGGAGTAGCAAAGAAAAAGAAACAAATAAATGCAAACTATTTAATTCATGGAAAACAATTAATGCAAATTAAATTAAAAATGCAAAATACATAGGAGTTATAATAAATGAGAAATTATCATGGAAATTCCCATGACATGGAAACAATTTAAAAAATCAAATGAAATCTTAGGCTTTATAAAGAGGAAAATTTTACAGATGTCATAAAAATATAAAAACTAAGCTACCTCGCTTTGGTGAGAACTATACTAGAATATGCATCTTCTGTATGGGACTCATCCTCCAAAGAAGGCATTGATAAACTAGAACACATTTTTAAAAAGAGCTGCCAGATTCATTACTGGAGAATATTCAAAACTGACAAGAATAACACCATTAGTTAAATCATTAAACCTTAAAGCACTCGAGGATAGAATAAAAAAGAGCAAAGTAGTGAAAATACATAGGTCAATTAATTCCAACTTGGAAATACCACACAAAGATAATCTTATCTACAAGCATCAGATAGACATAGGGATTAAATAATTTTCTTATTTTGTATGCAAGAATAAACACATACAAATTCTCCTTGTTCTTTGTAAATAAGAAATAGCACAATTATCTTAAAATGATTGTTAAAGTATAGAATGCCTGTCAGGGGTATGAAAATCATTGTGGGTGAATGGGGTTGACCGTGTGAACACTAGTTACGGGAATGTTTTTAGTGAACTCCTGGTCACATGGGTGTGTGACCAGAGGACATGCCAGGGTCAGTGGAGACCAGTTGTGTAGCTCAGACCAGTCTGGCTGACCGGGTAGCTGCAGAGTTGCAGTAAGACACAGTTGAGGTTTTAACGTCGCCCAGAAGCGGTCGGGTCTGACCGAGGGGACTTAGACGTTTGTGTATACGTAGATCTGAAGGGGTCCAGGCATGGGCACAGGAGCGGTCGCGTCGGACCGAGGGCCATGCTTGTGAAGTAACTATAGTGTCGAGTTGTGTGTACAGCCAGTTGATTACAAAGATGTATTTGTTGTCCAGACAGGACAGCCGTTGTGTAAAGTGTAATAAACAGTTGAAGTATATATCATTGTGTCCTTTATCAGTGTCGTGTATGCAAGCGGAGAGCAAGGCAACAATCCCCTAACATCGAGACCCGACAATGCCCTTCTAGTTCAGTGCTTCTGAAAGTGGTGGTCTGCGGACCGGTGCCGGTCCGTGGGTCATCCGCTGCTGGTCCGCAGAAGTTATCGAGAAAGGACAGAAAAATACAACTATAATCCCTTATTTGCAACCATTAATACTTACCCTATTGAATATGTCAATTTTTCCTTTAATAACCACATAAAATTAAACAAATAAAATAAAATAAATAACATTTCGCTACCACGTCAGTACAGTGAAAATAATTCACCGTCCCTGGTGCAATGGTAAAAATACCTGACGGTCTGCCATACTAAAAAGTTTGAGAAGAACTACTGTTCTAGTTCACTTTTGATGAAACCAGTGAACTCGAACAAATACGCAAAGCAGATCTTGAGTGCTGAAAATAATATATTTTCTTGGCAGCACGCGTAGCCTATATGGCGTACATCTAATGTAATTGCAGCCCTCAGATTGCCTCAGGCAAACATTTTTTAAATGTGTAGCCATAATTGCTGTGGCGTATCGTGATTATGTGCCGCCCTGAGCAAAACGCTGGTTCTCGAACCCACCCCTCCTCCCCACTTTTCCGGGAAAATAAGTTGATAATATTAAGAAAAGATCATTTTTATGGGAAACTAATAATAAATACACTGTACATTTTTACGTTGGAAATAAATAGAAAGAAATTTCATTTCTTGATTAAAATTAAAGTTTTCTGCTTTTCCTCCTGGTGTATTCATTATTGATCGTAATTAATTTCCATTTAATCAATTTTAGATAAGATTCTCTCACAGCTTTCATTACTTATGACAGCTGTAAGCTATGTTCGAATTAATGATATCATATTAGGCAGAGAAACTACGAGTCATAATCTTCATAATCTCGAATACATAATGTGGGCTTGAATTCATTAATTTATTTTTACCGGTGAGATAAAATAGTCCTTGCTTGAAAATGTCATGCTAGAAACTTTGAATCTGAATATTATAATTTGAAGGAAAAATCTCAAAGTCCAGTTGATAAGCTGATGTATAAGAAGATTATATGATTTCCATATTCTTTTTCTGCTTTTATCGCCAAAGAATTACTCTTGTTCTTTGACAGGAAGTTTTAATTAAAATAATAAGGTTTCCATATAAAATGTAAACACATATCAAAGCATCCTTTCATTATTCCATTAGTTTCTCTGTGTGTAGCCTCTGAAAATCATTTTTAGCACTATACTTTTGTAAATAATTTCGGACATCATTGAGTTCATTGACTTCATAAAAGAATGATTTTAAATGTCAAAATAAAAATATTAGAAAAGAAAAAAGATCGCATTGTGACTAGCAAAGTTCCTCTGTCACTTTTTAAAGCTTTCAAAATAATCTCAAAATCGCTATATGGTATATACCAGTGATGGCGAACCTATGGCACGCGTGCCACAGTCGGCACTCAGAGCCTCATCAGCCGGCACGGGACTAAAATATTACTTCCTTAATCAAACCACTTTGCTGGCACTTTGCAATAAATAAAAGGGTTCTGATAGAATTTCGGCATGTGGCCCCAAAAAGCTTTGCCATCACTGGTATACAATATTTTTCCCTTGTCTGTTTAATGCCTTGGCTTTAGCAACAATCCGATTTTTCCAATAAAATGTGGATGAGACTGCAATTAGGCTTGAAGATAAGTAAAAAGATAACATGCTAATCAGGTATGAGTGAGCCTGACAAGACGTCACAAAACAGAGAACGTTTCGGCAAAGAGCCTTCTTCAACGAACAAAAAGTACAATAACAAATAAAACGAAAATAAAGAACTTAGAACTTAGCTGCGGTGAAATCCAGAGCCAAAGCGAGCAATCGATTTTTCCAATAGTGTGTGGACAATGAAAAGAATGTGTAAAAACATTATAGTGAAACAAAACTAGTTAGAGAGTTATGTTCAGTTGGATTAGCATGTAAACAAATCAAATTTAATTAACTGTTTGAGTACTAATTTAGCATTGAGATTTATGTCTTGGATAGAGCCGTCTTTACACCATTTTGGGCCCCAGTGCAAAGAAGTAATATTGGGCCCCTAGTCAAAGAAAGAGTGCTGCCCCCCCCCCATTCCCAACCACAGGAATTTAAAAAAATTGTTGATAATATTAAAATTGAATTATTTATTTTATTGTCACCATATTAATTTCAACAAAATTGTTGTTAAGTCATGCGTGCTGTACAGCTGCACCTATAATCGATATTAAGCATGAAAAAACAGAGAAAAGAGATTTTATTTACATTTTTATAGTATTACATGTACTTATGATATTTACAAAAAGAATTACACACAAATACAGATATTTAGATTTTTTTAAATAATAAGCATCATAACATATTACATCTTTTACACAAGGTAAAACAAAGGTATTAAAATTCGTAATGGAAAAAAAATATTTGGATTAGAAAAATTTCAGTAGTGTACTTTACTATTACAATAACAAGCGTTTGCGACATTTCTTTTCAGAAAATTGTTTTATTATCGGCTTGAAATCAATGGTCTTCAGGATGTCATTTTCTATGCTCATGGGTGAAAGCCAGTTCAAACGATGCCGTCCCATTGGGCTACGAAGTTTTTTTTTCTTCAGAAATTTAAGTCTTGAAAAAGAACGTTCTCCTGTAAACAGTTGCTCACCATCATGAACATGAACACTCTGAGAGCAATTTCAATGTTTGGAAAAACATATTTTAAATTGTCCGAAATTATTTTTTCTGTACAGTGCAGGGAGAGTCTCACAATGTTCATCAAGAGCCATGTAATGCTTGAGATGCTCACATTCATTTAAAAGGTCGTCATAACTCAAATCCTTGTGGTACGTACTGGCAAGATGTTCGCATTTGTTCTTTAGTGTATCAGAAGTAATGGTTTTTAATTCACTCAAGAAAGAAAACAGATTTCCAATTTGTGAATCCGCCTCTGCACGTCTTGTTAGTTCAACGATTAAAGTGTCCAGAATAGGGAGGAAAGTTTCTACCTTGAACTTTTTGGACTTATTTAGAAGTAACTCTTCTCCTGACTATCATACCTACTAAAACGCACACTTTTGGTTCGTTCCCGTTTTTTTTTCATCATAGTAATCGGCATCTGGACACATACTCCTGGCTTTGAATTCATATTCAGTGAATTTGTCTCTAGTTTCCTGAAGATAGCTTTTCAGCGACTCAAGAAGATGTCACTTAGTGTTAGATTTGTCAAAGAACAAAATGGGAAAATGATGGTCACAGAAGAATTCCAGGGATATATTACAATTGTCAATAGAACAGCTGAAGGTTTAGCCAACACCATTCTTACTAATTCATTAGAATTTGGATTAGATATGACAAAGCTTGTTGGTCAAGGATACGAAGGATGTTCTACAATGGCAGGTAAAGAAGGAGGAGTCCAAGCAATAATTCGAAAAAATTCCCAAAAGCAGCATTTGTACATGGCAGTTCACATAAACTAAATCTCGTGAACGATTTAAATAATGTGAATGTTGTACGATACAGAATAGGAACAATTAAGTCAATTATAGTGTTTTTCCCAGAACGTAATCAGCAAAGAAAACTAATTCCAAATGTTCCTTTGCTATGTGATACTAGATGGACACATAAATATAAAAGCTTTCGGATTTTTGCTGAAAATGTGACTGAAATTGTTAAACAACTGGAATATTTAGAACAATCAGTAATGTAATCAGTTATACTTGCATATTTAATTCTTTTTTATGTTTGATAAATGTAAACTCTCTTCAATGTAATAAACTTTCAGGAAATTTAGTTCAGTTTTATTGTAAAAACTTTATGACATTTTTATGACATTTTTCTAAAATGTAGGGGGGGGAGGCAAATGCCCCCTTGCCCCCTTCCCTACGCCCATGCTAGGATGTTCGCATCCTTTGATTGTAAAACTTTGCTTGTTGTATTCATCCTTTCTAGAATGTCCTTCCTGTAACGATGACTTTATAACTCTTTTATGTAGGCGTTCTCACAGTAATTAATCTTGTGCACAATAATTCACTGAAGAATTCGTTTATCCAAAAACAACTTTAATATACATATATATTGTACACATAAGAATCATTTGAGGTAATATAACGTGGAAATTAGAGTTATTCACTATACATGCTTCCCTGTCGGAAGTCTACACACAACTGTTCGCCCAACACTTTCAACCAATAGAAATGCTCCTTTCTTCCCGCGTCCACCATTCATGTGATCTTACGTCACAAAATAAAATTATATTAATCAGATGTGACATTCACCCCCATCCTTCAAAAAAAAATGTTTATGAAATACAACATTTTTGGTCTTCATAAAATCAAATCAATCTATATCTATATTCAAATTTCAAATATTTATCATCAATGAACATTCATTTTCTTACATACAACTTCTGGATATAGAATCAATAAGAAAAAATCTGTAGGACTGCAACAGTCTTAACATAAGAAATAATGAGAAAAAATCTGTATGACTGCAACAGTCTACCTGTGCTGAAAAAATGAAAATGGACTTTTAAACACATCTGTAATTTTGTGTAATTAAAACATTTAAACACTCAATATTATTAAAATTAACTAATAATCCAGTGGAATTCAAACACTGTTCCTTGTCCATTGTTCAACAAATAAAAATATTAATATAATTACAGTCTCTGTTTGTATCCTTTAGGAATTCACAGACTAATGTTAAAACAGTTTCTTATTTTATCATTTAGTAATTCACAGAATTTCTTTTTAATAGTCTCTGGTTTTATCAGTTAGGAGTTCACAGAGTGTCTTTATTTATTGTCATTCTACTTAATATGTCTGCAACCACATTGTCCTTTCCCTTCACAGGTTTAATGTCAAATTTGTAGTCGGCTAATAGCATAGCCTAGTTCAATATAGTTATTCTTCAATTGACGAGTATGAATTCAAATCGCTGGGCTTTGAATGTTTCTTCAGACTGTGAAATGTTCAATAATTCACCAACCATGACTTCGATTATGTTCATTCATAATTTCAATTCCAGCATCTTGAATAAATTGCTTAGCTTTTGAGATGTCATTTTTGCTTCCAGATAATTCAATAGAATTTGGAACAGATGAGTCACTGTCAGAAACTTTTATCTGAAAAATATTGTCTCTATCTGTAAAGTTTTTGATTTGGCTTAATACACAACCAATTGTTCTTCCTAATTCAGATGATTTCACACAAATGGTTTCAGATTCACTAGTACCATCTCTTTCACTGCTACTATGGTCTTCATTTCTTTTATCATATACTTGATTTTTAATAGTGGCTAAAATGTCACTAGTTTCTGTCTGTGCTCGATTTAACTTTATTATTTTTCTATCATTCATGTCTTGGTTTTCATTCTTTCTCCATGATTGAATTGATTGATCATAATTTCTTTTTCCGGAGTCAAAATTGTATTTGCCTCTCCATGATCTTCTGCTTTCATTATAATCTCTATTTATGGAATTATGATTATTTCTTTCTCTCCATGATTGTCTTTCTTGATCATAATCTCTGTGTCTGGAATTATGATTATATTTTTGTCTCCATAATTGTCTATCTTGATCATAATCTCTATGTTTGGAATTATGATATTTTTCTTTCCAGGCTTGTCTACCTTTGTTTTCAAAATGATCTTGCCTTGATCTTTCTTCTGTTTTCTTTCTTATAGAGCTGTCATTAGGTGACACCCTATTTGGTTTTCCTTTATTGTGGTAACACTGCTTAGCCATATGTCCTGGCTTGTTACAGTACCAACAAATAGTTTGTCTGTTGCCTTGGTTTGGCAGACTCTGGTTTCTCATACCTTGCCTTTTTTCTTGACTTTTAATTTGTATTGCTGCAAATATGTCTTGTCTCTTATCCATTTCCACATTCGGATGAGAGTCTTTGAATGTTCGTAATGCATTTGTTAGCTCTGCTTGAGTACGAACTTTCTTGTCAGTCAAATATGTGAATAGGGTTGGTGTTGCATTTTCTAAAAACTTGTCAATTAACACCATGTCTATTATGGCCTTTGGGTTGCTCGTATCTATCGCTGTCAGTTCCAGCCATTTTGTTAGTTTGACTTGTGCTTCATGTACTATGATCTGTGGATCTTTGTCCATCTTGATTCTCATTTCATGAAATTCTCTTCTATAATCATTTTCTGACTTTCCAAAATGACATAGAAGTGCCTTTTTGACATTCTTATATATGCTTTTGTCTTCTTTGGCTATACTGTTATAAGCTTCAAATGCTTCTCCAGTTAATTGAGTCATCAGTTGTGCTGGCCAATCTTCTTCATTATAGCCTTTCATAGCCATTATGGATTCGAAATAATCCAGATAAACATCCATTTTTTCTTTTTGGCTATCATATTTTCTTACTTTGATAGTATCCCTTGGTGCTGACCTTCTATTTGTTTCATCACCAGGATTGTGGCCTCTACTCCCTAGCTCAATTTGTAATTTTAAGGTGCCTTGTTTCATTTTTTCAAGTTCTCTTGCACTTATGAGTTTTTGCCTCTCTTCTTCATTAGCAATTCTTGCTTTTTCTTCAGCCTCTCTTTGATTTTCTTTTTCTTCAGCTTTTCTTAGCTGTTCTTTTTCTTCAGCTATTCTTGCTTTTTCTTCAGCTTCTCTTTGATTTTCTTTTTCTTCAGCTTTTCTTCGCTGTTCTTTTTCTTTAGCTATTCTTGCTTTTTCTTCTTCTTCAGCTTTTCTTCGCTGTTCTTTTTCTTCAGCTATTCTTTGATTTTCTTTTTCTTCAGCTACTTTTTCTTCAATGAAATCTCTCATTTCTTTTCCTTTTAGTCCCATCTCTTTAGCTATGGCGGTGAATCTTTCGTAGTAATCCATGTTTTGTTTGATTGAATAATATGAATCTAACAATTCGGTAAGGAATGTATGTATATATATTGATAAAGTTATAAATCGTCCAAATGAAAAATCTTGAATTCAAAAATGTTAAGTTCAAATAAGTGACACGTCTAAACCATGAAATCTAGTTATTGACAAGGTGAGACAACAAAAGAATCCTCACACGGGATCTTTAGTATACTTTATATATACGCTCCCTCAGCTTGACAAAATATATTAAATGGTCCGATCGTTTTGAATAAAAGTCACTTGGTTAAAATTTCAATTTTCGAGTAGTTTTTAAACAATTTAGTTCACTCCATTAATCCAAAATTGCGATAATCAAACTCTTCACACAATGAATGGATAAAAATTCCGTTTCCTTATTTATAATTCACACCAACACATTTAATAGTCCATAGCTTCTCGGTTCGATGTTATGTTTACAAATATTTCCTGGAATCAACTAGCATTGAGCCTGTTGACGTCACGACCTATATATGTTCACCGTGTGTCACCATTCAGTAAGCCTACACGACCCAGATTCCAGTACTGTGTAGTATACTTGTACTGTCGTCGAATGTGACGTAGAACCAACTAGTCTGATCCAGTTTTATACACTGCGGACACGTGCCGATTATGCCGCCATTTTGAAATCTTCTTGTATTTTCATTGAACCACAAAAGTTTATTCACAGCTTCTTACGAACTTGAATATTCAAAAAATACTATAGCTGTTATGATTTCTTATTTTAAAGAATACTTTCCTTTTTTGGGAAATATCCAATACTTATTTCCACGAAACCTCTTTCATTGTGTTCACATAGAACTTTTACTTCTGCACCAATGTAACGATATAAATATGACTATGTCACACAATATTAATCTTAGGGCACTATTATCCGCTGAAGAATTCGTTTATCCAAAACAACTTTAATATACATATATATTGTACACATAAGAATCATTTGAGGTAATATAACGTGGAAATTAGAGTTATTCACTATACATGCTTCCCTGTCGGAAGTCTACACACAACTGTTCGCCCAACACTTTCAACCAATAGAAATGCTCCTTTCTTCCCGCGTCCACCATTCATGTGATCTTACGTCACAAAATTATGTTAATCAGATGTGACACTTCCAAAGAATTGTAAGAAAGGTTTTTTCAGGGTGTTCCATCTTTTTGCTCAAACCTTCCGACTCACGCCTTGTTGTCACTTGCTGTTCATTGTCACATCTAGTGCATGTTTTATTTTGTCGAAACCCCTACACAAAGCATGAACAGCATCAAAATGTGCCCACCAACGTGTGTCAGACAGACGCTTGAACTCAACATCTTTTTCTAAATAAGATGTCAATACATTACAGCGATGAGTAGAACCAGCAACAAATGTATACATGTGCTGAACAAAGTCAAAGAATTTTATAGACTGTAGACAACACTCTGCGAGTTTTACTCCCACCAAATTCAGGATGTGTCCTGCACAGGGACATAGATTGCAAACTCATCTAGTTCATTAGTACGTGCCTGCAATCCAGTGTGTCGTCCAGACATATTTGAGGCATTATCGTATATGATTGGCCACAGTAGTTTGATAGTGGAATTTTGTTCTCTTTAAGAAAATCCACAACAGTGTCTGTTAATTCCTTTGATCCATGAGAAAAGATGAGGATGAACATCAAGAAACGTTCCACAGGTTCGCAGCCTTCAATGTATCGGGAAGTAAATGTCAGTTGATCTATGTGTGAGATATCTGGAGTAGAATCTACACTCATTGAATAATACTTTGACTCTTTTACTTCTTCAAGAATATTACCAAGAACCCGTTGTCCCATTAAATCAATAAATCCCTCAAAAATATTGGCAGATAAATATGACGTATTTACTTTTCCAGGATTTCCATACATTTTAAGATTTTCCTCCAGGAAATGATCTCAAATTCACTCAGCAGCTCTAGGACACCTAAATAGTTACCAGTATTTGCTGATCCAATAATCTGATTTTCGCCATGGAATGCAAACCTCTGGAAGCAAGAAAACGTATCACAGAAACCAAACGTGTCAACACTTTATGCCATTATTCCTGCTCTGAGCGATGTCGCTTAAGTAATAAAGAATCTACACTTCCAGTTTCTTTATGCCTTATCAAATATTCCATCATGTACTTTCTATGTTCTTCTCCATTTTCATGTTCTACAATAACATTGCTATGCAATGAACCCCGAGTCATTGAACCCCGATGTAGCAAAAGAATATCCTTTCTTGGACAACAAGCGACATGCAAAGCAATACAAACGACCTTGGGATGGTGAATAGTGACCATTCACGTTTTACAAATTCTCCATTTCGTAGTTCACGTTTGAGCACATTGTCAGTTAAATACCTTGCCGTCATATTCTCTATGCCAGCTGTTTTATACAATCTGCGTGAGTTTGAAAAGTTACTATCATGGTTCTGACATGATGAGGGCCCACTACGAATCCAGTAGTCTTTTGTGTTAGTGTCATTATGCTCCTCCCCGTATGTCTCTTTTATTTCAAACTCCTTTAGTGCTACATATACAGATTTGGGTATTTCTCTTTTAAAATGTCACTCGGCAACAGGCCTAGGATGTATATCTGCTGAAACTGGTTGATTGGTAGCAGGAATGTATGTAAATGTGAAAGCTATATCTGAAGGAATGGTATGAGTACCTGTCGCTGCACCCGTGTTGATCCACGATGTTAATTTTGGAAGTTTACTTATTTTTTCCTTCTCCTCTGCAGCTTTCCTTCTCTTTTGTGATCCACTCAAAACATTGCGTTTCATTTCTGATGAAAGGATTATTAATCTGGAAATATGTATTAGGTTTAAATAAATTGTTTTTTATTTACAGAGTGGTAACCAACTAATGAAGCATGGAGGTCAATGAACCTCATTTCATCTTGTTGACCGATTAATGACTGGCGTTACACAGCATATGGGGGAATCCTCCGGGGTAGGGGGGGGGTAGCCAGGCGTGACATTCACATTCAAAACAATGTTTCTCACAAATACACTAATGAAACTGTCGTGATAGCGCAAGCGCAAAATAAATTTTATTGCTATCATATGATTGTGAAATAGTTTGTATCAATATATTTTATTAAGTTTGTGGGCGAGTAGATATATTATGGGTTGTAATTGTATAGGGTACAGTCGTCCTCGAAATCTAAATTAAATCAATTTAGTTTGGTCTAATGAGTTGTAATATTAACCATGCACTGAGTTTACTTCATAATCAAATGAAACTTTAAAAAAATTATTATTATTTTAACTTACCTTTGAGCTAGCAGCACAGGTTAATGTGGTAGAACGCAGAACAAACTTTTCCTGAAGAATTGGTCATCCTTAAATGCATAGTGTTGCAGAAATGCAAGAAACTAATCGCGGTCAAAACGTTGCTAAAATTACATTGGAACCAACGCATAGTGTAATGGTATTCCTACATAGCTATACTGTATTGTGACCTACATTTTAAACCCGGCGCGTTAGAGAACTTTCACTTTCGTCCATTTCAACAAAAAAAAAGGTCAAGGTTGGAAGTGATTGATAAACTTAAATGGCCCGTTCGCATAAAAACACAAAATTATGAGATTTTTATAAAAGAATACTAAATTTTATACGGGTTTTCCGAAACCCTACAACATATTCACATGGGGCCCCTATGCTCATGGGCTCCCGGGCAAATGCCCAATGGGGCCTATGCGGTAAGACGGCTCTAGTATTGGGGTCTTTCTTGAACTCCATTATACTTTAGAGCCATGAAGAACTAAGAACAAACGTTGGGCTTCTTTAGACCATCAGCTTTAAAATATTTTTAGAAATGTCGTAAAGGACCGGCCATAAATGAAGTCACGCGATTTTGATCGATTTTTAACTCCCCCTCCCCCCTCGTCACACATCGTCACAAAAGTGGGGACCTCCCTCCCCCCCCCCTAAGTGCATGGCGTCATTTATCGACGGCCCCTAAGCAGATTTTTAACGCAATTTCCTTTATATTTGAAATGTCTGTGCTTGATAATGAAACTCCTCCTGAATCATACCAGATAGAGGGTTCGGGGCTTTTGCAAATATGTTAAGGAGGTCCCAAGGATGTGCACAGGCCCCAAAAAAATACCGAAAAGGTTTACTGGATTTCCTGGAAAATAAAAAAAAATTCTCGCAAACCATAAGATCTATTATAGTCTATCTTGTGTGGAAACAAACGCCAAACGATAGCTATTAATATTTAGAACAATGTTGGAAAAGGAATTTTTGAAAAATCAATTTTCAACTGACTTTCGTAATTTTAGCAGCAATTTGTAGATACAAATTAAATGTTTTCTTTAGTTTCAGAATTATTGAATTTAAATTGACTTTTAATGTAATCTAGAATGATACTTAATGGAGTTTTCCCACTTTTGAATGCTAATATTAGATTGTTGCTCGGTGTGCATTATATTGAAACATTCTTAGTGTGACGTAACGTAAGGGGTATATGACGTCATAGAGAAAATATGCGACGATTTGTTGATAGCGAGGAGAACAATGATATTGTTGAGTGATGAATGATTTCTTTGTTAAAGAGTGGAACAGATTAAACATATAGATTATTCTGGTGGTGTTTGACTTGTTTGAGTTTAGCCTGTCCTTGTGAGTCAGAACTAAACAATTGCGTTTATATACTTGAAATGTCTGTCTTGTCTGTTCGAGCTTGCCCAAGCAACTGCTCCTGAACCATACCAGATAGAGGGTTCATGTCTTTGCAAATATGTTAAGGAGGTCCCAAGGATATGCACGGGTCAAAGAAATACCGGAAAGGTTTACTGGATTTCCTGGGGGGAGGGGGGAATTAAACGAAAAAATATGAGTATTTTGTCAAACTCTCGCCAACCATAAGATCTATCGGGTTGAAACAAACGCCAAACGATAGCTAATAATATTTGGAACAATATTGGAGAAGGAATTTTTGAAAAATATATTTTCCTTCGTTCGACTCTCGTAACTTTACCAGCAATTTGTAGATAGCAATTGTTTTGTTTAGTTTCAGAATTTTTTTTAAGACTTTTAATATAATCCAGAATGATTTCCCTTGAATTAAAAAAAAATCGGAATTTATTTTTTTGGAAATTGCGTTTAAATACTCATTCATCTTTTTATTACTGTTTAAATCCTTTATATTAACTCATGGTGTCTGGCTGAACCCTTGATTGCTTGTCAGTCGCCAAAACTTTTTATCCATTTTAACCCACTTCCTCGTAAGCTAGCGAGCTGAAATTTAGCAGGCAGTTTTGTGGCGATGATAAAAACTATGTATCAAAATTTCAGATCGATCGCATGTACCGTAATTAAATTATTGATTTTTTAGATTATTTTATTTATTCCTATGTATCATGTTATTTTTTGAGATAGAGTGTCGCGGTGCGTATTATATTGAACAACCTTTCTGTCGCGCAATAAGGTGCGTATTTTATTGAAAACACTTTTTATAAACATACTCCTGATCGGTGCGCATTATATTAAACACGTTTTACGAGACATAACTACAATTTTGTATTTTTGGATGGTCTTGCGCTGCGTATTATTATGAACATTCTTTTAGTTACTTCTCGTACATAACGGATTTATAGTCAAAAACTTTTTTTTTGTCGGGTTTTTTAAATTTATTTTTATTTTAATTATTTTTGGAAATTGCGTTTATCGAATACAATGGAATAATATTAATTTTATAACGTGTATGTAAAAGATCCATCCGATTTCTGATTCCTTCCATTTGCAAAAACTGTGGTAATATTCAACACTTGTTCATGAGTGGCTTTTGGAATTGTTTAATGCCAGTTTTTCATTCCAACATGATCGGCTTTCAAATAAAAATTTTGAATAATAAATTAAAGTTACCAGCACATAAGTGTCGCATTCTCATACTACTCGAGTCTGTTGGCTTTAAGTTCAATAGCATAAGTATCAGAGGAATGTATATCCAATATTAATGGAGTTTGAAGTTTTGGCAATAAAAACGTTTCCAATTTACACATTTTAGGATAGTTCCTTTATTTCTTTATGAATTTCTCACTTGGTTTTTATTTATTAATTTTTTTATTTTAAAAAATCTCTACTTTTATTGTAATTTTTTATTCTTAGAAGACAATTAACGACGAGGAATTAGCCACCCCCCCCCCTTTTTTTTTAACAAAGTGACAGTCTTAGACTCTTAGAAATAGTAAATTTTATCTATTGGCTATTACTATTAAAAATTTGTTTTGATTAGCCTGCTTTTCTTTAAGTTACAAAGTTAATTTGAATTTGACTTTTTTAAAGTTAAATTTAAGTTGAGTATGGCCATGGGCATGGGCCATGGGAATAAGTTTATATTTATATTGCCAAAGTGCCCATGGCCCATGCACATAGGCATAGGCATAGGCATTATCACACTCACACGGGACATTAGTTAAAGCCACTGCATAATTGATTTATATTAAGGTTGTAGTTAAATAAGTTGAGATTTGTCAACGGAAAAAATCAGCACAACTCAAAATCTGAAGTGTGTGGGGGAAAAATCATTAAAATAAGCGTAGGACGCAATAATCTTCTGTATAGAAGGAGCGTCTATAAACAGATAAGATAAGATAAGATAAGATAAGATATGCAATCGATTTTTTATATTAAAGTTGTATTTAAATGTTTCATACATTTACTGCGAATCTTTATTTTTGAAATTAAAGAATCGACACTGCTCTCCCCTCTTCACATAGCAACTAAAAAAACAGTAAACATCAGACTCAGTGTTATTTATTATATTTTATTATATTGTGTAGAAGTGAGGACCACTTCAAACTATTGGGGCGATCAATTTTAACATTAATAACAAGGACCTATGCTTCAAATATCAATCGTGACATACAATTACAAGCCACCTTTTAGGGCATTTTAGTTATAAAATGCTACGGCTGAGGCTTAAACTTAAACTTAAACTTAAACTACTAAAACTAAAAGAATACAAAAACTTAGTCTAAGTCTAAAGTAAGTGACCCGGTATTTTAAAATAATATTATTAATAGTGCCAGGACTTATTTAGACTTAAATCTTAGAGTACTTAGACTTAGACTTAATCCATAGTCTTGGTTTATTTAGACATGCTTTATTTTGACTTTGATGGATGCATAAGCTGGCTAAATAAAGCTAAACGCTGTCTAGTCTCTATCTTATCTTATCTGTTTCAGACGCTCCTTCTATACAGAATATTATTGCATCCTACGCTTATCTATGATTTGTGTCTAGTCCTGCATTCTTATTACAGTTTTAAATGTTGATAAAGTGTTTGGCTTTCCTGGTTTCTTCAGGCAACCCATTCCACGCCCGAATTCCGGACGGGAAGAACGAAAATTTGTATGTGTTTGTTCTTGCATATGGAATAAGGAAGGTGTTTTTATCCTTATGTCTATCAGAGGGTTGTATTAATTTATCTTTGTGTTGTAGTTCTAAATTAGAATTAATTGCTTTAACTTTATGTATTATAACTACTTTACTTTTATATAAGATAAGATAAGATCATTTAAATTAAGAAAAGGTGAATTATTGATTAAGTGTATGAGGGTTCTACCAAAAGTTCTTTGAGTTGACCACAAGCCGTCACCGGAGGGGGACACAATTTTTTGTAGAGCATGCAGGTGTGCAGCTGCTCTTTCGTCATGGGTGGGCATATGGCTGGAACAGACTCATTTTCAAATTTGTTTTCCACGTTTCCATTTTCGCCTGGGGAAGAAAACAAATGGTTCTTGGGTAGAAAAGGATGAAGGATTTTGTGAAAAAAATTGTGTCCGCCTCTGGTGACAGCTTGTGGTCAACTCCGAGAACTTTTAGTAGTACCTTCATATTTAATAATTTAATTGAGTTTTTAACCTTTATTTCAGGTATTAAATTCATGGTTAAAACTTACTTAGACATAGGGATGGCTTATTACTTAAAATACAGTTATAAAATATTTTAAAGAAGACTTACTTTCCTTTAAAGTTAGCTTTAATATGGACAAAAGAAAATATGCCTAATGACTAAAATGATCTTATAAGCAACCATTCACCATACACAAAATAAGTTATGACTATTATTTTTTATTAAATAGAAGATTAATTTTGAAATAAAGTGATCAACACATTTTTAACAATTTTTTTATTAATTTTGAAAAACGTTTTCTTTAAAAAAAATTTACCATATGTACACAACTCTTTTTATTTAGCAATTTGCAAATCAAAAAAAGAAAAGAAAGAACAAAATTTCAATGTGTTCTCTAATCCATCCTTTTTCTCAATGATATTTTATTAATATCTAGAATCTATATTTTTACTAAAATCCACAGTGTATGCGTATTCATTAAAGTAATATGCAAGGGAAAATTTCTTAGATTACAAAGTGATGTAAAAGGTAACATATAAATTTAATATCTTCAAATTAAAACCACCCTTATTACTTATGTTTTGAACGCGTACCCGTCAAAAATTACGGAAGTTTTCAGCTGAAATCTATTTATTTTATAAAAAATGTACTTTTTTTTAGGGCGCCTACGGCGCTGACCTTTTTCAAAAGCCCAACTAACTTGTCCTTGTTTGATAAATACGAAATATTAAACTTATATGAGCAAAAACAATGATGTCATATAATATTTTTTTACAGCGCATCTTTAATTTGCACAACTTTTGATGCATTGGTGCAGTAATTTGGTTTTCCCTGCTTTCTAAAATTAGTAGCGTCACGGACAGACATTGCAAATTATATTGTTTAATGAGTACATTAAAAATGCATTTTTCATTTTTCCCCACATTAAAATAGGTTGATAAATTATACTTAAAAGAAAAATGGAAAAAAAAGAGGAAGCCATGGACCTCGATGACTTGAGCTCTGGAAAAGAAATAGATCGCTCAAGTTCAAGTATTTTAAAACAAAGTTATGATAGGTTTGCAGATGTTGCCCATTCGGCCAAAAAACATGGAAAGAAATGGTCCAGGAAGCTTAAAAAAACGTAATGTGAAACACCAACCAAAATTAGGAGCATTTGAGAAAAGGTAAATAAGCAACACTTAAATATTTTTGATAATTTCTAAGAATATCTTTCAAAAATAATTTTACCTTAGATTTCATTGAACAATTTTTTGTTTTATGTTTAATTTTCTAATTATAATTATTACAGATACTCAAATTTATCCGAGAAGAATCAACTTGTTCCTGAACGTAAGCGTATTGACTATGTACTTGTTTACTCCAAATCTGAAGAAACTGAGCCTAAAACTCAACATGAAAGAAATAGAGAAAGGTTTAAACAAATTTGTCTAAAATAAATATTTGCTATTTAGTGAAATAAGATATTTCTAATTATATTTGTGCTATAAACTATATTACAGAATTAATAATTACTGATAATTTTAAAAACAATTTTTCAAATATCTTGTTCAATTATTCTTTACAAAAAATAACTAATATGTAAAATTTTATAAAGAACTTTATGTAAATGTTTTGGTTTAAATAAAATTTATATTAAATAATTAATTATAATTTATAAAATACAGGTTTGAATCTCTTCTTAAAAATGAAGGATTCTGCATACAGAAAGATGAAATAGGTGATGAAGTATTTGTCAAACTTCATTGTCCTTTCAAGAGACTCTGCTATGAGGCAGAGAAAGTGAAACTAGAAATGGCCTTAAAAGATGTAAATACTTTTCTTTATAAGATTTACTTTTTTGAGTAAAACCAGACTTTCAGAAAGGCCCTATTGAAGATCATCACATCTAGTTGATAGATGAGATATAAGCAAGTGTGACACATGTCAGGCTGTGTGGTGCTCAAGATTATATGTGATTATTTAAATTTATCATCATGATTTTAATAAAAACCTGTAATTGACACTGATGGCAATCTTTCTCGGGTGATTATTGTAGTCATTTTAACATTTGGACTGTTTTTTAAAGTGTCAATTCTGTATTTAAATTGAATAGTTTAATACTGTTATGGGAAGTACATTTTTTCAGGTTTTTATTTTAAATAATTTTTAGTTCATTTGAAAGTATGAGGTACTAAAAAGGCTTGTCCAATTTTTATTTACAGATTTTGTCAGAAGAAAGTGAATTAACATTGTCAAAAAATATCATAATAAAAGACTTTTTAAAAAAATAATGGACAAAGATTAAAAGATAATTTAGTACCTTGTATTTAAAATAAATTATTTTCAGTGTGCAATACCTCAAAAAAGCCCTGAGGGCTGGCTGAGAAAATTTTTTGACAAGCATTTTGTCACGGATAATGACGGTATTGTTTATGTTTGTCTTAAGTCACCAAACTAGATTAGTATGTTTTTATTATGTTAAAAAAGAAATAATTTTATGATTTAAATGTTTTATTTAAATGTAAAGAAAAAAATTATTACATAATGATTACTTCTGTTTTCAATTGCAATAACTTAATAATAAGTTGTTTTTTCCCCTTATTGAACATGCACAATACATGTAGAAATGTTTTAAAGATATTCCAGCACAAAATGTCAAAGCTTAATTAATAACTAAATTTTTAGGTGATTCATCAAATATGACATATCATGTTAAAATTACCCTTTTTCATTATAATTAAAATGTGCTGCTACACATTTATTATTTACTGCTTAACGTTTCATCAACTTTAAATTATAGCTTATTGAGATAAGACAATAGTTTGTTTAATGTTATTTTTGTGATATACATGTAATAATATACTTTAATATCAAGTTTGGATGGTTATTGGAAATGAGTGTACAAATTATAATTTTAAAAATCAAAGAAAAATGTAACATTAAAAAGAAAATATCTTATTTAAAAATCTATTGAACTATCTTAAGAAGAAATTTATATTTTTCTTATATCTCATTCTAATATTTCAGTGTCAGATTTTGTTAGTGCTCCTTTTTATGTGAACAAAATTGAACTTTATGATGGTCATGAAAAGCCTGAACAGTTTTTTAGACCCTCTATTCGATCCCTGCTTGTAAGTGTAATAACTTTATTAAATTATATGATATCTTTTCATTTATTGAACTGTTATTAGATCTAAAATAATTGTAGGTTTCATTAGTGTCTCAAAGTTTAGTTGCAAATTTCAAATGCTGACCTTAATGTGGGACGCAGTGGTCGAGGGGCAGCGCGCTCGACTAGTGTACCGATGGTCACAGGTTCGAATCCATGTAAAGGCAAGGATTTGTTCCCGGGGCCTAGGGCGTCCCTGAGTCACCCAGCTCCGAATGGGTACCTAACACTTGTTAGGCGGCTGGGTAATGCGTGGAACCCTCATAGCCATGGCCTGTGAACGCTGCATCACTTGCCAACTGATCATCCGTCATGGTCTGTGGATGCAATTATCTTCTGCATAGAAGGAGCGTCTGTATAGATAAGATAAGATAATAAGGCAAGTATTTTAGTTTGAGTGAACAATGTTAAACCATAGTTGAAGACACAAATGTAAATATTTTTATATGAACTGATATTAATTTTTTTTTAAACCTTAAAAAGCTTAAAACAATTTAAAGAGTAAAACAGTAGGTTAAAGTTGTTATAATTACTTTCTAAAATTAACAGAATACAAATGTTCATACTTTTCTGCTCTGCTCTTACTCTTACCCATTCATTTGTAACACGAATTAAAAATGTTATGAAAGGAAACAAAAAAATTAGATATACATTGTACTCAAATGGGAAAATTTTATTCAAATTCTCCAGATACTTCACTCAAAATTAATTATAACAATTTTAGCAATACACATGTATTTTGATGCTATTTTGAACATATTAATTGATGCTCCTAATTATACATAGGCTATTTGCATCTTACAAATTTAGTTGGTTAAGTTCTTTTTAGTACAACCCTCTTTTTACTAATGCCTAATGACAGTTTGCAATGGATATGTTCCATTATGTTGACACAATTTTGCTCTGCCACAAAGTCTAATATTCATCTTCAGAATGTAACTTGGTACATTTAAATTTTTTCAAATTACTCAGAATGTGTCAAAAATATTTCTAAGTTGAAAAGAAGTTAGATCTTAAGTTAAAAAGTACAGATAACATTTGGAGCATCTAAAAGGTGTATTGTCTTAAGGCTCAATTTGGCAACAAATAGCACCATGATTAGTATAAAAAAAGTTATGCTTTAGGACATCATGTGATATATTTATACAATTAGCTAATAGTAGGATTATTTTTTTTGGTGCAACATTTAAGCTGCATAATTACTTTTTTTTAAGCTTTACCTTTAATTATATTAAAAACTTAGGTTCATCATATTCTCATTAACACTGACACAAGAACTGCAGCAGAAGTGGCAGAAGATGAGAAGGAAAGTGAAGTTGGAAATGATAATGATGGCAAATGTGCCAAATTTTGCAAAGGTCTTTTCTGTTGCTGCAAAGAAGGGACAAACAAAAAAGACATATTAAGCAAAGTCTCTCTCAAACGAAAAGGTACTTAGCCTTTGAGTACTTTAAATTAAAACCTCCTATCCAGCCTAAATTTTATTTTACTGTTTATAGAACTAACTCTTGCTCTCTCTCTCTCTCTCACTCTCTCTCACTCTCTCTCTCTCTCTCTCTCTCTCTCTCTCTCTCTCTCTCTCTCTCTCTCTCTCTCTCTCTCTCTCTCTCTCTCTCTTCTCTCTCTCTCTCTCTCTTTCTCTCTCTCTCTTTCTCTCTCATTAAAATCATTAATTTTAAAACTGCAGTTGCTATTTATAAATCTATTTATCTTGGTTAGGATTGCAGTACTTGCTGATGAAAAAAAGCTACACAGATTCATTTGTTCTTCATGAAGAATCTGCCTTATCTAAAGACATAGACACTTCATACAACTATATAACCAATGAGAAGGACAGTGAAATCAATTTGTTTGATGCCAATGGACATTTTGAAGACCCACGTAAACATTTGCAAGAGAGGTGGACTAATTTTTTAAAATTTCAACCAATGTGGCATATAAGGAACTATTTTGGAGAGAAGATTGCATTTTATTTTGCCTGGACAGGCATGCTCATAACAACATTGTGGATACCCATGTTATTTGGAGTTGCTGTTTTTATTTATGGCTTGGTTGGAAGGTAAGCATGGAGCAATTTTTTTAAGTAATGAAATACATGTAGACCAACTAACCTTTTGATCAACAATTTTTTTCACAATAATTGGAGACCTTTTCAGTTTTCCTCACCCCACACATACTTTTATGGCTAACCTCACAACCTTTTTAATGTTTTCACTAAATTTTGCACCTCTTTAACAATTTTAACTAATTTTTTGGTGAACTTGAACTTGAACTATCCCTTAACCCGTTGTTGGGTCGTTGGGGCACCATCGTGAACTGCTCACTAACACACGCCATTTGTCCCGGTCCTGTGCTGCCCTTTGAGAGTTGCTGATGACAGGCCGGTCCATTCTTTGATATCGTCCTCCCATCTTTTCCTTTGTCTGCCTCTTTTCCTTCCTCCCTGGACTGTGCCTTGCAATATAGTTTTTGGTGCCATTCATGTTAATATTTAAATGATTAAGTTGAAGAAAATGTTGATGAAGAAAACTTTAAAAATGTGAATAAAATGTGATTTTAACATGAGAAAGATCAAATAAATTCTATCCATGATTGTTAGATTATTATTTTTTTTTATTTTAACATTTATTTTTCTGCAGTGTTTCAGACAATTTGAAAGCACAAAATTCAACAAAGTAAGTGGAAGCTATTATATATACAGTTTAAATGATTTTGAAAGGGAATGTGGAAAAATCACAGATTTTTTATGATTATTCTTGTAAGTAATCGGCATCATAAATATTCATTTCATTAAGGGTTAAGAGTAATGGACAAATTTTTATTCCTATTGTCTAACTAAGTTTGTAGATTGTTAAGTATGGTAATTGTAGCTTTCCATTTTTTTCATGCAGGTTAAGTGACAACTTGCTGGATGTTTTAGGTGATATCAAACTGGCATTTGACAATGATGTCACACCTTTCTTTGCCTTATTCATTTGTATTTGGGGTAAGTAATGCCAAATGTTAAGTTAAAATAGATTATGGATACAGTAGAACCCGGTTATGTTGACGGCCTCTGGGTATGAAAAATGGCGCCGAGATAACCAATCATCGAGTTTAACGAAAAAAAATATGGTGGAAAAATATTAACATTCGCTTGAAATTTCTTTATGTACATGATGTGCATTAATTTGTGATGGGACGATTAATCGGAATCATATCGGAATATCTGAATCCTATTTCTTCACTCTTTCCTAAGGTTGTTAAGACTGTTCGTTTTTATGGACCGTTTAAGTTTAAATATAACCCTTTGTTGCGTTAGCGCAGTCTTTTTTTCCCTAGTACATAACTATAAGGAATTCATCTACTCCTGCCCGCCAAGCGCGCGCGGGTACGCTAGTTACATGGTATTTTTCTGTCTTGCAGTGATTCCCAGATTGAGCGATACTGTGCCTTGGAGGCACTGCGTGACTTTCCTTACAAGCTACACAAATAAATAACCGACCCCTGTAACCTACACATCCCCTCATTGTCCCTGAACCATTCTCTTCCAAACCATCTTCTTTGGGTCCGTCCCCTCAGCTTACAATGGACTCAGAATTCCTTCAGTAACTTGATGCTAATCAGACTAACCAACAATAATGGTGTGGGAGATTGAGAGTGGCGGTGGGTAAACTGTCTGTAGTCTGATATATTATATATTTTAAAATCTGGGGAGCCTTGTTTACAGTAAGCACCCTATGATTTTGGTATCGTCCCATCACTAGCGTTAATAAATGAGAATGTATATGCACGTGTTTTTGGAGGTTTTTTTTACACAAAGGCGTTGCCGTTATTTGTTTATCTATCATGACCTATATATGACTCATGACAAAGTGAATTCTTCTCTATAAAAATGTACAAAAATAAATTAGAAACTCCTTTTGAACCTTCAACTTTGACACATTTTAATTAATTCAAACCAATAGTTAAATGGCTTTTGCACATGGCAACTTCTTATGAATGAAACAATGAGAACAAAGCAGTAGTAATAGAGTCAAAATGAGGTTGAAGGATGAATGGTTGCCAATGACAACAAGTCTGCACACGGTACATTTTGTTATTCCATACGAAACAAAATGTTTTCGACATGCGATTCTGCGTGCATCTTTGCTATTAGAGCAATTACGTAATACTCGGCATCACTTACGCGGCTGATTGCTGAGTATCTCCGAGTATACGAAAATCGGCCGATGCCAAGTAGCCGAACCGATTGGTTCAGCCCTATCAATAAGTAACATTTTCAAAAGCTGGCGATTTAAGTTAGTTACATAGCGCTGAGAGCTGAACGCAAGTGGGCTGTGACGTCAAGAGCAGACCTGGTGAGGCAGAAATTCAATGCCTTCCCTTGGTTATAAAAAATCACATCTAACATTTTCAAAAGCTGGCGATTGGTCATTGGGGATCAAGAAAACCAACATTAAGTGGCAAATTTGGTCCTCTTTTGTGCTCGAAGTATTAGGGTAAAGCGACTTAAAATAATTGAATTAACCGATGAGAAAATGCAAAGACAAAGAGAGAATTTGGCGGCTCCAATAAAAAACGTCGAATTTATAGAGCTGACAAGTTAACCGGGCTCGAGTTAAGTGGGTTCTACAGTAATTATAATTTAGGGCCATATAAAGTATTTAGAAAAGGCCCCCTTTTTCCTATTGCAAGAATTGTTTCGCCTCTTCTCATGCATACATAATAGTAAACTTATGAATGTCCTCTCTGATGTCAGTACCTAGTGGTTTCAAGAATATATTCTGCATCACGCTGAGTGACACGTTTATGCAGAGGCAAAGCAATGGGCAATGGAGGCAGTCACTAAAATCTAGCTTAATTTTAACATGTGGAACTCTTTAAGAAACTACCAACAAAAGTTGTCTCATGAATTTTATGCAGGTTTCCACTATGAAATATAAATGCTTGTTATGGTAATGTTATTAGCTTTATATTTTTATTTTTAATTAATTTAAATAATATGATTATTTATTGATAAGTAAAATTTGTTTTTAAACTTTTTAGTATTGTTTTTTTTTATTATACATCAGTCATACAAAAGCTTTCTATATCTTTTCAGGAACTATCTTTTTAGAAGTCTGGAAGCGTGAAAATTCTACATTAGCATATGAATGGGATGTAGACCAATTTGAAACTTATGAGCCCGATAGACCACAATTTTATGGTACAAAGGTTATGAAGGTACAGATCAGTGTGATGAAATGTAATTTTTTTAAATGTATAACAACTTTTTTTGGAAGGCATTGTTTATATATAACATATTTCTTTAACATCTTCAAAAAATTTTAATGTTTGTCTTACAAATGCATATACATATGTCTAAGTTTTTGTTAAAGGTGTAATATTTCAAAATAAAAATTGCCTTGCCAATTTCATTTAAACGATTTAATTAAAATACAGACTTTTTACAGCTATTTTAATTTCAAGACATAAGTGTTGCACTGACATTATTTAGTGGTGTCTACAAGTTTATAAAATAAAATACATGAGGCGGACCAAAATTAGTCTTAGTGTGTTGCAGAAAGTGGAGGAATCCACAAAGACTAGTTACCCTAAACCGAACATTAAGTGAGCTAACAAGAAAGCTGTGAGGGGCATTCCCTCCTGCCCCCACCCCCCACCCCAAGCCAAAAAACTCTGCCGTGTAAAAAAAATGTTATTTACAAAACAAATAAGAGAGAAACAAAAGAAATTTCGGTCCTGGAGGAAAAAAATATTCCAAGCTTTATCATTTGCAAATAAGAAATGCTCAATGGAATCCATTTAATTCATAAATCATATGCTGCAATCATTTACTATGTAATGGAAATCAAAGAAAATTATTCCAATCAATTGCAATTTAAAGGTGTTACATTTGTATAAAATTATTATTTTGACTCTTGAGCTCTAACAGCACGCCAATTTGGCCTTTTAAGCTACAAAAAGATTCAGATTTATAGAGTAGTATTGATGGGAAGAAAATGCTTAACTTACTGATTAAATTTTTATTTGAGTAAAAAAAAATTTTTTCGAAAAAATAAACGAATACTAGCATGTAATAAATCAAAAAAGAAAAGGTGGCCTCCATTATTAATAACTTTGGAGAGCTGATGACCTTAAGTATTTTTAGACACTACATGTATTTCCAAAAATGGATCTGCATTTGAGGAAAAAAGTTACCTCCAACTTTAAAGAGGGAGTACTTTGAAATATTCAATAGGATATGATGCTTTCAAACCTTGCCTTATGTTTCATCTATTTTGGCAATGTGATACCTTTTTAAATCCCTTATATTAACTTCGAAATCTTGTCTGTCGTCATCGCTCTCTTCGTACGTCGGTCGGGCAGAAAAAGAAAAGTAAAAAATGACCCACTTTCCGTGGTGCGATCGAGCTAAAATTTGGCACATGGACCCATCTCACCTAACAATGCATCGTAACAAAATTTCAGATCGATCGAACGTACCGTAATTAAACTAATGCATTTTTAGTTTATCTATATAAACTATATGTAGCGGTCGCTATCATTTACATTTTACGGGTCACTTGACTTCACGCCAGCCAGAGGTGAACACATCTCGTGCTTTAACCAGGTGTACCGGCGTGCTTTTGTTTACATTTTGCGTGTCACGCTGAGCTCGGTACAGCGATCGGAGACAAGACCTTTCCCCTCTTCCACGGGTTAAAAGCAAACGGGAGTTAAGACAGATTCAGTCTGTAAATATTTGTCGCGTTTGAACATAATCAATACTTTTAGTTATGTCTCATATATAAGGGATTTATAGTCAAAAACTTTGTTTTTACGGGGTTTTTTTATTTTAATTTTTTTTTAATTCTTACATTTATTAATATTTTATTTATAAATATACTACAATTTACAGGATCCAATAACATTTGAAGATACTTGGATCTACCCAGCTTCAAAGCAAGTTATTAAATTTCTGGCATCTGCTTCAGTTCTTATATTTATGGTAAGTCTGTAAAAGCTTCATAAACTTAATCACTACTTTTATACATATTTTTAATTACATCATTATATATTCTAAATTTAGTGGTGCATATTGTATAATATATGATGGCAATATTTTCTAATGCTGTTCATTTATTAATTTTTTTCATATCATTAAACTAAAATTGAGACATTTTAGCCTAGCATAGAATTCAATTACATGTATTAAAACAATGATCAAATCTTTTTTTTTAAAGAGCAATATAAATCCATTATCAATTTTTTGTGCTTTAAGTACTTACTTTCTCAGTAATTATAATAATGGATAATAACTCTAGAGAGAATTCTTATCATTATAGAGCTATTTAAATATTTACTTTTTAAGTGAATTAAATATTGACACTGCTAACATGGATTTTAACAAGTTCAACTCAACCATTTTTTAATCACTCACAGAATAAACTCTTTTGTAAAAACAATTTGTCCACTAAATGTTACGCAATCTAATTTTATTCCTAATCCTTCATCCTCCAAAAAATTGTGAAACTGATAATAATTAATTTAAATAATATCATTTGATTAAGATACTATCATAGAATTAATTTCAATACAGGTTTCTATGGTGATAATAAGTGTTTTTGCTGTCATTGTCTATCGAGTCATCATGAATGTGGATTATTGTCCTAATCTACCAAACAACCAATGTTTTCTGCTTACAACTGTTGTTTCATCTGTTCTAAATGCACTTTCAATGATGATACTTGAGTCCGTGAGTTTTAGTTGTTGTTTTTAAAAATAAATCTTTTCTCATACAACTCTTACTTACTTATGTTACGACAGTAATTTGTTTTAAATGTCTTTAGGTACAACTAAAATTTGATTTCAACTTGACGTGTTTAGTTATTTTTTTTCAGGTTTACAACAAGTTGGCAGTGGTTCTTACAAATTGGGGTAATGATTGCATGTATTTAAAAAAGCACAAAGAAGACTTAAGTTTTAACAACTTTCCCATTTTTTACTATCCTTTAATAATTTCTGAAAAAATATACTCTCGAAATTCAAGTATTTAAATTAATATGATATTAGATCATTTTGATAAGAAACTTCCTTTTTTTAATTTCAGAAAATCATAGAACGCAGACCAGTTATGATGATTCACTAATTATCAAGATGTTTGCTTTCAAGTTTGTGAACTGTTATGCATCTTGCTTTTACATTGCTTTTGCACGTGGGGTATGTTGTTTGTATATTGTAATTAATGAAAGTGAAACTATATAAATATACCAAATGCCTTGAACAGTTAGAAGCGTACCTTTTTTGGGGGGTAAAGGTTAAAACTTATTACTTATTTTAAAAAATTTCTTATAAGATTAAAAGCAGTGATGTAATTTATAATCTACTATAATATATTATTCTAACAACTCAAACAAATGTTAATTTATAGCAATTAAAATCTTATTACTGGAAACAAAATTTTTTAAATTACAGCCCTATTTAAATAAGTGAAGTTTTACAATCTTGTGTTACAAACTAACAAAAAAATTAGTTTCTTGCATTCATTTTCTAATGCCTTGTTATTAAATCTTATCTCCTCAACAGACAATTATTTTCTTTTTTAATTTTGTCGGTCAATAATATATTTATTACCAAGACTTAAAATATAAAAGCTATGATTGACTGAAGCTCTGTAATTTCAGAAAGGAAGCCTTTTTGAGGCTCGCTATGTAGATGACTGTGAAGGATCTTGTATGACACAACTATCTTTTCAAGTAATGACACTCATGATTATAAAACCACTACCAAAGTTCATCAAGGATCTTGCTTTGCCGTGAGAAGAAATCTTTACTTTGACTCGAAAATAAATTATTTAAATATATTTGGTAGATTTATTTTATTAGTTAGCAGCAACAAAATCTAGTTTGCTTATTTTAAAATAGTTTTCTATTTTACCTTACTTTCATTAGCGGCATCTTAAAATTATGGCAAATGAGACCCCAATGTGGCATATGCAATTGCCTTCCATTTTATCGAAAAAATCAAGTAATGGTTGGATCCATCGAAAAAAGTAAATATCAGAATCACCTCAGATACCTTGAAAAGGAAAGACTGAAGCCCGATCTCAAAGACTTTACATTGGCTGAGTACTTAGAGAAAGTCATACTGTATGGCTATCTCATGGTAAGATATGATGCACTAACTTCACTAAAACCTTCTCTATATGTCTTATAAACCTTCTATTTAAACTGAAGTGCAGTTCAGTAAAGTAAAATACAAAATACACAAACAAATTTGTGCAATGAAAACAATAAATTTAAGCTTTATTTTAAACTAAAACGAAAATAGACGTTTCGGCTAATGCCTTCATCAGTACAATAACATAAAATAGGTACTTACATAATTAATATCTACATTATTAACACATTATATCATAAGATAATTTAAAATATTTATGTAAAATAAAAAGAAAGGAAAAACAAAAACAAACAAGGACACAGGATATAGGAAAAAGGAGGAAGTATCTAAAGCTACAGTGAAAACCACACTGAAAACCATTCAGTAAAGTATCACATTTCACAGTATTATTTATGAATTCTAATAATAAAAGGAATTTGGTTTGAAAAATAATATTTAGATTTAAATAGCTGCTTTCCTATTTTATAACAATTATTTATTGAACAGAATTTTAAAATAATAATTTTTAACTAAACTTTGTAAAAGGATGATGACAAAACTCATTTGCAAAAAAGTGATTATTTTTTTCTTTAGCAAATAACGAAATGGTATTTTTTTTAAAATAAAATTTGAAATAAAAGTCAGAAGTATAACAACATAAAACTATTTCAGTTGTTTGCATGTTCCTTTCCCTTGGCTCCTTTATTTGCCATTGCTGTGTGCTACTTTGACCTACGAATGGATGCCAAACGATTACTTTGGTGGTACCGACGTCCCATTGCCTACATTGCAGCAGATATTGGTATGGTTTCTTGCAAAATGTGAGCTTAATAATCATTGAAAAGAAATTAATTATTTCATTAAAAGTGATTAGTTTGAAGTTTAACATGCTTTCCAATCATTTTTGATGGCTTGTTTTCTTTAAAACTTAAATTTTTCCTGTGTTTTTATTGCAGGCATGTGGCTAAACATTCTGCAATTTGTAAATTGTGTTGGAGTAGTTACCAACTCTTTCATTATTGCCTTCACTTCAAGCTGGGCATCTCAGTTTGATCTTCCTGGCAAGTTGTGGGTTGTCATTGGTTTTGAGGCAGGTTTTATCTTCATTTTAATTTTAGTGAGCCATCCAGAAATGTAGGGGTGGAGATGTCCTTATAATACTGACATTTGACTATAGTGTCTGATTTTTCTTTAAATATCTCTGGTGATTGAAAGGGGAGGTAAAAAATATTACAAGAATAATTGTCTACAAAATTATGGATGACTCCTAAACAAGGTTTAATGCGTTAGATATGAAAATAACTTTTAGTTTGTTCTTTTTTTTAAAAATTGAGTAAAACTTTAGTCATGCCCTTATAATACATCCTATTTGTCTTGGACCTATCCATCTTGTGAGGTGTGCTTGCAAATAAAACAAAGTACAAAAATACATTTTTGTATAACATACTTTTCCTAGAATCTACTATTATAAATATAAATTACAGAAATATAAAATAATCCCAATATTTCAGTGTATGAAGATAACTACTGAACTCATTCATCTTTTTTTTTATCTCATTGGGAGATCTGGTAGTAGGACCAAACTAAAATGCAATATTTGGTCACATGCAAACCGACTATTTAACAGAGCACCTAAGAAAAATTTTAATGACATCATTGCATAGATTTACTTCTTGTTGATTTAAGGAATAGTGTGTATTATATTTTCTGTATTGCTTGAGGCCAGGAAGTGGATTTAAAATATATGACCCAAATCGGGTTGGGCATTCATGAAACAAGGTGGTCGAGTGGCATGCGTGCTCGGCTGGCCGAACCGATGGTCACGGGTTCTAATCCATGTGAAGGCAAGGACTTGTTACCAGGGCCTAGGGCGTCCCTGAGTCCACCCAGCTGCGAATGGGTACCTAACACTAGTTAGGGAAATAAAGGCGGCTGGGTAATGCATGGAACCCTCACAGCCGTGGTCTGTGAACGCTGCATCACTTGCCAACAGACCAGCATGGTCTGTGAACGCAATTATCTTCTGTATAGAAGGAGCGTCTCTATAGATAAGAATAAGACTAAGAAATACAAACAGGGTTGACAATTCTGTGGTATAACAATTGTTATTATCATTGTTAGTTCATGGGAAAGAATATGTATAAAGAAAAGCTGTACAGAAAAGAAGATGTACTTTGTTTCTGAAATATCCACAGTGGTAACTCAAAGTATATTTAGGTGAAAATTAATCTACTGATTATTTACGTTTTTATTCTCATTAGTAGTGGGTCAACACAGATTTTAAGCTCAAATAGACCACAGCAGCTGGGTCTAAATTGAGAAGCAACATTCAGACATAAACAAGTGAACAGGGGAATCTTATAAAAAGCAGTTTAAAAAAATAACATACTTTGGTGTTTTGCTGAAAGTGACAAATAATGAAATTTGGGAAAGACAGATAATTTTAAGATAAGCTGATGCCAATTCAGTAATGCCATCCAATGGAACATTTTATAAATAATTAAACTTGACAAAATGAAAGGTCATACAATTTATTTCAGTGTTATTGAGTACCATGCTTAATGGCCTTTGAGAATCTTTGTAAAGGTATTAGTATAATTTTTGTTGTGAAATGAAGATTGTATCAAAGTCTACTTTTAGAAGGACTAGAATAGCTTGAATTAATGTAAAGCAAAAGCGTATCATTTTTCTTTCATTTGGTATAAAATAATATTTCTTCCATATTTTTTAAAAATTGTAAAGGCATTTAAAGTTTTCTTTTTTACTACATTTCAGCACATAGTTTTTTCCATAAAATTCCTATTGGCATACTTGATACCTGATGTTCCTCAAGATATTCAGCTGGCCATGAGAAGGGTAATTATTTTAATCATATGCATCTCTGGCAATTCATTTTAAGATCTTTTTTTTAAACACTTATCTGTTTGCACTGCTCTATTTCCATTTTTTTTAAATCCTATCATTTAATTCTAAAAAGTTAATTTAAAAATCTAAGAAGCTGCCTATCTGCTTTCAAAATTAATTGACATAGAGAAATGGTTTACAAGCCACAATACAAAACATACTTCTGATGTTTATTTTGAATATTTTAATTGTTCAATCTCAACTGCTCATGTTCTGTAGGATTTTTTAAAACTAAATTTTTCTGGCTGCCATTCAAAAAAAGTAATTTTGGAGAAACAATTTTTGACTTGCACCTCTTTCAATTTTATTTTCAAAAACTTTTATTAAATAATTTAAAAATAATAAGTTCAAGTACTTTCATATAATATGACTAAAAACGTTGGGCTGGCACTTATGACGTTTTACATATGCAGTTCACTCATTCTCTCACTTGTAGATATCTTTTTTGCCTTCTTAATTATAAATATTTAATTATATACCAAACACCCGCCCCACGTTTTTAGTCATATTATATGAAAGTACTTGAACTTATTAGTTTTAAATTATTTTCTTCTTTTTAGTACACTTATAAAAACGTGGTTTTTAAAAATCTTTTTTTTTACCTCTATTTAATTTATTCTTTTTAGTCCACTTACAAAAACGTGGTTTTTAAAAATATTTTTTTACCTCAATTTTTTTTTATACCAAACACCTCATAAGCGCCCGCCCAATGTTTTAAAAACACGGTGACGTGGTCACGGGGGGTGAACTCATGGATGTCAACAAAAGCAGACGGTACAGATGCTTATATATAGATAAACTAAAAAGTTCAATAATTTAATAATGGTACATTCGATCGATCTGAAATTTCGATACAATGCATTGTCATCCAAGATCTATCTGTGGTAAAATTTTGAGATCTCTAGGACCATCAGAAGTGGTTTAATTTTACGTTGGCAGATTTGAAAAATTGTGGACAGACAAACAAATCCACAGGAACGAAAGCGAGTTAATAAAACGTGGTTAAAAATATGGGAGCTAATCTTAGACCAAAACTTCTTTATGTTATGTTATGCATGTAAAGCTAAATTTCTCACTTTAGTCTGCCAAAGCAGTTTAATTAACTCAATGTACAGCAGGTTTGCTGAAACTTTTATCTTATCTTATCTGTTTCAGACGCTCTTTCTATACAGAAGATAATTGCGTCCTACCCTTATCTATGGTTTGTGTTTAGTCCTGCATTCTTATTAGAGTTTTAAATGTTGATAAAGTGTTGGCTTTCCTGGTTTCTTCAGGCAACCCATTCCACGCCCGAATTCCGGACGGGAAGAACGAAAATTTGTATGAGTTTGTTCTTGCATACGGAATAAGAAAGGTGTTTTTATCCTTATGTCTACTGAGGGTTGTATTAAGTTATCTTTGTGTTGTATTTCTAAACTAGATTGTTCCGGGGCGCCGTGGCGCCTTCGGCGCCCACTTCTTTTAGGGCGCCTACGGCGCCCACTTATTCATAAGCAAAAATTAAACTTGCTGAAATGTTCACAAAGTATTTTTATAGGGGCCGCCACTTTTTTTGTCAAAACCCCAAGTAACTTATCCTTGTTTGATAAATACGAAATATTAAACTTCCTGAAATGTACACAAAGTATTTTATAATTATAAATCATCAAATCCTATTTTTACATCGTTCCCTTTTTCCAAAATTAAGATATAAGCTAAAGCAATGACGTCATATAATATATTTTTTACAGCGCGTCTTTAATTTGTAATTAATTTGCACACCTTTTGATGCACACCTTGTGTTAAATATAAGATCAACCAATGACGTCATATTAAATATTTTTACAGCGCTAATCACCACACGATTTTTTAAAACTGCTATAGACTGTTGTACATCATCAGCGTTCCACATCCAATGAGTGAGCCACTTGGGCTTTTATATTATTTATTAGAGTTAATTGCTTTATGTATGATTACTACTTTACTCTTGGTTCTTCTATCCTCTAGTGTTTCAAGGTTTAATGATTTAACTAATGGTGTTATTCTAGTCAGTTTTGAATATTCTCCAGTAATGAATCTGGCAGCTCTTTTTTGGATTTGTTCTAGTTTATCAATGTTTTCTTTGGTGGATGGGTCCCATACAGAAGATGCATATTCTAGTACAGGTCTCACCAAAGTGAGATAGCATTTTAGTTTTATATCTTTATTACATTTGTAAAGGTTTCTTTTTATAAAGCCTAAGGTTTTGTTTGATTTTTTAATAACTTCATTGGCATGGGGATTCCATGATAACTTCTCATTTATTATGACTCCTAAGTATTTTGCATCTTTAGTTTGGGTTAGTTCCTTTCCATGAATGAAATATTTTGAATTTATTTGTTTCTTTTTCTTTGTTACTCTTAACAGTTGACACTTTTCTGGGTGGAATTTCATACTCCAGTTAGTTTCCCATTTTATCAATTCATCTAGGTCTTTTTGTAAAATTTTGCTATCTTGTTCTGATTTAATTGTTCTATAGATTATACAATCATCAGCAAATAACCTAACTTTTGTTCCTGTTGAGATGTTGTTGGGTAAATCATTTATATATATTAAAAAGAGTAAGGGACCTAGCACAGTTCCTTGTGGAACTCCTGACTTGACCTTTATTGGTGCAGATTTAGATCCATTAATTATTACAGTTTGCTCCCTGCCCAAAAGGAAGTCTTGGATCCAGTGATGTAAGGAACCTGAGATTCCAAAGTAGTTAAGTTTTTTAAGTAAACTAAGGTGGTGAACTTTGTCAAATGCTTTTGAGAAGTCTAGTAATATTGTATCTATTTGATCATTTTTGTCCAAGCCTTTTGATAGTTCATCTATTAAACCTATTAATTGTGTTTCACATGATCTGTTTTTTCTAAAGCCGTGTTGATGTGGGCATAGGGCATTATATTTGTCAAGGTGGTTAACTATTCTACTATATATTATGTGTTCTAGTAATTTACAGGTGATACTAGTAAGTGATACAGGCCTGTAATTACCAGGGTCTGATTTATCCCCTTTCTTAAAGAGTGGAGTTACGTTAGCTAATTTCCAATCCTGAGGCACTTTACCCTGGTTTAGAGAGGCTTGAAAGAGAACTACAAGGATTGGGGACAGTTCATTGCTTAGTTCTTTTAATAACCTTGCAGGCAAATCATCTGGGCCAGTAGCTTTGTTTATTTTTAATTTTTTAGGAGTCAATGTATACCTATCTCATCTACAGTTATGTTACCTATTTCCTCCATTTTATTTAAATTTATTAAAACTTTCTTGTCGCCTGAGGCAGAAAAAGATGATGCAAAATATGTGTTAAGGCAGAGGCGTCACTAGGGTTGGTGTCACCCGGGGCGGTAGCTCATGGTGTCACCCCTTCAAGACTGAAGGGGCCGTCCATAAATGACGTCACGCGAGGTTGCCGATTTTTACCCCACCCTCCCCCAGCGTCATACTTTGTCACAAACCTTAGACCCCACCCCTTTTTGACGATATGACGTCACAAAGCTTTGACACCCCTCCCCCAAGCCGTATTTTCTGAATAAAAATTAGCATGTTGCAAATTATTTTTGTCATTTAAATATGTATTTAGGGTAAGTCTGCACTGTAATATCGTAACACGCGTGAAGTCATTGAAAACGTAATTAAATAAATGGTAAACAATCAAATATTTAAGTGGAACTTTTATTTAAGGTTTCGCGTTTTTGATGTGACGTCACATTTCTTAAACACCCCCTCCTCGTACCACATCGTCACAGATGCGTGGACCCCCCCCCCTGTGGCGGATTAAAAGGGGGATGCTGAACGGGCTAAAGCCCCAAATAATTTAAGGGCCCCCAAACTTTTTATGAATTATAGTGTATAATAAAGATGCAGGCCATTATGTTTGTACGAATCCCTGAAAATGCAATGGACAGTCATACGGCAATGCTGCAAATGAGTAGGAAGTATAACGGAAACCAGGATATTCTTCGTGAGAAGTGCATTGTAGCTCATTATGTGCCGTGCACAGCTCATTCCTTTAATTTGGTTGGGAAAAGAGCAGCAGATTGTCCTACTGCGGTCAGATTTTTTTGTCTTCTGCAAAATCTTTATACCCGACTTTTTGCATCTACTCATCGTTGACAGGTACTTCAAAAACATATGAAATTGATACATGTTAACAAAGCCTTGTCTGACACAAGATGGTTAGCCTGAAATTAAGATGTAAGGTCTGTTAATAGCTCATACCATGAGAATATCGCAGCACTGGAAGAATTAGCAACGAATGAAAATCAGCCACGTGACTGCCGACTTGAAGAAGAAGGATTTCTAAAGGAAATTGAACAACTGGAAGTCGCTATTTTACTTGAAATTTGGGAAACAATTTTAGAAAGGAAGTCTCTCATTGAGTTTGTTAAAAAAATAGAAGTCTTAATTTTATTCCTATGAAGACAAAGGAAAGGAAAAGTCCGTGGTAAAAACAGTGTAAACAATCTTCAATACTATCAAACAAAAAAGAAAGTGTCATTTTGATAAAGGGACATCAACAAAACAGTATTCTCCTGGAGAAAAAATTCAAGATTGAGGTATTTCTGGTAATCATTGACAAACTTTCTTAAGCCCTACAACATTGGTTAGGTGCATATAAATACATCCATGAGAAATTTGGCTTTCTTACAAACTTAACTGAGCTCAGCACTTTCGCCACCCGATGGGCAGCAGCCAAGTTAATGGAAGAACATTCAAGTGATTTCGAAGAAGGGGTCGGGTAAATCGAAGCAACCGTTTCGTCCCCCTCAATTTACTAGCAACGCCATCGAGCGGTGCCGGTTTAGGGCCAGGAGCGCCAGTACGGATTAGCAAAAAGTGCCGCGAAGAACGCATTGGACGCCAGCTCCGAGGAAACCTTGCAGTGGGGGTTGCACTCTAGGTAGGTCTTTGATGATCCCCCGGTCTGCGGCGGTCCTAACCATGGACACCCGTGTGCTTTGCCAGGATGGCGCCAAAGTGGTAGCGGGTCGTAGTAGGAAATTCCACCACCTCCTTGTGAGGGCAACTTAGTGGGAGGCATCTTCGACTGTATGTTCTGGATGCCCAGGTGGCCGCTTCAGAAGCGACCGCTTGGGGGGGGGGTTCCTCAGCTGCTACGTCCCTTTGGTGGCCAGATGGCTAAGGGGGTCTTCCAGGAAGACCCATAAAGAGCACTAGGCTCGGGGCTTCTGATTTTCTTCCACATGTAGGTTCATGAGTGATTTCGAAGACTGCTTACCTTCAGAATTAGTCCAATTTTCAGAACTCTTTAAAAAGTTATTGTCCAGCCCCAGGCTCAGGGTAAGGAAAATGAATTAGCACAAAGCGAAACTTAAAAAACTTGCACAGAGCTAAAAAGTTTTGCTGCTTTTGAATGAGCTATATTTCACACAGTCCTTTACAAATGTACACATCGCACTTCGCATCTATCTTTCAATGATGACATCAAACTGCAGCTGAGAGCGATCCTTTCAAAGTTGAAAAGAATATATAACGAGTTAGAATTTGCATGGGACGAAAAAGGCTGAATATGCTCTTTCTAATGAGCATTGAAAATGAACTTGTAAGCTTACTCAGCTTTATTGACTTGATTGAAAACCTCGCCATTTGAAAAATTCGCAAACGAAAGTTGTAGGTTGAAATAATAATCATACATATTTTTCAATAATTTTTTTTATTTCAAATAGAGAAAAGAATTCGTTACCTCATGAATTTTTTTTTAAATACGGAATAACGCGTAATACTATTCTTTACGGGGGCGCGTTCGTAAGCACTAAACAGCGTAAGTCGGGATGGGACCGTCGTAACCGGAGGACTACCTGTATATAAACATGCATATCTATGCTTTCACGCCTTTAATAAATATATATATATATAAAAATATTAACTCAAAGACATTGAAATCATAATTTTCCTCAAGAAAAACATCAACAAAGAAAACCCATCTTTTGATTTTTTTTCTTTGAGTTGGGGATAAAAATCGTATCCCCCCACACCACTGTGGTGGAGGGAGTCGTGAAGTGGGATTCGTTCATGCTGTCGGTGTGTCCAAGCCCGAAGCCCAAATGGCGTTATAGCTTTTATAACATAAGACACTGCCTCTTTCATTCCAGCCTTTTTAAAAGATCTCTCTGCTGCGACTATTTCAAATTTCTTTTCTTTTTTTCCTAATTTGTTTTAATGTTGTTCGTGTGTTGGGACTGTTTTATTATTGCAAGTTAACTGATATTTTTTTAATAAGAATTTTCGCGTTTAACGTATTTCATTGTATTTCTTAATATTTTTTTAGATTAAAAAATTTGTCATCTTTCGTTTTCTGACATAAAATCGTACACAGTAAAATTTTAGGCTCGGGTGTCACCCCCTGACGGTTGTCACCCGGGGCGGCCCGCGTGACGCCACTGTGTTAAGGATATTAGCTTTAGTCTCATTATCATTATAGGTTTTATTATTTGATCCTTTTAGTGTGGCTATTCCTGGAGGTTCCATTTTTTTAGATTTGATAAAGGACCATAAGTTTTTATTGTTATCTTTGGTAATTACATTGTTTATATATTCATTTTGGAGGTTTCGACTAAGTTTTTGTGTCAAGTTTTTAATCTTTAAGTATTTTTTGTGTATCCTATATGAATAGGTAGCTTTATATTTCTTAAATAAGTTATCTTATTGTTTGCATAGCTTTTTTAATTTAGAATTGAACCAGCATTTGTTAATTTTATTTGATGTTAGTTTTGTTGGAACATTCTCATCCATTATAGTTTTTAGATTTGTTTTTATATCTTTCCAAATTTCTTCTTAGGAAATTTTGTTGGAAGTTAGCCGCTGATTGGTGTAGTTTTATTGAATTACATTTATTCCAAAGATAGATTATTCTTCTAGGTATCTTATTAATTTTAGTTTTTATTGTATTGGTGACCCTAACAATATCATGGTCGGACAGTCCTGGAATTATTTTATAGTCTAACACTAGTCCTGGTCTATTTGTTAGGAATAAATCTAGTGTTTTATTTTTCCTTGTTGCTGTTTTTACTATCTGTTCTAGGTTTATGTTGTTTATAGTGTCTAAAAAGTGTTCATTAATTTCTTTGTTAGTTTGATGGTTATCAATTGTATAATTTTTCCAATTTATATCTGGAAGATTAAAGATTTATTCTGAGAACCAGTTTACTGTCAATGTCAATTTGACAACTTGAGGCCCAGGCATTTAAATTGAAAATATCATTATATGAACAAAGTCCCATTCTCACTGCACATAAAATATCATTTTCTATTTGTAGTGAATTACACAAAGTTTAAATGAAAAAACTTAAACACGTTCTTTATTACTAACTAACAAGTTATTAGTGATTCAATGAGACATATGGACCTGCATTTATTCAACAGCTGTTAATATCCATTGCCATAATTGTCACTTCTGGCTAGGTATGCAAGCTGTGGTTAGATCAGTTGATCTAGCCAATAGCTTGATTTTCCTAGTTCTCACGAACCTTAAGTTAATATATTTAAACAATTTTGAAGTCAAAATTTCTCACTGGGGGAATAATAAAAATATTATTTAGCATGAATACACTGTAATTTTTATTTTATTTAACAGACATTTATAAGTGTTTGTTAGCTTATTTGCTTATAATATCTTATTAGTAGGGGTGTACCTAGGGGTGTGAGAATTGGCAAAGCAAGAACAGCATTTAAACAGCTAAAAAAAAAGTTTGGAACTGTAACAACTTGACTCTCCATACCAAGGTCAGGATATTTAACACCACAATAAAGCCTGTCTTGTATGGAGCAGAAACATGGCGAATAAAAGCAGCCATTTCAAAAAAGCTTCAAGCTTTTATAAACACATGTCTCCGAACAATTCTCCGAATCCGCTGGCACAATGTAATCACCAACGAAGACCTCTGGCAACGCACACAACAAGAGCCAGTGGATGAGCTAATACGCCAGCGCAGATGGAGATGGATTGGCCACACTCTCAGAAAACCTACATCCAGCATTGTGAGACAAGCCCTCACATGGAACCCCCAAGGCAAGATAAAAAGAGGTCGTCCCAAAATGACCTGGAGAAGGGAACTGGAGGCAGACACCAAAATGAGCAGGCACAGCTGGGGGCAGATAGAAAGATTGGCGCAGGACCAGGATGCCTGGAGAACCTTTGTTCATGGCCTATGCCCCAGATGGGACGAAAAAGGGGGGGGGGCGATGAAGGGGTTTACAGATTAAAAATTTTTAAATCCGGCCAAAGGCCGATTTTTCCGGATTTAATGAGGGGACATTCTGCCAGACCCGGAATTGTAAAAATGGCCGGATTCCGGATTTGCCTGAGCTGGTGCCGAAATCCAGTACACCCATACTTATCAGTGATTCTGTGGCATTGATCTTGATTTTGTAAAAATTTTTGTTAGTGTTATGATTTATTTAAAACTATTTATAACAAAAGATTTCCATGCAAAATACTTTTATTTTCATTTTTCCTTGAAACAATGTGATGTTTTTTTACCACAAAAATAGACAATTTGTTAATAACAAAAAATTAAAGGTTTAAAAATTGGATTTTTAAAACCAAAGTAATTTGACTATGTTAACTCTAAAGCAATAATAAAGAAATACAAAAAGTTCTTATCATTTATCTATTTTAAATTTGCAGCAAAGTTATCTTGTCCAAAGAAAAATTGACAATGAAAAAGAAAAAACAAGGCAAACCATTGACTACAGTCAACTATTCCCAAAGTAAGTAGTTTCTTTTTTCCTTTGCTTTTATAAGACTAGAGTGTGCAGGATGCAATGTCAAACTAATAATAATATAATTTTTATTTAAACTGAATAATTGTCAATTGTCATTAAAAAAAAACTATAAATCTTCACTGCATGCCATGATCCAAATAATTTTTATTCTCAGGCTAGAAACACTGAAGGATGAAGACATTACTCATGAGAAGAAGACCAGCACTGACTCAGTTGATCCTAAAATGTATGTTTTTTACTATAACACTAGTTGAAAGGTTGTTTTCTTTTAGATAAGTTATAAATACTACATTTAAGATCTTAATCAACACAAAATATGTAAATGGTACATTTCATAAAGATCATCAAATGATTTATATCTTTTAGAGACAGTTTTTGCCTTAATTTAAATTGCAATATCATTAAGAATACTACATCATGATTGCTTATGTCTCAAAAGATTTTTTAAAACTGTGACATTTCTCTTTTTCATTTTAATATTGTTTTGTACTTTTAACCTGCTGCTTTCATTTCAAACAAAAGTCACAGTTAAGAGTCTTCACTGCATTATAAACCCAATAAAGTCCAAAAATTGTTTTAAAAATCATTTCTAAATATCTTAAACATTGAATGACATCCAAAGACCTGTGTCTAAGATTCTTATAGGCCTTATATTGAAATTCTCCTATCAATTTTCTTCCCTCTCCCAAAAGGAGCTAATAGATATAAAGTATCCCTTGATGTGCCTTCAAAGTATTGAAACTAAAAATTATTACATGTACTTCATTCGTCAGTTTGCATATTTACAATGTCCACTGCTAGCTTTAAGTTTGCAATATCATTCATTCGCTCCCCCCATTCAAACCTCTATTTACTAACTATTGACTATCTTTAAAAGTCATTATTTTCATATTAACAGATTTTTTTTGTCTGGATATTTTAGATTACATTGCAAAAATATTGCTTTCTTATAACCTGCTGTTATTTCCCATTGCCCCGAACTCATCCCTGAAAAAATATATATTTTTGTCCTGCTTCCATCAGCCAGCTGAAAAAAACAACTTTTGTAATATCAAGATTTCAATGTTTGTATTAACAAAAAATGGGATGTGTAGATTGATAAATCAAAGTTGAGGGTAAAGAGGGCTTGTTTTTTACCACTGTGTTTTTTCCTGCCATTGCAGGTACCAGAAAAAAAGTTTTCTTCTAACCCTCAGAGAGCAGTTCACCAAGAGTGAATGAATAGTAGATGGATGAAACTAACATATATTTTATTACAACTAATGTGAATGAAACATTATTTTATAATGTTTTTATGGGGTTTAATTAATATGAAACTAATATTCACCTGAAGTAACATCTGTAACATGGACTCTTATGTTTAAGTAAAGCCAAAAAAAAAGTATAATCAAGTGAATCATTTTTAAAAAATGACTATTGAACAGATTATCCATCTTTCAAATGGCTAACATTAAGCTAAAACAATAAAAACAAAAATAAAAGAAATGCCACCACCCAATGACTTTATTCAACTGCTTTTATTACATAATTTTTAAAATCCTCTTTTGCATAATTTTTTTTTCTGCTGTGGAGTTCATTTATAATTTAAAGACAAAAGTGTTCAATATTTTAAGGTTTTTTTTTAATTATGCAAATATTTCTTGATATCACGGGCCATAGCTTCTTTTTTCCACCAATGAAATATAACACCTGATCCTGGTTTATCCTTTTATTTAAAACTCAGTTAGCAGTTACTGGCATGTTTTTTTTCAGGGTTTTAAAAACATGTATTTTGGTTATTAACACTGCAGCTTTAATATTTTTAAAAATGGATTATAAGTGAATTGCACTGCAATTGTTTTATTTTGTTTCAATGGGTGAAAATATTAAAAAACGAAATTCATTTCTTTATTCATTTAAGTGATTTCATTCACGTTTTATATCTTTCCTATTTGTTGATACATTTGTCATTATTTTTAGTTAGCATCCAGCTTTCAGCAATGGTGGTTTAATACCAAATAAATTTTCTATCCCCATGTGAAATTATATAATTGCAAATTTTGGACAGGTTTACTTCCGCTAAAAGGATTCAAAAGCTTTGTAGGGTAAACTTTCTATGGGAACAAGAGCCTTCAGAATTAAACAGTCAAATAAATAACAAGGATTAACCAGATTTCTTTAGTTCTCACAGTAGGACCTCAGTAGGTGACCACAGTGATCATGAACTCCAAAGGTTTGTTTTAGAATCCATACCAGAACAAGTTCAGCAACTTTATCTGTTGTTGTTTTTTTTTGCATGTGTGTATTTATTTGAATTGTTTATAATAATTTCTCCCTCATTTTTATGTAACTGTATTGTTTGTATAGAATCACTTATTTTATAAATGAGCTATATCAATTGAGCAATGACAGGATCCTTAGCGTAAAAGCAAGGGGAACGACAGTTGACATTTAAAATGTAGCTGCACTTTTTCTACTAATATACTCTTTTGTTTCAATTGAATTAAACACTTAAAAATCATTTTTTTAAATGCATTTCATTATGCAGGAAGTTCATACAGAAATTATTACTTTCTTTACTAGGTCCAAACTTAATGTTGACAGGGTTATCTTAAAATGAAGTCTTTACATAATCTTAAGACTGCAAGTTTTAAACTTACAAATATGTGTGGTTAAAAAATGATGAAGTATTGGAAATGACATAATACAATAATTTTATATTTCACAATTACATGTATTAGTATAGTTTTATTAGTTTATTAGTTTTATACTTTTTACAAAATTAGATTGCATAATTAATATTTTAAAATAGTGGGGTTTTTTTTATATCAGACAAAAAAAATTAAAAAATGGAGGTAAAGAAATAACAAGCATGATTAGTATTGAATGATTTCTTAAAAATAACACATTCTATTATTGTTTTTCTCTGCTCTTTCATCTAAGCAGCAACAATTTTATCTCAATTCCTCAGCAATCACAGTAAAAGTAAAGGGTTGTCAACTTTCAATATTCAATACTCCTTGTAGGTATTTAAAATTGGGTATTTCATGCTTGATGTTTACTGGGTCTTTTGCACTATTATACTATCAGCTAAGAAATCTGTTATCAAAAGATTCCATTCATGATTACTTATATTCTTAACTCAGTTTATGCTCTATAAATTCTAATTAAAAAATGTTAAATAAATTGATGAGGAACTTTGAATGCACATTTTATAATCTCAAATCCACATTTGTAAGAAGCAAAAAATATTACAGCTTCAAAATATTGTACCAATTCATAGGAGTGTAAGTTCAGGGCAGTGGTTTTTACTGTGATCTATTAAGATATAATTATATTATCATCGAGTTAATGATGCAGAATTTGGGTGATTGTTGTGGGTCTGGAAGATGGTTGAGAAGGTCAGAGTGAGGACAGAGGGAGTAAGAGAATTGCCTTTTTAAATATTGTTTTTTATTTTTCGTTGTTCCCAAAATATTCACATTTAATTCCCTTTGCAACTCCTTAATATACCATAGGTAAAGATTTGCTAACAAATATTTTTATGAATTAGTGTCATCGACATAAATCATGCGTGTGACAATATGCTCTAATCACTTCATGAATTTATGATTCTAAAATTTAATACATTTTTTTTAAAATTTGTTTTTATTTTACGAACACAAAATATTAATTTTGTTTCTTCTTATTTTGATTAATTAGAAATTTATTCTTTTTTTAAAAACACTTTCTTGTGTTATTTTTTTGTTCTTGTATAAGGAGAGATTAATTGTGATTTGGTCAATATCATAATATAATTAACCGCCTAATACAGCTTTATGTAAATAAGACATTTTTGTGCTGATGCCAATGTATTCATAAACATGCTATTGCATTTTTTTAAGAAAACAACCTAAAATCAAATATTTATACATAAGAAAATAATATATATTTGAAAATATATAACTAATTTAATAATCTAATGTTAAACATCATATTATAAAAGTTACGTCATCACGCTGTCTCAAAGCTATAACATTGCTGCTCATTTATGTATCCAGTTGATTTGTCCAGCATTATTTAATGAGCTAAAACAATTTTTAAAAATTAAAGTCCTTTAGGATGTTAAAAAATTTCTTTTAGGAGGTAATAAACTTTCTTTTAGGATGTAATAAACTTTCTTTTAGGCTGTAATAAACTTTCTGTTAGGATGTAATAAAGTTTCTTTTAGGATATAATAAACTTTAAGCGATTAGAATTAGATAAATATAATTTGTAGAATGAAAAAATATAATTTCATAGATCTTTAAATTATATGTAAACAAGTTATGTCGAATTTTTTTTTCAGGATCACAAGCGAACCTTCGATGGTGACAGTGATCGAAGAGGAATGCTAATTAAACTATTAAAAAAACCATTTTGATTCTCTGAATTTTATTATCTATTCTATATTTCTCATAATAAGAATTCTTTATATGTGTAAATCTTAAAGTTAAAGACCACTTTGCCAAAACTAGTTATTGCAGCCTCATTTCACTAGTTGTCTCATTTTAATCTAAAGGCAGCCAAATTTCTTTTATATACAATATTCTGTGATAAATGATATATTTGTTGTGAGCCTTAATTTCATCTAATTTCATTAAATTATAAATAGATTTTTCAGTTTCAAAAAGACAGTAATTGCTTTAAATAATTAAAGTTTTTTATGTTTCAAATGTAGATGAAAGGAATCTGATGTTTGTTTTGGCAAGAATATATTTTTGCATGTAGGTGAGGTATTTGATGATGTTAACAGTTGAAATACTTTTACATTTCTGGATCAAATGTAAGAATTTATTTGAAGAAGATTAAATGACACATTACTTTATTTAAATAATAATAGATCCAAGCCAAATATTCCCTGAAATATTCAATGCTTCATAATGAAAAAAAAATTTCTAAAAATTAAGATTTTAGTTTTTGTGAACAAAAGTGACTTCTACAATAATTATGAATATTTTCAGTGAAATTGTTTGAAAATTTAAATGTAGTTGTTCTAATCAATTTTTAATTTTATTTTCTTTAATGTAACATTGACTGACAAAATTATATATGTCATTAGTACATGATCTTTGCATATCTTTATGGTTTTTTTTTAATGTATTTATATTTTTATTGCTTGTCTATGTTTAATTTCTTCATGTCAAAAAGTTCACAAAAAATATGACATTTTTATGTTGAGGAGATAATTGCCAAACGTAATTTAATGAATATATTTCTATAACAGCCATGGAATATAAAATTGGAAATATACAAAAACCTTTGCATATTTCCTATTTGAGTGAAACCTTAAAATAAGCACTTAACATTGTACAGTGAAAAATGTTTTCCCATAAAGATAAAAAAAGTTTTTATTGAAAAAGATAAAAAAAACTATTCTTATCTCACTTTGATTATCCATCCCCAATTTTTGTATTGTTGATATTTATAAATAGCTATTCTAAAGCCATTCTTATTTTTTTCTACATGCTGATTATTTCAATGTTAGCAAACTTATGGTCTTTATACACTTTTAAAATGTGCCATATTTTGTTAAATTAACATATTTTTCAATGTTTTTTTTTCATGCACTGATATAACACAGTTCACCTTTTTAAAACTCAAATGCCTTTTTTGCTGAGATTTAAATATAATTAAATAGTTAATTTTGCCTTTTTTTACACCAGCTAAAAACTTTAAAATTTAACTGACATATTAATGGCATTAATAATGTGTTCCTTTGAGGGGAAGCACAGATGGTGATCTTAATTTTACCCAGTATAGGATTAGCATATAATTTAAGTTACATACATATTTTGAGCAGGAAACATTGATTTATGGGCTCTTAGATAATGAAGAAAATAGTATCAAAAATTATAAGTAGAAAACTTCATCTACATATGATCTTCATAAAACCTTTGTAAAAGTAACTGAAATAATCATTTTCATTTTACTGGCTTTTACGAAGATCATATCTAGATTATGTTTTCTACTTACATATTTTGATATGTTTTATTTTTAATAAGTTTTATGTTTTAAAAATAAAACCTTAGACCAAAAATAAATAAATATATTTTAATCCAATTTTTTTTTAAAGGAGTTGTCTTTCCTTTTATGATCCTTATAATTCATAAATTTGGATTAGGCTCCTTCAATAAATGTTAGTAAATTAAATAATTTAAATTGTTTTTAATTTAAAATTAAGAGAATTCATTGTTCTAGGCTCATATTTTACACATATTGCATATAATATCAGAAACTACGGTTACAATGCTCTATTTTGTTCATTTAAATTCATAAGAAATCAAAAGAAAGTATGCCTAATTGTTCTTTAAAGAATGTACACATATTTTAATGTGATAAATGTGTTTGATTTTATTTACAAGAAAAGCTCAGGTGTTTTTGCCAGTTTTATTTGTACTTTGTTAACAATAACACAATATATTTTTATTGCAAATGTAGCTTTGTTAGCAAAAATAAAGTACAAAATACACAAACAAATTGTGTAATGAAAACAATAAATTTGAGCTTTATTTTTAAACTAACACGACAGTAAACAACAAAATTTTCACTAACATACACATATTACACGTACTTACATATATTACACATACTTACATAAGTAATAAAATTATATTTAAATTCTTACAATTTTTAAGAATTTAAATATAATTTTATTACTTATGTAATTACATATTTTATGTTTACTGTCCTGATGAAGGCATTAGCCAAACTTTTACTGTTGTGTTATTTTAAAAATAAAGCTCAAATTTATTGTTTTCATTACACAATTTGTTTGTGTATTTTGTACTTTATTTATAAGCTTTTTTGCAGTCCCATTCTATATGATATATTAGCAGAAATAAATTAAAACCACATTTTTAAAAAATAATTTTTGCATTATTTTTTTTTGAATTTTTTAAAGAACAAATTGTATTTGTTATAAGACTCTAATGCTCATTTTTTTTAACCAAATAAAGTTTTTTGAAACTTCTTGTGATGGCTCACAATTAAATAAAGTAAATGAAAGCTAATCAATCAGCTTAAATATGATATTAAATATTTGTATGATGAAATAATTACTTTAAAAAAAAACATTTTGGTCTAACTAATAACTTTGTGTGCCATTCATATAGTTTATCTGCAAATAAAGCTGAATTTTCTACCTCCATCCATAATTTTTAAGTGTTTTAGACCCTTCCCAACCCCTCAAAGTATAATAACAGTAGGCTTCCAACCACCTCCTAAGGAACCCCAACAAAATCAATTTATTTATAATTTCTAAGAATGTGTTTAAAATGTTCAAAAAATCCATAGGTGACTTTTTGGCATAACCAGATTTCCTCAAAATATACACCTGGCGCCATGTACCCCTCTACCAAAAAGGAATGGTGCGGTCAAATCAAGGGCCACATTTTCTTTCAACAGGACCTCAATAGTAAACTAAATAGTCAATTATAAAATAAATTGCAAGGTGATTACACAGAATGTCACAAAGGTGTAACATTTAAATACTTAATATCTTGTTTCCACATGGAATGTGGACAATTATCAAAATTGTATGACTTGTGTCATCATTTCAATTTCATTATAAGCTTTTATTAAGGTTCAAAGCTTTCTGTAGAAAAATGTGAGCTTTATGCCTAGTTAAAGTTATAGTTTGAAAAAAAAAGTGTTTTTGTAGTAACTCGAGATATAATTAAGAATTTAGAAACACATTTTGATAAATCAGTCAAAAAAAAGAGACAGAAGTTATTAAAGAACTTAAATTTAATTCAAAATAAAGGCACAAGCGTCAAGAAAGTAAAAGCTTCAGCTATTTATTGGATCAACAAAAAATAATTACCTAAAGAATTACTTTCAAAATAATTTACTCAGAAATTTTGTGTTTAATCAGACATATGGTATCAGATCAGTGAAACATTAAATAAAAATGAAAAGTAATACTAATTAAATATAGAGATTTAACTATACATATAAAACTAACTATAATAATTAGTGAAGTAAATAAAAGTCATATAATCTTGATATTTAAAAACAATCCCAATAATTTTGGAAACCATAATGGTTCTTATCAAATAACAGTAATATCATAAGAGAATATATAATCCATAAAACCAATATACAACAAGAGAGTTATGCATTACCAATCATGTTAATAAGATAAATAATGGCTAAAATTGTATATATCCAACAAAAAGGGCATAAGACGCTAACAAAAAGGTATAAAAAATATTTTTTTTTACAAATTCTTTTAAAATTTAAAAATGATGCTTCCTTTAAATGAGAAACATTTTATCTACAAGCCAAGTATGCAGATAAATTATTAAGCTTCCAATAAAAATATTTAAGGATGAAAATTATCTTTTATTTAAAACAATATTTGTTACTTTCAATTAGTCAGGGTTTTCCCCACCTTTTCTATTGGCACCTTTTCCTGAGATTCCAGGAAAATGAATTATAAGAGCAGAGTAGGAGTGTGATATCAGAACAAAATGTTCACATAGTCAATGCATTTGTTTATGAAGAGAGTCTCCAATTTATTTTTGAGGTTCTTTAGCTCTCTGCTCTATTCAATTTCAAAGTCAATTTATTTTAAAATTCAAAATACACAGTAACTTTTGTGGGTGGTGTAAGCAGAACTAATGTTAGTGGACGTAAAATTATTCATATTATTTGTGGAGAATTCTGACTATGGAAATGATTGAGAAACAGCAACAGCGGAATCAACATGATTAATAGTGTATAAAAATTTCCTGTAAGCATTTTGATTCAATCCAAGTATTATGTTTTAAAAAATAATTTAAAAATTTAATTAATAGTAAGTTTTAAATTCATGTTTGGGAGTTAACTTATTTTGATTAAAAATGCAAAATGATAAAAATATAAAAAATACTTGGAGATACGATTTTTCTTACAATTCATAAAAGAAATAAACAAAAATTAAAACCCCGAAAAGAACCCAGAGAAAAGTCAATTGGGTCATGTAAGCTTAATTTATAATATTTTTTTATATCATAATAAAAATTTAATTCCTTTTAATCATGTTTGGTTATTTTTATGAAGTTTAGTACTTAATTGAATTATTACAAATGAAGAATAAACTCACAATTACCCAATACTAAAGTTCACTTTGTAACAAGCGATCTGTCCTTTATCCTTGTCATTCAAATTAATTTGTCCCTGATAATTTCCTGCCAGGAAAACTGCAGCATCAATCTCAACATCATAATGGTCAAGCTTGTATTCTCCCTGAGATGAAAAGAAAGATGAAATACTAATTTACCTTACTACTTAAAACTTACTTGTTAAAATTATAATGTTTCATAAAAATTAGTGTACAGTATCTGAGCTCTTCTTTAAACAAAAGCATATAAGTATGAGATTTTTTTATTTAATAATCTATACCTTATTTAACTTTTTAAAAATAGAATATTCTTAGCCTTTGAAATGTTTCAAATAAATAAAGCAATTAAAAACAATGTGCTTAGAATTTCTCTGATTAACTTGTATTTAAATGGTTATTTTTTTGTTGTAGGATGATAGACAAGAGAATACAAAAAAAGTTAAATAAAATTATTTAAATCAGCAATTCATTTCCATTGTCTCATCCTCTAAATACCAAATTATCAGTCAATAATATCTAAATTGGTTGAACAAATATTTTTTATCTACTTTAAGTTAACAAGTGAAAATTTTAATTAGAATTTCTTTCTATTCTATGACTAAATATATGTGAATAATAAATTATAATCTATTCACAATCTCAAAATCTAACCTTATTAAATGGGCATGTGCATGGTATCCCCTTTTGCTGTAGATCAGCTGGACATGGTATGGCTTTGGTCAAAGCACAAATGTCAGTGTAGGTGCATGAACCAATCTGACCAATACATGGAATAGGAATCCAAATTCCACTTCCTCTTCTGTACTGTAACAAAACCTTGGCCTAGAGACGGTAATAGTTAATAATAAACCAGAGGAAAGGGAAAATGAAAATTATAACAGTTTTATAAATATGTTTTATTATAATTTATATAATTGAGAAGACAATTTTATACACTGTTAACTATTGCTAACTCTGCAATAAGCAACAGACAACAAATAATGTGAATATAGTTTAAATGTGTTTCAATTTGTAAACACTTCTACTCTAAATAAAATAATTATTAAAAACAAACAAAACAATAGTTTAATTGAAAATATTTTATAGTGTGAAGTGCCGTATGTTTTAGAACTACTCACAGTTTTTTTTTAAAGAAAAACAGGATACCTTTACTTTTAAAAAATAGTTATTTACATTTATAACATATATTATAGGACTGGCCTGGGATAAAGCTTTTAAATAAAATACAAGATACATAAACTAATTGTGTGATCAAAACAAAAATTTAAAGCTTTATTAATAGACTGTTACACAGGTAGACGTTTCAGCTAATGCCTTGATCAGTACAAATAACTTACACAAGTATTAAAATTAGATTTAGGTTATAACATACCTACTAACTCATGTAAAAATAATAGTTAAGAAAAGATTTTTAAAACAACAAAAAACAAATGCAGCACATAATTACATTACAAAAACACAGGATATAAGAAGAGGAAGGAAGTATCAGAAGTTATCAAAAATATATTTTTTAATAAAAAATTAACAATTTTGAATTTGCAAAAATAACATGGATAATTTAAGTTTATATATGGGAGAAATTATAAGATTTGAAGATCTTCAGTGCTTAATTTATTTAGAAATGCTACTTGGTGCATACCTATATTTAGCATTTGATTTTTTTCTACGTAATCAGGGAGCAAAATTAATTTTAAAAAACAAATCAAAACACCAATCTCCCAATACTGTGTGGGCATCAAATATAAGTAAAATAAAACAATGCAATTAAAAGGCAGAAAGATATCACTCATGCTAGCCCATATTCAATAAGCGTGAGAAGGAAATAAAAGAACATTACTGCTTACAGATACAGATGAATCAATGTTTATGGTATCATGGAAGATAACATCAAAGCCAAAGCTCATTACTCCTGGAAACACAAGGGGTGAAGGTGTAATAGTGAGATTCAGGATCTCTACAAGCTGACTTGCTGGTCCACAAGATTTCCATTCAAAATCATCCGTAATGATGGATGGCTTCTGGGATTTAAATTCTGGCTTTAAGATTTAAAAAATATATTGACTTTAACCACAATGACATATGCATTTATGACATCATTATTGCAGAAAATTAATTGTTTACTACTGCTACTATTTAACATTATTAGTATGAATTTTAATAATAAACACTATAAACAACTTAAACCTAGAACAGGTAGTAAAAAAAGCAACAAGGAAAAATAAAACACTACATTTATTTCTAAAAAATAGACCAGGACTAGTGTTAGACTGCAAAATAATTCCTGGACTGTCCGACCATGGGCAACGGAAGACGATCACAAATAAACTTTTACCATTACTTTTTAAAAAATTCTCCAGCTATATACTTCCGAAATATCACTATTAAGACACTCTTATCAGCAGGCAACTTTCCTGAGCATTAAATTCAGCTACCATTTTGCACATTTTTACCCAAAAATTTATCAACTAATGCGATGTTTGCACTAAGATGGCGAAACTAAAATGAGTGTGCCTTCAAATTCGTGGGCTTATTGCATCACTCTTAATAGTTCCGTAAATAACACATATCTAAAAGAACACTCCCCGAACCCAACCCTTTTTTTTTCTTTAATTATTAATAATCATATTAACAAAATATTTTTAAGGGGATCAAGGGGAGATACCCGTGGAAAAGGTATATAGTAAGGGCAGGTAACTGTAGAAAAGTAAACAGCTACAAACAAATTGTTGATGCCATCGCCATTGGCCATTGCTCATGGAGAGTTCTTTTACCCCTTTAATGCACTTTTTTAAAGCGCCTAAGGCGCCGACCTTTTTCAAAAGCCCAACTAACTTGTCCTTGTTTGATCAATACGAAATATTAAACTTTCTGAAATGCACACAAAGTATTTTATAATAGGGGTTCCCTTTTCCAAAATTAAAATATCAGCGAAAACAATGACTCATATAAATATAATATTTTTTTTACAGCCATATTTAATTTGCACACCTTTTGATGCATTGGTGCAGTATTTTTGGTGCGCTGCTTTCTAAAATTAGTATCTGTTGCACATGCAACTTCTTGTTGTCTGGCAGGGTCTGACCATGAAGAGAATTATATATATAATATAGATAGTCTCTAGCTTTTATTATATTATATTTTTAACTAAGTTACACTACAGCTAGAAATGACAATGACTTACAATCCCAAAGTTTCCAAGCCTTTGACTAGAAAATGCCCTGAGAAAGGAGGAGCCCAAGCCTGAAGAGAAATAATCTTTGAGCTTTGGTGACTCTAATGAGGAAGTCTTATCGTTGAAGTTGAGGTAAAGGTTTTGGTTGTCTGATGAGACTATTTCAGAATCTGTCATGGAATCATCCTTTATTTCTTGAGTTACAATAAACTTTTTGTATGAGTTAAATTTAAAACCTATGCCATTAACATTCAATATTGAGGTTCCCGTAAATACCAAAGCAACGACACTAAAATACGAAAGTTCCATGTTCAAAATACTTTTAGCTTTATTGCTTTATTCTTCAAAGACCAGTCCTGTATTTGTTGACAAACGGTTTGACTCTTTGTCGCGAATCGAATGTTACTACCGAAACGAAACATTTTACAATTTTTTTATCTCAAGATAAAATGTTTATCTTATAAATAATTATTTATTGTCTTGCCCGTAAAATGATTTTATAGATAAAAATGTATTATTGTAAAGTAAGACGTAAGTTTTTCATAATGTTAATATTACACACACACATATAATATTATTATTACATGTATTGTGTTCACTTATATACTTACATAGCTATAATTAATAATTGCTATAGCGCTGTACCCCAACCTACTACAGCTGGTCTCACAGCACTTTACAAACATGTTCAACAACTACAGATAACACATTGCACTCTAAATTTTTCCTAAACATAGTTACACATACAAAATTTAAAATAAATGTTCAGAAATGGACGCACCATAGACTGTTAATTTGATATATGTATTTTAGGGTTAACAACTTTGGGGCCGTCCATAAGTGACATCACGCGATTTTTGCCGATTTTTTACTCCCTCCCCCTCGTCACGCGTCGTCACAAAAACTTAGACCCCCCCCCTCTAAAAATACGTCACAAATCTTTGAAACAAAAAAATAAAAAATAAATAAATAAATATAAATTTAAAAAACAACTTATTTTCTAATTGCAAATAAGTATGTTTCAAATCACTTTTATTGTCATTTAAGTATTTATTATTTATTTAGTGCAGATCTACATTGTAATATCGTAACCCACGTGAAGTATTTTTAAAAAACGTTTAACTGGCCTTCAGAAAACGAACTGTGTTAACATCCTTAGATTATATTTTATTTTAATGCATAAAAATTAGACATCGACTATTAATCATTACGGTTAACGTCTTTGTTAGAAAAAAAATATTTAAAAATAACATTTTTAAAATGTCTTTTTTTAAATCCCTCAATTGACTGACGGGCATCCCTTAAGAAAGAAGTTGGCGAACAGAGGTTAATAACCTCATATGGAGTCAAAAAGGGAATTCTTAGGGGTAATGCAGACTCATTTGGGACATATAACATCCACTACAATCCAATAGATATATTAAAATACGTCATGTGTACGTGTACGCTTGGAACATATGTCCATTATTGAACCGGTTCCTTCCAGAAAATGCATTTTTTTAAATTTGAGAACTATGTAGATTTCTTACCTACATACTATACAAAGACACCGAAATCTACCCTACTTTCATTTATATTGACACGAGTGTCAATAATCTTAATCCACATGACTTGTCTGTATCACGTATCATTTCTGTGATATTTAAAATTAATACCTTAAAAACTGAGCTAAGAAGAAAAGTTGTTTTGTGCTCCTCTCGAATTGCGATGTCAAGAATTTGATGCATTCAATAAAGTTAATGACTACTTGACTAATTTTAAATGGGCTCATTTACCATTATATCTAGAACAGTGCGTCTCAAACTTTTTAGTATGGCGGACCGTCAGGAATTTTTTCCATTGCACCAGGGACCGGTGCATTATTTTCCCTGCACTGACAATTTTTTCTGTCCATTTTTTGAGAACATCTGCGGACCGGCAGCAGATGGCCTACGGACCGGCACCGGTCCGCAGACCACCACTTTGAGAAGCACTGATCTAGAAGACTAGAATGGCCAGGGGCGTTTGACCAAAAACTCATCGAACAATTAAATCAAACTTAAAACGTTTTTAATTCTATCAAATAGATTCCCTCCCCCCCCTCCCCTTTTAAAGAAAAAGGATATTCCGTGTCGTTTTGATTTAAAATATCTACACATAATCCTATTCAGATCATTTTTAGACACTTGTCATTCATGTAAAACTCACCAGTGGCATTTTCGAGGGGGGGGGGCTAACGACGCTCCCCCAAATCCCCTAGTCATGTGAGCAGGACCTAGAGTCTGGGGGTTGGGGGCAGGCCCGGATTTAAGAGACCCAGGGCCCCTAGGCACTTTTTACTCTTGGGCCCCCCAACCATCTCGAAGCAATTTGGAAATTTAGCAAATTAAATGCTGCAGTACAGAATATATACATTTTTTTATTACTTTAGTGACTTTAATAAACATCAAAATAATATTCGTCTTCAGAGACATATCTCACAATGAAAGAAAATTTATCTACATGAGAAATGTCCGGAGTAGAGTCCATAGAAATAGAGAAATATTTTGCTATCTCAGTCATGATTGTGTTGTAATTATTTATTTTTCTTCCTTTTCTGCCATGATATTAATAATCTCATCGCATATTTTTGACGAAAGATATGTTGTGCCACTTCCTTTCTTACCAAAAGACAAGACAAACAATGTCCTGTCTCCCGACACTTCAATGGACGTGACCACATGGGCGTCGATGACATGTCTGTCACCGCCTTGGTTTCCTGTACAAACAAACCCGGCCGGGTCAGTCTGGAGAATAGACTAATTCATGAGTATGGGACTCTTACACCACACGGGATCAACGTTGTGTTCCACTGACAAGCTGATTGATTGGCCACACCCACCCTATCCTTTCCTATATAAGCTCTTACTTTTCTCTCCTTACTTTATCCCTACTGGACTGCTTGGATTTCACCGCAGCTAAGTGTTTTTTTATTATTATTTCGTGTTATTCGTTTCATGTGTGTACTATTTGTCCGTTAAGGAGGGCTCTTTGCCGAAACGTTCGCTGTTGTGTTACGTCTTGTCAGGCCTACTAATACCCTGTTTTTATATTATAAATTTACCTTCCTTTGTTACCGTGGCGTTTATGTGTAAGTCCAGAAAAGGATCAACTCAGTCAAAACTTCTATAGTCATAACATAGTTCCCACTGTTTTGTTTTTTTAAATCCTAATTAGAAAGTGACCTCACAACAGCCACAATGCGCCTCAAAACCTATTCGATGGCTCCCCGGTTTCGACTCGTGGCACCCTGTCTTCTCTCCTGCCTCCCTGGCTTCCTATTCCCCGATCTAACATTTTCCCTGTCAATATATTGGTGACCAAAGGTATGCAGGTGAAATTGTAGAAGGCCATCTAATTAAATGCATTAAAACGAACTTTACATTGAAACCTTTAGCAGGTCCCCATAAACTACCTGTGACATCTCCCTGGCCTCTGGTCAAGTCAGTCGACATTAAAAATTTGTTCTCCCGGTCCCTGTCAATTATCTGTAATCTGAAACCCAAATCCCGGCTCGAGTGGTGTCTTGTCCTGTGTGTGGTATGGGGAGGGAGGAAGTGGGGGTAGTGCCATTTTTTTTACTGGTGGTGCAATCTGTCACACCCACCCTACGCCTTCTCCACAATATAGCAACAGCAGCTCAGAACGCGGCTTACAATGACAAACCAACACAAACGAACCCCGTGCACTTGACTACTGGGCAATGTATGCAAAATGTAGTAAAAATATTTATTTTACTATTATTTTCCATAAAGCTTTTTGATAATGAAGCAAGGCATTTGGGCTTATGTAAAGATTCCACCACCGAGGCCCCTTGGCTGACTGGGGGGCGGGCCCTAGGCCCTGGCCTTGTGGGCCTAGGCGGAAATCCGGCCCTGGTTGGGGGGGGGGTAACGCACACATAAACTTGTATATTTTGGGGTAACGGGCAAAAAAGTTCGAGAGAACCAAACGGAGCTGCGGTTACATCACAAAAGCTTTGATGTCAACATCAAACGACGCAGTGTAACAATTTTATATGTTATCTTGTGTATTCTCAAACTTAAGGATTATAATTAGATTTAATTTTCGTGTCTTGATAGCTTACGCCAACCAGCATCTGATGGCCTACCGACCGGCACGTTGAGAAGCACTGATATTTTTTTTTAAAAGTCTTTAAATAAATTGTAAGCGACCAAATATTTCAGTGGAAGTTTTATTTAAAGTTACCCTTTTGATGTGACGTCACATTTCTTCAACCCCCCTCCCTCCCCCTCCTCACGCATCGTCACAAAAGTGTGACCCCCCTCCCCCCCCTAGGTGCGTGACGTCATTTATGGACGGCCCCTTTCCCGTTTTTGCCGGGAGTCTCCCGGAATCAGCTTTCATGTCCCGTCTCCCGGTTAACTATGACCCGGGAGATTAAAAAAATAAATAGCATGCTTTGTAAATTGTAATATTTTAAAATAATTGTGTTTTTTAAATCTTTATGTTATTAGAAATCATATATTTTACAACTTAATTAAAATCACCAACATGTGTAATTACAATGTAAACCAAAAAAGTGAACAAACACCTATTACATTTTTTAATTTTTATTATATAATGTTCGCAATTCTATAATCTCCCGGGTTCGAGGTTGTGGGAGTTGGTAACCCTAATGTATATATACATTTATATATCGGGAGTGTTCATTTCAACAGCATTTGCATCAATATGTGTAAATTAACTACAGCTTTATTTCCCCATCGTGTGTAACAGTCATTAGATTTCAATTTAAATTCAGACTAAGTCAGTTGTACCATAGGGAAATCGTTACCATAATAAATAGAAATTAACCTTTCTCATTATTTTTTAAACCACTTACCTATTGGATGACAATAATTTAAACTGCCTAATCACTTAGATAACTGAGGTGTACGGTGTGTACATACCGGAGAAAAATAGATACGATTCATATTTTCTTTAAATTTCATGCCGTTATACTGTGCTTTCTGTTATTTAGAGAGAACCACATAGTACATGTCATGTGATTCGTATGTCATGTGATTCGTAAATGTTGACACTTCATTTTTTTAAAACCGTTTGACCCTCTTATTGATATTTCTATATTAGTTACACATTCCTTCGGCTTGTACAGAGATAGCAGGAAGATGTTTCGCCAAACAATGGTGGCTAAAATCCACCCCACTCTTACTCTTATAATAGCGTCAATGGTCAACTTTCACATCTATATAATATCTCTATACATATAAGACGCATTTGTTGTCTGTCTGTCTGTTCCCTAATAACTCAAGATCCAGACAACCAAATAACGTGAAATTTGGTACACGTACACAAAATTATACCGGAAAGGTTATTAAACAGGTTTCGTTCCATATATATAAGATACTGGGGGCCAGGGGCCCAAAATGTAGTTTTTCCTTATATGAGCTATGGGGCCGTCCATAAATGACGTCACGCACCTAGGGGGGGGGTCACACTTTTGTGACAATGCGTGACGAGGGGGAGGGAGGGGGTTGAAGAAATGTGACGTCACATCAAAAGGGTAACTTGAAATAAAATTTCCACTGAAATATTTGGTCGTTTACAATTTATTTAATGACTTTTAATTTTAAATCAGTGCTTCTCAATGTGCCGGTCGGTAGGCCATCAGACGCTGGTTGGCGTAAGCTATCAAGACACGAAAATTAAATCTAATTATAATCCTTAAGTTTGAGAATTCACAAGATAACATATGAAATTGTTACACTGCGTCGTTTGATGTTGACATCAAAGCATTTGTGATGTAACCGCAGCTCCGTTTGGTTCTCTCGAACTTTTTTGCCTGTTACCCCAAAATATACAAGTCTATGTGTGCGTTACAACCCCCAGACTCTAGGTCCTGCTCACATGACTAGGGGATTTGGGGGAGCGTCGTTAGCGAAAATGCTACTGGTGAGTTTTACATGCATGACAAGTGTCTAAAAATGATCTGAATAGGATTATGTGTAGATATTTTAAGTCAAAACGACACGGAATATCCTTTTTCTTTAAAAGGGGAGGGGGGAGGGAATCTATTTGATAGAATTAAAAACGTTTTAAGTTTGATATAATTGTTCGATGGGTTTTTGGTCAAACGCCCCTGGCCATTCTAGTCTTCTAGATCAGTGCTTCTCAAAGTGGTGGTCCGCAGACCGGTGCCGGTCGGTGGGCCATCCGCTGCCGGTCTGCAGATGTTCTAAAAAAAAAGTACAGAAAAACTTGTCAGTGCAGGGAAAATAATGCACTACTGACTGGTGCAATGGAAAAAATTCCTGACGGTCCGCCATACTAAAAAGTTTGAGAAGCACTGTTCTAGATATAATTGTAAATGAGCCCATTTAAAATTAAACAAGTATTCATTAACTTTATTGAATGCATCAAATTCTTGAAATCGCAATTCGAGAGAAGCACAAAACAACTTTTCTTCTTAGCTCAGTTTTTAAGGCATTAATTTTAAATATCACAGAAATGATACGTGATACAGACAAGGCATGTGGATTAAGATACGAGTGACAATCTATCTATATATATAAAAATCAAAGTATGTATGCATGTCTGTTATAGCTGACTAAACCATTCATCCGATCGCCATGAAAATTTTGGAGACTTTTGAGTACGCGCCCGGGATGGAAATAGGCTACTTTTTTTTTAAATTTAACACTCATGGGGCACCGGGGGCCCATAATGGGGATTTTGTCTTATATGAGCTATATAAAAATTAGTTAAAGGCTTAGCTGCTTGGAAAATGAATGGATCTTGACCAAACGTGGTACATAACAACTTGATAGCCTATATTAAAATACTATAGAGCACTAATTTCCTAATGTCCATTTATTCGGGGCTGGGGGCCCAAAATGTCTTTTTTCATAAGCTTATAAGATTTTATTCCCAATTCAATTATTAAAGATCTTGAGAAATATAGAGAAATATATCCACTATAAAATTGATTGAAATAAATAGGTGTTTTGAACATGATATCTTGCACTAATTTAGCCTGGGGCCCTTAATGTCGTTTTTTGCTTATATGAGCTATATAAAATTAGTTTATGCGTTAGCTACTGAGTAAATGATTGGATCTTAACGAAACTTTGTATATAAAAACTTGGTAGCCCATATTAAAATAACAAATGGCAATGCACTTCTAATGTCCAAATTTTCAGGGCCGGGGGCCCCAAATGTCTTTTCTTTTTTGTATACTCTAAGATATCATTTCCCACTCAGTTTTTAACGATCTTGAGAAATATATATATCCACGAGGAAACTGCATTTAAATGAACAGATTTTCAAAATGTACATCTTGAACCGAATGGGCCCGGGGGGCCCTTAATGTATTTTTAAAATTATATTAGCAATATAAAAATTAGTTTAAGTGTTAGATAATGAGAAATTAATTGGATTTTGACCAAACTCGGTATATAAAATCTTAAGAGCCTAAATTAAATTACTATAGGGCACTGAACTGCTAATTTCCATTTCCTCGGGACTGGGGGCCCTAAATGTGTTTTTTTTTACTAACTTTTAATATTGAATTCCCCATTCAATTTTACACGATATTGGTAAATATAGATAAATATATTTATATATTTGTTATGAAATTGATTGAAATTAACATATTTTTAACTTCATATGTTAAACTGAAAGGCCCTGTGACCCTTAATGTAATTCCTTTTTTTAAAATCTATATGTATTCCTTTTTACTGAGATCGTTGCAACGCTCGACGGGTCTGCTAGTAATCAATATAAATGAAAGTAGGGTAGATTTAGGTGTCTTCTTATAGTACGTAGGTAAGAAATCTACATAGTTGTCAAATTTGTAAAAAATGCATTTTCTGGAAGGAACCGGTTCAATAATGGACATATGTTCCAAGCGTACACGTACACATGACGTATTTTAATATATCTATTGGATTGTAGTGGATGTTATATGTCCCAAATGAGTCTGCATTACCTCCAAGAATTCCCTTTTGACCCCAGATGAGGTTATTTAGATCTGTTCGCCGACCTCTTTCTTACGGGATGCCCGTCAGTCAATTGAGGGATTTTAAAACAATACATTTTTAAAAGTTATTTTCAAATATTTTTTTTTCTAAACAAAGACGTTAACCGTGATGATTAATAGTCAATGTTTGATTTGTATGCATTAAAATAAAATATAATCTAAGGATGTTAACACAGTTCGTTTTCTAAGGGCCAGTTAAACGTTTTAATAAATAAAGGTAAAAAAATGATTTTTAAAAACCACGTTTTTACAAGCGGACTAAAAAGAAGAAAATAATTTAAAACTTGTAAGTTAAAGTACTTTAATTTAATATGACTAAAAACGTGGGGCGGGCGCTTATGAGGTCTAACATATGTGGTTCACTCATTCTCTCACTTATAGATCTCTCTTTTGTCTTCTAAATTAGAAATCTATAATTTTTATACCAAACACCCGCCCCACGTTTTTAGTCATATTAAATCGAAGTACTTGAACTTACAAGTTTTAAATTATTTTCTTCTTTTTAGTCCGCTTGTAAAAACGTAGTTTTTAAAAATCATTTTTTTACCTTTATTTATTTTATTCTTTTTAGTCCACTAATAAAAACTTGGTTTTTAACAATATTTTGTTACCTCCATTTATTTTACCAAACACCTCACAAGAGCCCGCCCAACGTTTTAAAAACATTGTGATGTGGTCACGGGGGGAACTCACGGATGTCAACAAAAGCCGACGGTACAGATGCTTATATATAGACTATAGATAAACTAAAAAGTTCAATAATTTAATAACGGTACATTCGATCGATCTGAAATTTTAATACAATGCATTGTCATCCAAGATCTATCTATGGTAAAATGTTGAGATCTCTAGGACCATCAGAAGTGGTTCAATTTTACGTTGGCAGATTTGAAAAAATCTTGGACAAACCAACAAAAAATGCCACAGGAACGAAAACGAGTTAATAAAACGTGGTAATAAAAAAATGCTTCACGCGGGTTACGATATTACAATGTAGATCTTCATAAAATAAATAATAAATACTTAAATGACGATAAAAGTGATTTGAAACATACTTATTTTTAATTAGAAAATAAGTTGTTCTGTCAAAGATTTGTGACGTATTTTTAGAGGGGGGGTCTAAGTTTTTGTGACCACGCGTGACGAGGGGGGGGAGGGGGTCAAAAATCGCGTGACGTCATTTATGGACGGCCCCTATATAAAATAATAATTATTGAAAATTAAGACGTAAAATAATGACGCAAAATAATAAACATTTTGGTGTCGAGATTAACAAGAAGGCGACTATCGCCATAAAATAATTGTTTTTTTTTGTTGTTGCTTTGTTGTTGTAGTTGTTGTTGCTTTGTTGTTGTTGCTGTTGTTGTTGTAGTTGTTGTTTTGTTTGTTTTTTTGTTGTTGTTTTTGTTGTTGCAGTTGTTGTTTTTGTTGTTGTTGCTGTTGTTGTTGTTGTTGCTGTTTTTGTGTTGTTGTTGTTGTTGTCCACATCCCTTGCCCTGCGACGACAATGTCCTTCATGTTGTTGTTGCTTTGTTGTTGTTGCTGTTGTTGTTGTAGTTGTTGTTTTGTTGTTGTTACTTTGTTGTTGTTAAACCCGGGAAAGCCGGGTACTTGCCCCTAGTATATATATATATAACTGTATTTCACCTAATAAACGATTATGTGCAAGTAAGCATAACGAATGACCCTCGCTGGCGTCGACCAGACCCAGTTGGCATGCGTACTGGGATGGAAAGGAAAAAAGGGAGGGAGGGGGGAACAATGCTTCTTTCGTTCAGGGCCGGCCTTAGGGCAAGGCAACCGCCTTGGGCCCCGCGCTTTTCAGGGCCCCACGCTTTGGCTAAACATTTTTTACTACTTTTTACAATTTTACTTCTGTTGCGTAATACTTTTTAAAAATTATTTTTTAAATAATTTTTTATAGCAACGCCGTTGCCAACGGTATTTATTAGAAGGAAAAAAAACTATACTTATTTTTCAGGGTAAAATCATTTTAAAAATAGTGAGCATTTTAGTAAGCATTTATGGATTCAGGAGAACATTTAAAATAAGAAAATGCAATTTTTAGGTTTTAACTTGCTATGGTAAGTGAAGAAATTAAGGACTATATCGATTTAAGGACACCCTCCGGTCCCCATTAGGTCCCTTATAGAGGGGGGTAGGTGTATATTTTCCATCAGATAGCAATAGATAGAGGTTTTCTACAACATACTGCAAACGACATGGAAAATGGAGAAGTCGTCAATCGAAACCGGCTATATATTCAGCAGCTAAGAACTAATAAATGTTTTGTTTCTGTTGCAAACTTTTTAGCAACACTTTGTCTGCCCTGGGATCCGAGGGTATTTTCGATTGGAAAAATGCTAGTGTGAGACTGTCTGATCATGAGAAATCAAAGGGACATATGACATCTACTTTGGAATGGTTTGATTTTGGAAAACAGGCTAAAAACGATGCACAATAGACAAACATAGCCAAAAGTTAAGAAATTGTGAAAAGGTTCGTTGGCACAGTGTATTTTAACGTCTCGTGGCCATTGTCCAAGTTCTTGCTGGGCACAATATGGCTTGTAGTAGAGCTGTCGATAAACTACATCAGGCATACAATGGAAACTTTTTTGGGGTCTCGTTGAAATGCTCGCATAATTTGATCCGGTTTGATATCCACGGTCAAGGCTACGACAACGATGGTAAGCGTTCAAGATCATCTTTTAAATTAAATCCTTGTGTATTTTTTACCCATTTTATCAGTCATAGTTACAACTTGCTGCTATCAAAAACGTATCCTGATGCAATGACGTTGTTTTGTATAATTCAACAAATCTATGTTTTATTTTCTGCTTCTACAAAGCGATGGGCTATTCTTTCCAGGATCGGGTATGTTCGAAACATTTATGTGAAACCACTTTGTAAAACAAGATGGGAAAGCCGTGTGGAAAATGTTAAGGCAGTACAATATCAAACATGCTATTTCTATTATGCACTTTTCAAAGTTACAGAGCAAAGTAGTGATCCAAAAGCTCGAAGTGAGTCATTGTGCAAACAACTTAAGAACTTCAATTGTATTGTTTCTGTTGCTTTTTTGTACGACATATTGTGCATATTGACATATTGGAATATTATATTCCAATATAATATTAAATTACTATCGATCTAGCAACTGCAGTTGACAGCATGGAACATACTTGCAAATGGTTGAAATTTTACAGAAATCGTGGTTTTGAAACAGCAATAGCAATTGAATAGGAAATGTCCACTGACTTAGTTGAACTCATATGCAGGAGACGAGAGTGTGAAAAAGAAAAAAAATCAAAATTAATGAGGAAATAAATGATTTGTAGATGCACAAGAATTTAATTAAGCAACCCCGTAAAAACAAAGTTTTTGACTACGGGTTTGTTTTATTAAATCCCATATATTAATGTCACCGTCTTGTCGTGGTCGGTCGGTCGGGCGGAAAAACAAAAGTAATTAAGCAACCCCGTAAAAACAAAGTTTTTGACTACAAATCCCTTACATATGAGACGTAAAAGTATTGATCATGTTCAAACGCGACAAATATTTACAGACTGAAACCGACTGATCTCCCCTAGCTGTAAAAACCGGGTGGGGGAGGTGTGGTCATCGATGGCTGGACTGAACTCCAGCACGTGGAGGTGAAAAAAGCAGACGGCAACATTGAATTATATAGAGATAAACTAAAAATGCATTAATTTAATACGGTACATTTATTTAACCTAATTTGTTTACATGATACTCCAACTAAAACGATCTCTCTATTTTAGTACACTAGAACCTTGTTACCAGGGCCGGCTTTAGGGAATTGGAGGCCCTAGGCAAAGTGAATTTGGTGGCCCTAAATGTAATAGAAAAATAAAATATAAATACGGAAAGAATAAAATTACACAATTAATTAAAAACTACCTGTATTTATATCTAAATCAACAAATAACTGAAATTTATACAACCGTAGTCGTGCAGATGTCGTAAACCTTCAACAAAAATAAACTTTTCGTGCTTTGATGGCAGAAAATTCGGCAATAAATTGTGAATAATTCAGAGACTGGACTATATCTCGTTCGATAGATATCTTTGCCAGACTGTTCAGACGTTTTTGCGTCAAAGTCGTTCTCAAATAGTTTTTTTTAATAGTTTTTAATTTTTTAAAATTAATTTCAACTTTGAAAAACTTCTTTATCCCGATTCAACAGTAATCAGAATTGTCAATGCTATACGAAGGGCTATAGCGACATTTGGAACAGCAGCATTCAAACCATGATCATAATTAAAACGGAAAGCATCAAGAGAAGACGAAACAGTATCTGGAACAACATTGGAAAATATTTGCAATTCCCTGCATAAATCCAGCGGATCAATATCTGAACCAGATACAACAATGAGCGTAATATTTCAAATCCATGCACCATTTCATCAAATCGTTTTGGTCGAATTCTGAAATTTTTTTGAGTTGTGCAAAGACCAAAAGACCAAAATAACGTTCCATTTGCTCAAAACGTGCAGTCAATGACATAACTGCTTGATCTAAAAAAAAATTAAAAATTTCCACTCGATATATTTCCTTTGAATCTGTCAACGATTCATCTATGCTTTCATAGTCGAACTGTTTCTGCACTTTCTGTCTTCTCAAGCTTGTGGCAGCTAGAAATATGATTTTATCTGGTTCCATCTCTAATTCTTGAGCCAATTCTGTGGCCGAAATTTGAGCGGATACAAATCCATTTTCTTTGATTTTTTAATGAAATCGATTAAACTTTTTATACATTCCAGTGCAATGTCAAATTGCATGTCTTTTGATTGCATCAATTTGCTTATTATATTCATTTGAAACAATAAATCGTACAAGATCACCAAAGTTACCAGAAATTGAAATGTTTTTAGTTATTTCGCCAATCCAGTTGCTTCGGTCCTTGCTTTTGGATCGTTGGCATTTTCAGACACGTCCACCAATGCATCGTACACTACAGCTGTTTGATAACGACCAGCTTTAACAGTATCGATCCTGTATTCCCAGCGTGTATCGGAAATAGGCTTTACTGTCAGATTTTTTACATGAGTTTTCAAGATCTTCCATCGCTTTGTTGAAGCACCAAACAAAACATAAATTTGATGCAAAATTCCAAAGAGTGTCACTGCAAACACTGAAGATTTCGCCCATTCTCCAAGAATTAGATTGAAACTGTGAAATCCACATAAAATGATTTCGGATTGAGTTCAAGTATACTTTTTTGTACACCACGATTGTAGCCTTTCATATTCGCTCCGTTATCATATCCTTGGCCTCTGCAGTTCTGGAAACATGAATTCAGATCTCCAAGCTTTTTCAAGCATGCTTCCGAGAGACCTAAACCAGTGCTGTCGTCGACAGCCATGAATCCCACAAAATATTCATTGATTTCTACCGGCGTACTCACAATGTTGCATATTCACAAAATCATAGTTATTTATTCTTGGTGACCAGCATCAAGTGTGCAGTCCAAAATGATGGCATTATATTTCGAATTTTGAACATTCTTTATAATTTTTTCAAGGTGGCATCACCGATCAGATTAATTACCTCATTTTGCATTTATTTTGCCCAAGTAATGATCATGAATTTCTTTGTTTTTATACGTCGTAAATGATCTTCTAGGCATGAATCGTACTTTCCTAATAATTCAACCAATCCCAAAAAAATTCCAATGTCTGGTTGAAACAATCGATCCACAGTGGCACGAAGTGGTAAATTCCGTTCTGCAAGAAACTGCACAATTGAAATGATTCTTTGTAAAACATTGTTTCAGTGCTGAGTCTCTTTTTGCATAAGTTTTTGAATTTCCTTGTCAATTGTCTTTCCTTTCCTTCAACCGATTTTCCAGTTCAATCCAAGCGCAGATAGCACGAATGTGCTTCATGGACAATTCATAGACGCGAATTAACCTTTTTCCAGTCACTACTTTATTCTTGTCTTGTTCATTTTTTTTGGTACTTTCAAGGTTCACTTAATCCCTTGTGGAATGCACCATGAAAAGAATTTGTGTCCGTTTATGTGGCTGTGCGGAACACGCGTTCTGAAATGTCACCCCAGAATAATAACCCAAACGCCTTGGAAAATTCGACTGAGGGAGGTTGGAAGCCAAAAATCTTCGATTTAAGGAGATCTTAAAATACAATTAGTCTTATGGAATTTGACCGGGATCTAACATTAATTCGATAAAGGGAGGTTTTCGTTTTAGAGAAGTTCGACTTAGCGAGGTCCCGTTGTATTTTCCAAATTAATTATAATTACTAGGTTTTTAACCTATAGGTTTTTCATTCTGTCCCATCGAAGGAAGTTGTGCAGAATGAAAATGCTTAAAAGCATCGATTAATTGCATTTTAAAATGAAGTTTTCAATGCGAAAGGCTCAAGGTCTAAGTCTATGATTATCGACTTATTTCATAAATTTTCATTATTGGAGAGATGATAAAAACCGAACATATCAAAATAAAACAAAAAATTAGCCATGCCAGACTACTAAAATAATCTTTTATTATATTTTTGTTTAGCTGTTGTCGTTGCTAATCTCTGAAAACAAAAAAAATTGTATACTTTGAGAAATCAGTGAAGTTTCGTCAAATAATTTAATTGACATAAAATTTCTACATCCAAACCCATGCTTAGAGACGTTTTTATATTTTGCTACTTACAAACAGCATTTAACTTTTAAATATTAAATGTTTAATACTTAAAACATTTCATATTCAACAGATGTATATTTAGCGTAAATTTAGGTTACACGTTTGTCAATCTTCTGAAAATGTTTCTGGACAGATGAATTAAAATTTATAAATATTACAATTCAAACATGCACTATTTAAAAATAATCAGCGGGTAAAGGTTGTCGTAGACTCGTAGTTCGCTCTTTAAATATATTTTTTTTCATGAGTCCTGTGCGAGGCCCCCACTAATCGGAGGCCCTAGGCTGCCGCCTAGTTTGCCTGTGCCTAAAGCCGGCCCTGCTTGTTACGCATCTTTTCCATGTCCATACACCGTTTTGAATATCTAATTGCTTCTACAAGCAAGGCATGAAACAGACTTCAGGATACAAAATAGTGAATATACCATGAAACCATTTTGAAGTTATTTTTAAAGCTATAGAAGAACTGATAGATGCAGACAAAAAGCTCAACACACGAACAGACGCAGAAGAAGAAAATAATTTAAAACTTATTAGTTCAAGTACTTCGATTTAATATGACTAAAAACGTGGGGTGGGTGTTTGGTATAAAAATTAAAGATTTCTAATTTAGAAGGCAAAAGAGAGATCTATAAGTGAGAGAATGAGTGAACCGCATATGTTAAACCTCATAAGCGCCCGCCCCACGTTTTTAGTCATATTAAATCGAAGTACTTGAACTAATAAGTTTTAAATTATTTTCTTCTTTTTAGTCCGCTTATAAAAACGTGGTTTTTAAAAAATATTTTTTTTACTTCTAATTATTAGCTATTGAGCATGGTATGCATGGCCAAAAACATTGATACCCGAAAGATTGAGAGTCGTCCATAAATGACTTCACGAATCTGGGGGGGGGTGTCACTCATTTGTGACGATGTGTGACAAGGGGGAGGGGGTGGTTAAGAAATGTGACGTCGCATCAAAACGCTCAACTTTAAATAAAAAATTTACTTAAATAATTGATTGCTTACAATTTATTTAATGACGTTTTAAATGGCTTTCCACATGTTAGAGTGCAGCCTACACTTTTACATCTTAAATAACAAAAAAATACGGCTTTTATGGGGTGTGGGGAGAAAAGCTTTGTAACGTCATATTGGACGAGGTCTGAGTTTTTGTGACGAGGGGGGGGGGAGAGAGGGTAAAAATCGGCAAAAATCGCGTGACCTCATTTTTGACAGCCTCTTGTGCAATGAGGAAAAACATAAACTTCAATTTTATTCAAGAAATGAAGCATTTCTTTTTATTTCTAACATAAAAATGTATTGTGTCCTTATTATTGCGTTCTAATAAAGACTATCTTTACTTTATAGTATAGTATTAAGATATTTTTCGAATTGGGTTCTACCCCGGGCGGCACATACACACGCTACGCCGTTTTGGGGGTGGGGATAACTTTTTGTGACGACGTAGGGTGGGGTTAAAATCGGCCAAAGTCGCGTGACGTCATTTAAGGACGGCCCCAAAGATATAAATCTGAAAGTCGAATTTTTAACTTTCTCCAACTATTCATTGAAATGTGTTTGTTTACATACTGCTTAAACTGAAACGAACTCCTTAACTTTTTTTTGGTAAGGATTTTAAAAATGACATACTTTGAAAAGGTTTTTTTATTGCAAAATTTAAATGTGAAGGCTGAAACTGAGACTGCAGTAAATAGGTGAGGTAAGGCTCAATGCTACTAGTTTGATACGTCTGATGTCACACAAGTGAGAGTCACTTAGTCTCGTCCTCACGCGATTCTTGTTAAAATTCATATCTGCGAATGTCTGCTCACACATGTTAAGCCAAATAAGCTGAGCATTTTCTTAGCAACCTTTCGAATTTCTTGGAATCTGCCAGCCAAGCAGGATCAGATAGTTTTGGAATTGGTTGTTGCTTATTTTCCACGATGAATAGCCCCGTCTAGCGGTAGCGCGCTGGACTCCCGAACCGAGACAGAGGCAGGTCTATTCTCAGTGCTGGCAAGGCCCCCGGGGCATTGTGCTAGCCACACAATCCCTTGCTCGTTAGTGGTGGCTATATAAAAGTTGTGAACGCTACTTTACATCATCACATGCCCCATAGTCCGTCATGAACTGGAAAGGGGTTATTATCATTATTTAAGTGTGTAGAGGCGCTGTAGTGCTGTCCCCCGCCCGACTGAGTCATCTTATACTATTGTGATACACAACATCTTCGTATTCTTCCTGGATTCCAAGAAGAAACTGCTGCAACTGGCGGTGAAACAGGGCTTTAGAGCCATGGGGGGCGCCACAGGGTGGGCCAGGTGGGCCATGGCCCACCCAATTTTTAGAGCTAATGGGCCACAATGTATTTGGCCCACCCAAAAAATCAACTGAAACCAACAATAGGGCAACTGTTTAATTTCTTCTTTTTTATAAGTTGGCTAATTTTTTAGTACTAAATAACATTGCGATTTTAGAAAAAAAATCAGTCCGCCACAGAAACCAGGCACTACCCCCGTCTCCCTCCCCATCCCCCCCCCATTCTCTCAGACCATATCGCATCAGTCCCTCACCCGGCAGAGTGGAGGTTTGACCATTGGAATGCGGCGATCGCTGGTCGCGTTAGCGCCGAACAAAAGCTCAGTTTAAGTACCAGCAATTCCGACCCGGGTCCCGAGACGTCATGGGCAGTGGTCAATGAGTGGCATTTTAAGTTGCGTCCAGGTGGGACAAGGGAACAGGAGAATGTCAACAGTATTTTATAGAGGCCAGGGAAAAACATGAATGGAACGAATTTTTACGACTTGAGCCAGAGGATGATCTCCAATGTCACCCACATTCCTCTGACTACCAATATAAGGGGATGTCTGTGGGAGACAAGGGAGAGAGAGTCAATCAGCTCCTGGAGAAAAAAAACTATGAAGCGTTTCCCTCACGCAATCCACTCAACCGGAAATACCGAGTAAAAAAGTTGGAAACGTCGTCTCATCTGATGTTATTATGGACGATGTTGATACCAAGGATCTAACTGATTTCCAGATGATACGTTGTTAAGCGAGGCTGCTCGTGATTACAGTGGACGTCGTCGACAACCGCAGGCAAAATGGTTTAGCAGTCATCCATGGCTGCGCATATCACGTCAACGGAAAGTTCTGCTTTGCAGCTGGTGTCGTGAAATGGGCAACAAGCGTCTTGTTGGAGCATGTAAAGTCGAGTCCGCGTTCATTGACAAGGGATTCAACAACTGGAAAGACGGATCCCAGAAGCTGGATGAACACGCAGCGTCTTCATCTCACAGAGCAGCGGCCGAATACGTGAGTAATAGAAACAAACCGTCTGTTGCCACGCAGCTAAGTTGTCAGCTCGCTAAAGAACAGCAAGTCAATCGGGAATAGGTTGGTCATTCAGCTGAACAGTCTAATGTTCCTCATGCGACAAGGGCTGGCGATTCGTCGAGGTAAAGATTGTTAATTGGAATTGGATGGTGTCATTTCATGGTTCAACTAAATATACATTATTATTTTTCAGAATATAGCCATATGACTTAGATCAGTCATTTTCATTTTTTCCCCTTTATTTCTCTTTTTTTGATGTTAACAATCTACATAATATTGAAGCATGATGTCATTTATTTATATAAATTAATCTGCATTTTCTTTTCAGGATAGCTCTAAATTGAGTCTTTTAATCTGTTAATTCAAAAAAAAATTCCGGGGGGGGGCATGCCCCCGGACCCCCACTAGTGTTTTGCGCCTCCGGCGCTTGACCGCGCTACGCGCGGTGTGTCATGTCCATCAAAAGATAGGAAGAGACCCAGGGTTCAAAGCCCTATTTAAGGCAAGGGTATCGAATTAAACTAATTTATGTTACCAACTTGGCCCACCCAATATTTTGCTCATGGCGCCCCTATTTTTAGAGCGAATAGAGTTTATAGCTTTTACTGGACACGATCACATCTAAGGTGTTTGGCACAAAGAACTTGTTGGTGAATGAAACAGTGAAGTTTAAAATCTTTGCCATCCTCTTCTCTGACTTTGTTACAGACAAGTTTTGCTAGTCAACTGTGCTCAACATTCATGGCAGGGGCACCATCAATAATAAATACAGATTGGTTACTCGGTAATTTAACGTCATTAAAAACAGAACAAACATAAGCAACTAAATGTGTTCCCCTTGTTAGGTCTGCCGCGGAAGGCAAAAACCCATGCTTCATGACATTGTCAAGCAAGGAATATTTTACTTCAGGGTTTAAAAAATGAATTAATGAATTCAACCCAGCTTGATTTATTCAAATTTATTAAGATATGTTGGCTATAAATTACTCTTCTTAAAATAATATAATAAATTCGAGCATTGCTTACAACTTTTCTATGTAATGCCAGCTGCAATAGAAGCTTCTCTAAAATTAATGAAAAAATAATTACGATCAATAATGAATTCACCAAGATTGACTAATCTATAAGTGTTTTGGCTATAGAGTATGGCGTGGCTGACAACATAGATAAATTAAAGATTGTGCCATGAGGAAAAGCAGAAAACTTCAATTTTATTTTAAAAATGAAAGATTTCCTATTTATTTCTAACATAAAAATGTAGTATCCTTATTATTACTTTCTAATAAAAAAAATCGTTTTCTTTATAGCATCAACATATTTTTCAGGAGGGATGGCAAACCTGGCTTCTGTCTTGTTGCGGCACCTACCCACGCTACGACGTTGCTTTTACAATTACAAAATTCACCAAAACGAGTATGTGCTAATGAGCATGTCGAATGACCCTCGCTGAAGTCAAATAATAACAGTTAACGGTTGGCAAGTGAATGTATTGGAGGGGTGGGGCATGTCTTGAGACCAGCAATGCTTTTTGCATTCACTTTCGTTATCCCTTCACAGAGTACATGTATTTCTGGTGTATTGGCTATTACATCCGCCTGACATGCGGAAGGTCTTAGCTTCAAGCCCCAGCGGCGATTTTTTTTTAATTTTTAAAATTGTTAATGTCCTTTCTTAGCAAACATAAACACCGCTTCGCATGTATTTCACGGGAGTAAAAGCTTCGTTCAATGTTATACCAATTGCCTCATCAGGTAACTGTCAGTTTCTATCGGTCGTATATTTCTGGGAAAATATCATAGACGAAGTTGTTGCTCTCCAACTTGGCAACATGGCTGTAATATTTGTTTCTCAACATTGGGATAATTTCGGCGACGAGCTCTCCGTTGTTCTCAGTGACGGAAATGTAGTCATACACTCTCAACAATACGCTCAGTACATGAATACTTCAGGAGTATATGGTGGCGAGGCAGAAATTGTCGCGATGTCCGAAACACTTCCCAAAAATGCTTCGGCTGTCCCCCCAACGTTTACGCGCGTTGTTCCCATTTGTTCATGCTACTATTTGTGTCACCTTTCCCATTCAAGACTAAGACTTTCAGTTAATTAAGTTGAATAAATTGGCAAATGACAATATTGTGCATTGATAATATGAGGGAGTGAAACTGAAAATAATCTGAAATTCATATTAATAGATATCGCATTTATTTTGGAAGGTGTTTATTCTGTCTAATTGGATCACAAGTTCCCAACATTTTTTGGGGGTGGGGGCGACCAATGTTCCCTCAAAGGTTCGTTGGTCCGTGTGTGAAGTGAAAAAACTCATGTGCAAAGCTGCACAGCATCCATTTTGAGTGCAATATTTTACCAAATTTGCTGCGCGGTAATTCTTAACTGCATAGGTCCGATATCTGCGGGCTAACGCAGCCGCGCAGCTTAAAAGGGACTTTGTTTGCGATCCCTTTTTTATAAAAAGCCAAGTGACCCGCGACCCCAATACAATTGAAACATTTTAATTAGTTATTATTTTTTTAAAACATCAAATATGGGTTTTTTTATTAAATGTTACTTTAAATTTGTTTCATAATTAATATATTAGTTGAAATAATATAATATGGTTGAAAGTTCATGTAACTAACCAGCCCCGAAATTCGCTTTGGAATTTATTAACGCCAACATCATGTTATTCTCAACATTTCATTAATTCGTTTCTCTTGATGAGATCTGCAGACACAAATGGAACTGCTCAAATATCAAATATCGTGACATTTTGGTAGGATTGATACATACCACACAATAATAATGTGAGCAATGTTTCTTAAAGCAAGTTACGTGCTGAGAAATCATGCCGCAAATCCAAGAATTCATCTTGTTATTTATTGGGAATTCTGGCTACTTCAAGTGAAGCAGAGACTGGATTTCGTATTTTCTTATTCTGTCAGCTCAAAGAAAAAGCGCTGGAGTTTTTTTTTCCAAAGATTTTCGAGATGCCCAGTAATCTTCTCTTTCAAATATTTCATCTTCAGATTCATCTACCACACTCCAGAGTTTCTTAAACAGGGTAGTGTGTCCAATATTTTTTCCCACCAGCTCTGAAGCTTTGATAAAAATGCTCCTAAATTATCGTCGATAAAATTTGTTTCTTTTCCTGAAGTTTCAGTTTAAACTTATATTGCTTTTCTAATATAGCTGCTAAATATGCTACTCTTTTCAACCAAATTATGTAGTTAAAATATACCAATTCTCTAAATGAAATAGTTTGCATTTATTTGTTTCTCTTCCTTTGTTACTGAATGGAAAGACAAACTCCAATTAGTTTCCCATTTTATTAATTCATCTATTTATTTTAAAATACTTCATATCCTAAAATAGTTACTTTTAAACCTTACAGTACTGGTTTATGTCTTTAAGATGCAAATTAGAATTTTTACTAAGAAAATAAAGAAATATCACATATACCTACTAAAAGTTAATACACAAAGAAATCGTGTTGTTATCGTTTTTTTTTAAATTAAGACACGAAAATAATTTTATAATTTATTAAGTGTTTTTTTCTTCTTCTGTTTTAGGGTATCTAATGATTTGATTGGAAGTGGTGGGGTGGTCGAGTGGCAGCGCGCTCGGCTAGTGTACCGAGAATCACGGTTTCGAGTCTCGGTGAAGGCTGGTTCTTGTTCTCGTGTCTAAGGGCGTCCCTGAGTCCACCCAGATTCCAATGGCTACCCGACAGTCATTCAATTTCTCAGTGTATTAAACATTTTTTTTGGTGACAGAGTATCCTTTATGACGATAAATGTATTAAGTTTCCAGAAAAACAGCCCTAAACGGCTTTCTTAAAAACGGCCAAAAATATAGGCGTCAGTTCCAAGGCGACTGTGAATCAGTGTCTTGCAGCAATATTGTTATACTGAAACAAAACATATTATTAGCTTCAAACAGATCAAGAGATTTTGTGATTGTTTTTAAATCCATCTCCACTTTTTTAACTGGAAACTTTGAATTTGAATTTAGGTAAGAATGTAAACCTTGCATTGATTATGTTAACAGTTTCATTGTACCTGAAAATTTAGTTTTAGAATCTTTTCGAATCCTACACTTTATCATATTTCGGAGCTCATTTTCAAAATACACCTTTGTAAATGACACTTTGCACTTATGTGAAGGTGATCGGAAAACACCAGAAAAGCTAAATACGAGAGCAACATAACTTAGAAATTCGCTACAACTAAATAGAATTTATTTTACAGGTCTATGCCCACAGCGCAAATGTGTAACACTGTATCGTTTGCCAATATGTGCCTAAATAAACCAATACAAAATTTTATTCGAGGAAAATACTTTCATTCATGGAAAGGAACTAACCCAAACTAAAGATGCAAAATACTTAATAGTCATAATAAATGAAAAATTATCATGGAATCCCCATGTCAATGAAGATATTAAAAAATCAAACAAAACCTTAGGCTTTATAAAAAGAAACCTTTACAAATGTAATAAAGATATAAAACTAAAATGCTATCTCACTTTGGTGAGACATGTACTAGAATATGCATCTTCTGTACCCATCCACCAAAGAAAACATTGATAAACTAGAACAAATCCAAAAAAGAGCTGCCAGATTCATTACTGGAGAATATTCAAAACTGACTAGAATAACACCATTAGTTAAATCATTAAACCTTGAAACACTAGAGGCTAGAAGAACCAAGAGTAAAGTAGTAATCATACATAAAGCAATTAACTCTAATTTAGAAATATAACACAAAGATAACTTAATACAACCCTCAGATAGAAATAAGGATAAAACACCTTTCTTATTCCGTATGCAAGAACAAACTCATACAAATTTTCGTTCTTCCCGTCCGGAATTCGGGCGTGGAATGGGTTGCCTGAAGAAAACAGGAAAGCCAACACTTTATCAACATTTAAAACTCTAATAAGAATGCAGGACTAAACACAAACCATAGATAAGCGTAGGACGCAATAGTCTTCTGTATAGAAGGAGCGTCTGAAACAGATAAGATAAGATCACAAAGGAATATATTGCTATGTATATTAAACTGTATCCCAAAATATATACTTTAATTGCACTGCAATTTAATTTGACTTTACGTTAAATAATTAATATTATAATTTATAATATTAATTATTAAGTGAAGATCTTTATATTTATATCTAAAAATATATCCTTAAACACCAAAACGTTCCGAAAGTAAAATTAGAATAAAACGTCATCACATCATGGCCGTGTATGTGTATTTTTGTATGCAAACTAAGTCTAAAACTAAAAGGGGAGCAATGACATACCTAACACAAAATGGACATACATAAACACAGGCCTATACATCGATGGCCTACCAAATTGAACGTATTATTTTAAACATCCTGACAATACTGCCATGGTATTGTTTATGGGGAGTGAATTTATATCGTTTCGTACACTGACTAATTTTTTATAGGGTAGCCCCAATTTAAACATTATAAAAAATATAATATTCACATCTGCAAAAATTATACATTTCATCTATTACTATTATTGAATTATTGTTATTTATTCATTCTTGGAATTCGCTAGCTACGGCTTACAATCGATACCAAATACGATATCACAAATAGTTGGCTTTTATTAAATACTAAGAATATGCTTCGACCAAACCCGCGCCAAACCATAAATGGGAGACAACCCAGACGACATCAAGGTGCTTGGTGTGTCGAACTAGCCAAATTCAAGACAGACAACCTCCGATCTACAACCAACGCCACACCTGCTCCAGATGCGTCAGACCAATCGGTTAGTGGTGACGCAAGAATCAATGACTCGGCGACTCAAATCTGCGTGGGTTACAATGCCGAGACCGAACCGAGAAGTGGAGTCGCGGACGATATACAAAACATTGCAAAGACGGCCCCAGCGACAGCCATACAATCGTGGAGGAACTCCAAAAGCTGCACCGGTATAAAAATTAAATATAAGAACTTTGGTAAGTCATTCATTTCCCTAACTCAGTCACAGGATTTAATGAGACCCCAGGCACCAAACACACGAAACCTAATCAAAATGAAACTAAAGCACTCTCCATTACTAGACCAGCTAACTTGAGTGGTAAAAGGCACCATGCAATTTTTAAAAAAATATATTTAAAAATTAAATAAATAAAAACCAGTAGTTTGTTATGATGTGTATAGAAAATAGAATTACGGACACTTCGACCCTGCCAGTTAGACCACAGGATGTTTCGACCCCAGGACGTTTCGACCCCGGTCGGTTCGACCCCGGACGATTCGACCCCTGGCAATTCGACCCTGGAAAGTTCGACCACAGGACGTTTCGACACCAGGGCGTTTCGACCCTCTCGTTTCTACATTGTGAAATTTTTTATTTATTCTTTGGTGTTTTTTAAAAATATTTTTTAAAATTAATTTTTGGTATATTATCCATTAAAGATTAAAACTCCTATCCCAAACTAAACACAAAACTAATAAGGACCTAATTTATTATTGGGTTTTAAAAATGTATATATTTAAGTCGTTCAAAGGTTTTGGCCGTGATAACAAAAACAAAAGAATATTGATTTTTTCTTGTCTTTTTTTAATTTTTATTATTTTTATTTTTTTTAAATTTTTTTTTAAAGTGTCGACATGCTGAACGCAGAATGGATAATAATTTTAAGCTAAATTATTTTTAGTAAATGGATAACATGTAATCATGTTTATACCAAAAATGACTTTTAGAAATAATACATTTTTTAAAAAGTATATTTTTAAAAATATTTAAAAAAATATACGGCGTAGATACGAAGGGGTCGAAACGTCCGGGGTCGAAACACCCTGGGGTCGAAACGTCCTGTGGTCGAGCTGTCCGGGGTCGAATCGCCCTGGGTCGAATCGTCCGTGGTCGAACCGTCCGTGGTCGAACCGTCCTGTGGTCGAACTGGCAGGGTCGAATCGTCCGGGGTCGAAGTGTCCGACCACCAGAAAATAAAAGGCTGAACCTGGTAACGACCAGTTGTTATAAAACATTAAATACTCTCCCAACACATAACCGACCCAGTAAACATGGTACAGGTGGTTAAAAAAGAATTAGCTTCCCATTGTCTGTAACTCCTGCCACCGAATGGGGACAAGGAAGAATGAATAATATATTTATATATTAATGAACGTATGTATATCTGTATGTCCTTTATGGCTTACTACACCAATCATTCGACCACCATGAAACTTTGGGAGATTGTTGAGTACGCTCCCGGTATGGTACTGAAAAAAAATATTTGAAATTAACACCCACGGGGACCGGGGGCCAATAATGTCCTTTTTCGCTTATATGGGCTATATAAAAATTAATTTAAGCGTTAGCTCCTGGGTAAATGGATGGGGAAAATTTGATATATGAAAACTTGATACATTGATAGCCCATATTAAAATAATATTGGGCACTGAACTCCTAATGTCCATTCCATCGGGGCCAGGGGCCCCAAATGTCTTTTTTTTCGTTAACGTTTAAGATTTTATTCCCCATTGAATTTTACACGATCGTGAGAAATATAGATAAATATATCAATTATAAAATTGAATGAAATGAACATGTCTTTCAAACTTTACATCTAGCACCGATTGGGCCCGGGGCCCTTAAAATCAATTTTACTTATATTCTATTCAATTCGTTTGAATGTTAGATACTGGGTAAATGGATGGATCTTCAAAAATCTCGGTATATAAAAAGCGTGATGCCACATATTCAAATACCATACGGAATTGAATTCCTATATTCAAGGCTTATACAAGAATATGGGACCCTCGCAACACATGGGATGAATACGTTATTCTCGCTGACATGTTTAAAATTCGTCACGCCTACTCTTCCCATTAGCTCTATAACCTCGGTACTAAACTATTTTTCCTATCGCTCTTTCTGTTTTGGATAACACCGCAGCTAAGTTTTCATTGTATTTTGTTTATTAGTTTTATTTGTTTTTGTCTATGTGTTGGCTGAGGAAGGCCGAAACTTATTGCCGAAACGTTTGTTGTTTTGTGACGTCCTGTCAGGTCTAAACAAACCCTGTTTAAATAACATATTAAAAAGTATATAAAAGCGAGTCTCGCCCATATTAGGTAGAAAGAAAGCTATTTAACAGAGTGGGGGTAAGCCTGAAAAAGAGCCCCCCCCCCTTTTGGGCCATCCTCAACACACAAAAAGACTGCCATCAAATGCTAATGTGACCCTATATACATCAGATTGCAAGTGGGCTGAGCCCTACATTGGTCACTCTCTCTCTCTCCATATTGTAATTATTATTAGGTACAATTATTATTTTATTTCTTTCTTGTTTTTCCTCTCTCCATTAAAACTGCGATGAACTATATGCTTGCAAATGTGTATGAAATGACATGTGTAGGGACGAGCTCTGACCGTTCTGTGACCAATCATATTGCTGGACAGATGATGTTCACACCTTTTAAAGTTCACTTGACAAGTAAGTCAAACATACCGTTGAATTCTCTGGATTTAACCAATTGTGGTGCTCATAACATTTTTTTCAAAATATCAACGTTTATATTAAATCAAGGTCTCTCGTAAGAACCTCCCTATCGACTGTCGTCAAGGTCAAAATAGATTGATCCGCCCATTTATGAATATTTCTATATTTAAAATATTTAAATAATAAGGTTTTTCAATATCAAGGCAAGAAGGCCTTGTGGCCAGTTAATTAAACATTGCGATTAATAAACATGGGACTTAGATTGTGACCCAGTAATCTACAAAAGAATGATTTTTTTAACAAATGAATATGGCTCATGGCGATTGGTTTTAATGAATACATAAAGTGAGTGTGTGTGTGGGGGGGTGCAATGGCAAAAAAACAACAACTAATGGTTGTCAGGTGGCACCATCTCGGTGGGAAAAGGGGGGGGGCAAAACTAAACAATTACATATTTAAGTGGGGTGAGACTGCAATCGGGCTAGATACTAGATAGCAAAAAATTGTATCGACAAAAAATCCTTTGTCAGCGAGCAAACAAAAAAGCACGAAAGTTTTTGCTGATACGCTGGTTATTTGTCTTATCTATACAGACACTCCTTCTAAGCAGAAGAGTATTGCTTTCACAGGCCATGCTGGTCTGTTGGCACCTGACGCATCGTTCACAAGCCAAGAGGGTTCCACGCGTTACCCAGCCGCCTTTGTTTCCCTAACTAGTGTTAGGTACCTATTCGAAGCTGGGTGGACTCAGGGACGCCCCAAGGCCCCGGGAACAAATCCTTGCCTTCACATGGATTCTAATCCGGGACCATCGGTACGCCAACCGATGTGATGTCTTTTTTGGGCTCACTCATTACCTGTTCACTGTTAAGAAACGCTTTTTTAAAATTTCATATTTGCAGAGGATACACTGGTCATTCTAACCGATGTTCATGGCGATAACCGATTATACTTCAAAAATGTTAGATCTGTCATCAATCCAAAAGTTGAAGTTTGGTGCTTTAGAAATAAGTCGGTCAGAGAGGCATCACTTAGAGGAGTACTCTGACCACAATTTAACGATGATTATTGTGCTGCCAGCAGCAAATATACGGGATTCACTCATCTCCGAGCCAGTTCTATAGGACAAGAAACCAATTTGTGGCCGATATTTATCAGATGACATTCCTCAGATACCAGAAGCATGCACGATATATATAGAGAAGCAAATAGTGAAAGGAAGGAGGTTGATTACACCATGCCTTTACCACGCCACTGCACACACTAACATATATGAGCATGCCGTTTCCCCACCCCTCCACTTGTCGACAGCTGCTATCAAACTACCAGGGATGTTTTGATAATAATATCAAGTTTAAGTGCTCCCCCAGCCCCACCCTCACACAGATAAGCGGGATTATCCACGGTAGCCCAGTTACCGAAAGACAATATAGATTACGCCGTGAACACTTGTGTTTTCCTTCGATTTGTTTTTAACAGAGGTGGACCCAACGACCAAAGATGTTATCAAGGCAAGGTATGTCTTGAAGCCATCGGCAGTCGAAGCAGACGCACAAGGCTCACCTAGAACAAAGGCTGGTACAGAAAGAAAAAGTGGCGGTGGGGATGGATTGAGTCGATCAAATAAGAGAAATGGAGAAAACAACTTGAGTAGCGAGGAAAGTGAAACTACAGGTTGATTTGCTTAAACGTAAACATTCTTATTAGAATACGTTGCGGTCAGATAAAGTAACTAAACACATTTAGATTGAAAAGATTATGAATGGATGGATGGACAGACATAGACTTATTTAGCCAATAAAATTTGTCTCCAAATCTATAATCCTGGTGTTATGTATTACTTGACATAGACTTAAACGTTGGCATGTTGTTATAATTAGCGTAGACATTAGTTTACTATATCTAGATTTTTAATATATAGGTTTCCGAAAATAGTTTATTACATGTATAGTAATGATATTTGAATTTGTTAACTAAATCAAGTTCCCATGACTACTCCACAAAGTTCCCAATGATATATGAAATGAAATAGCTAATTCAAATGTCTCCTATCTCTCTCAAGAAATGCTCAAATGGCCATACATAAACCCAGCCCTGGTGGAGACGGATGATCAACACGTGGCTCGTATGGAGAGATACGCCCGCCATCTGCCCTCGGCCAAGTTGCTGCAACGGCTGACCAACGCCGGGTACTTGAACTATCGCTACAACAACTACGCTCGACTTAACTTGAGCAACGACCAGGGTGCTATAGTTGGTAGATCGAGTGTTTCAGAAAAACTTAACAGCGTACTAACAGTTAGTAAAATAATAGCTTAACTCTTGTGTCTTTTGGGGGAAGGGGGCATCTCACATGACAGAATTCAGGAGATGCTAAACGATGACGCCAGAAAGAGCTGCACTTCTTATACTTGTACTCAAGTTATCTACACTGGTGTATCCATGGATTATAAAAAGATAGCCTTTGTGTAGCCATATAACTCATTATCACAGGGGGTTGAGAAAAAGGGCCCTAAGCAAAAGTGTCTAATCAACTTATAAAAAATACTAAATAAAATAAGTTTAAAAGAGCTTTTTGAAACAGAAAGAAAATGAATTTTTAAGGGAGGAAAAAAGCACTTGAAAGGATATAAGTGATTAAGTTTTTTGAATCTTTTAAATAAATAATTATTTTTAATAACATCAATTTTTAAATTATTTATACTAATTGGTTATTAATTTTAACTAATGATCGTTAAACTTTTTTTAAAAAGAGTATGGTTGCCCTGGCACACCAACATAAATAATTTATTTAATTGTTCTTTAGTACTGTTTATAGAAACTAACTTTTGAACTAGGATGGATGTTTTCTTGGATAGCAAGACACATATAAATCAATAAGTCAATAAGTAAATATAGTTGATGGTAACTACACATAAAAAATGAATAGGGTGTGAGATTTAGAATTTTGGGCTCAATTTTAACACAAGATAACAATATAAGGGTATATGTGTGAAAATATTCCATGTGCATAAGAGAAGATGAGCCAAATCAGATGGGCTCAAAGTAAATAGATCATAAGGCTTACAGATAGAAGGAGAGAAACATGAGAGTAATTCTTTATTAATAACACTACAGGACAGGATGTAAATGAATTGTTTGTGACCAAAAAGGACAAAATTGTTGTACTGAAACATGAACAAGACTTGGAGCATGTCTGTGCTTTATTCTATTATTTCAATGTAACACAGAAAAATTAAATACCAGCCTAATGGATTAAAGTGGTTTTTCTGTTTTGTTTGATGTCATTGAAGCATTTGTTCAATCAATAAAATGATTACCACGTCCAATTAAATTTTGAGAGTTTTTGTTCACTAAATATTAATATTTTCTAAATCTTACCACTACACAGTTACACAGTAAATTTTTTACCTTATTTAAGAATTTTTTCATAAAAATTTACTTAGATTTAAGTAAGGTATTTAGATTTCCTTGCATAGTTGAAGTTGACAAGATATCTGTAAAAAAAAAGTAATCACAATTTTTTTAAAGTAATATTTTAATTGTACCAGTACCCATGACAAATGGTTAGCTATTTACCATAAAGATGACATGAGACACAGTCTGATACAATTACAGCTTTCAGCATCTTTTTTTAAAATACAATTTTAGTCTGAAAAATAAACAGTAGCTTCATCTGTGCAGCCTATCTCTTCTTGATCTTTTTTTTTCATACAGATTATAGGTATTAATTTTTAAAAAGTAGTTAATGTTTATCAAATCAGAATTCTGGTTATATAAGACATATTCTTTGGGTGAGAAATGAAATCTTAGATTTTCAATTGGACATGAATAAATGCATCAAAACCATACAAGCCAAAAAAGCTGTATTGAAATTCAATGTGAAAATTAAAGTAACAGAATAATTATATTTACAAATGTCAAGTAATTGTATTGCCATAGCAATAGAGCAAACACTTCTATTCATTGTTATCTAAACCTAAACCAGTGAATTTTCAAAGTTAAAGAAGAAATTATTTCTCATTTAAAACTCATTAAATCTTATTTAAAAAATTGAGTACCACATTGATTTGATATAAACAGAAACAAAACTACTTCCAAAATGTCAGCAAGTAAACAGTTATGTTTTAGTTAAATAAATGGTTAATTATTTATCAATAACAGAATATTTTTCTAAACAAGCCATCACAGCTTTATATCACAAGATATAGACATTAATGGGCTCAATTGATAAGTAAATTAACTATAATTAATGACATACCCCCCCCCCATGTTTCCATATACAAATATCTGCTTGTTAATTTAGACTATAGCAAGAAGTGACTTAATTTTTCTTTAAATTATCAAAAAATTAATTAAAATTCTATATCTACAACTTTAATTTCATTTAAAAATTGCTATAAATAAATATAATTTGGCAATTTTAATTTAGCAAATTATTTGTTTAAAACAGTAAAAACCAATTTAAAAACATTAAAAGTACATATTATAGTAGAAAACAGCAGCTATCAATGGATTTTATCAATGATAAAATAATACACATTTTTTTTCATAAGTAGATTGTGTCAATGGATGCAAGTTTTCAAATTAGTATTGCAAAGAATTAGAATTATTATATTTTAGTTCTATGGTCTCCAAGTAGCAATCTGAATATGGTTAATATAAATATAATAAAATTCAAGCAGTGTTGACCAAGGACTTAATCAAAATCAAGGCAGCCTTTACTTAATGTTTGGTAAAAATTATCTGTTAAAAGATATTGAAAGATAATTATAGTACATGTAGATAGATATAATTGTGTCCTGAGTCATTCTTGTTGAAATTCAAAAAATACATTTGTGTGGTCATTAAATTTTTATCTTCAAGTGCTGAGGTAAAAAAAACTAAAACCTTAGACTGTAAATAACAATTTCATAGGCAGTGTGAAAAAAGGCCAAAGTCAATGTTTCCTATAAGTTATAAGTAGAAGCTGTGTGGCTGTGCAGATATCTGACCACACTGCACAATAGTTTAGAATTACATTTTGATATGGATAAAACTGTGTTTATGGGGTGTACAATTTGCACACAAAAAATGGATGCTGTGCAACTTTGCACTAATGTTCCCTCTAAGGTTTGTTGGTCCTGGGCAAAGTTAAAAAAAATTAGTGTGCAAAGTTGTACAGCATTCATTTTTTGTGCAATATTTTACAAAATGTGTGTGCTTAACTGTGCAACCACACAGCTTAAACATTAAAGGAAACATTTCTTTGGACAAGAGTTTTTATTTTGCACATGGACTAACAAAACTTAGAGGGAACATTGGTTAGAGTACACAAAAGAAAATATCAGTTATAAAATGTGTAAATCATAGAACTACTATATTAAAATTTAAAATAATATTTTATTTAAAAACATCAAAAATAGTACTATGGGCTGATCGTTTGTGTACTTCTGTTCCATTAAAGATGAGTCTCTTATGTTAAATTAACAGAATGTGAGTATTAATAAGTTATAAGAAACCAAGTAAAATTAAAACATTAATCTTGGTTTAAAGATACGATTAAAGTATTAGTTATGGAAACTAGAATTTCACTGGAAGAAAAATCAACTAAATGGTTTCATCTTGTGTCGCTTACAAGTGCCCAGTTGTGTTTGCCGATGTAACATGCCGTAACAACTTGGGAGAACAATCGCAGTAGGCCACGCCTGCACCTGCTCTGTACTGTTGTATGCTTTGTGCTGGTTCCCACCTGATTTCAAAAAAATCATATCGTAAATACCTTGTCAATTCCATGAGAGTCTCTCATTACCAGATTGTCTTGAAATAACAGATTGTTCATATTTTCTAACATTAAAATGTATTGCTTTTTTTTGTTTGTTTTTTTTTCTTCAAATTTCCAAGCATTTTTAAGATTCTCTTTTCTATCTTTAATTTCTAAAAAATCTTTTACAACTACCTTATAAAAACTGAATAGTTTCGTGTTGGTATTTATTGATAAAGAGTTACTTATTACTATGCATACCAAAGAGCTGTTCTGAAAACCCTTTATCCTTATCTCCTTATATCTCCAGAGATATTAACAAAAGAAAACTTCTTGAAGTTGCCAAAATAAATTATACAAATTAATTTTAATCAAAAACATAGGAATTACTTCTTTGTAAGAGGATCAAATGCTTCTACTGAGTTGAGATAGTTAGATCCGTCATGGCCACCAACTGCGTAAAGTTTCCCTCCTAGTGCACTAACACCCACTCCACCTCTAGAACAAGACATGCTTGCAACTAATGTCCACTTATTTGATTTTGGCTCATATTTTTCCACACAATCTAATGGTGAGTTGTCATCAAAACCACCTGGTAAAAGTAGCAAAAAAATTGTACACCTTGATGTAACAAAACTTATAAATCTGCCTCACACCATAATATATTAATATGAAAGAAAGTAAAAATTAAGGTAAATACCAGGAATGTACAAGTTTATATTTAGATGACCTCAATTAGCAAAAAAAAACTTTTCCTACTATAAACTTAAATCCCCATCAAAAACTAATTGTGGTTATTATGGTCTCTCTACGGTGGAATATCACAAAATATTTACAAAAAGGAATCATTAAAAAATTAGCAAAACTTTTGGGGGTTTTTTTGGGTTGTTTTTCTAAATCATTACTTATTAGTTAATTTCCTCTAGCATCAATATTTCACATTTAAATTTATGATTTGTTGATTTAATTTAATAAAAAAACCAGTCAGGGATAAATCTAAAATTAAGATGATTTAAATTTATGTAATTTTGTTCCAAATGATCATTATATGTTATCGGCCTTGGATTAATAATAATATTTACAAACTAAACATATAATGCTCACCAACAACGTATATGCACCCATCAAGAACAGCTACTCCTGCCCCTGCTCTGCGCTTGTGCATACAGGCAATGGGATTCCACCTATTTAAATAGGGATCATACTTTTCACAGTTGTCAAGTGAACTGGTCCCATCATTACCTCCCAGAGCATACAGATGACCCTTTAAAATAAAAAGTAAAGAAACTCAAATAATATCAAAGTGACTTCAATACCTGCAAAAGAATTATAGTACAAGTAGTAAATAATTAAAAATTATTTAATTCAATAAAGAACATTCCAGTAATATATTTAGTTAATTTAGGCCTATTATTTGGTTGGGTTTAAATAAAGTACATTCTGAAATCTTCAAGTTAGTTAATAATTTTAAAAAAATAATTGCAAATCATTTTAAATGGCTGGTACGGTAAAATTAAAAGTTTGCTACAAAACCTAGTACACAAATTATGAGATAAGTATATAATAATTCAATACAACAGCCACACGTTGGATATAGTTGTACTCCTTTATAAACAAAATGTCAGACTATCTACAGCTATGCCCATAAGTATAAAATGAGCAGAGACAACATTTAAAGTTAAAGCTGATTCTGATTAGTAATTATTTTTTTATTAAAAATACATTGTAATATATATTATTTATATTAAGCAATATTCCCTTTAAGAAATTTTGATAAGGATATTATAAAATTTAATTGTTGGGTGTAAACTTTTGCACACAAAAAAGTTTTGCACAACTTTGCACACATATTTTTTTATTTTGCACATAGACCAAGGAACCTTAGAGGGAACATTGATATTAAATTGAAGAATTTATTATTTTATTGTACCTTTAAAGTGGCAACACCGACACCTCCCCTGGGAACTTCCATTGGTGCAATGAAACTCCACGAGTCACGGCTTGGATCATACCTCTCTACTGTGTTGAAGCAAGTTGCATCATCCAGACCACCTACAGCATATATCACATCCCCTAGGCATGCCAGGGCTATTCCTCGCCTAAAACATACAAAGTCAATATTATTAACAAATCAGAAAATAGAAAAGTTCAGCTTGACTTTTTCTTGGATGGTTGAACTCCTCCTTTAAACATTGAATAGCAATTTTAATAAATAATTAAACACTTTCCCACATATTGTCTGCTTGCAGAGAAAAAATATTTAATTTGGCAAAGAGGAGATTATATAATATCACATTTAAATCAATGCTCAAAGTGATCAACTTGAAATTGAAGATGAAATATACTTTTTTTTTAACACTTGAAAACTTATGTGTGCTGGTAGGTAAAGTATAATTTTAGAATCAAGACATTTCTCTGAGTCAGAGACTAAGATAAATGTTTTCCTTAAACTATTATTAAAAAATGATCCGATTTTATAATATTCTTTAATGGGGAATTTTTTTTAAAAAATTCAAATTATAGTATAAAAGAGTAAGGTATCATTATAAGCTAACATTTTAAAGTTCTATAATGGCCTGTCAAAAATATATAAAAATAAGTACTATTTCAAACCCCTGATTTCAGTATATTGCTATGAATATCTGTAACTCATTCACAGCTTCTTCTGAAATTAAAATCTTAATTTCTTGATTTTAGTAGCAAGCTATAGCTTCTGTAATTAAATATTAATCAGTATTCATTAATTAAGTGCAAAACTATTTAGAAATAAATTATGCTTAGTAAAAATGCAACATTAATGGCCTTATATTTTAAAATAGTGAACTTTTTGTTCACTATTATAAGACCATTATAGAGGCATGATAATGAAGCATACAGATTAAAATTGAAATAAGATTTTAACTTACATTTATGAAATTTCACAGAAACACCCCATCCCTCTGCATTGCTTGAAGGCTGAAGGAAGCAAGATTTTGTCAATATAGTTATAGAGAATCTGTTGTATATCGGGTAAACAAATCCTCATATGCTATGAGTACAGGAATTAAAACCGCTATTTCACTACCGGCACTCTGACTAACCTCAGTGTTTCCATTTGAGCAATAGGCCTCCAGGTATTTGATTTAGGATCAAACACTTCTCCACTGCGAAGGTGGTCTACACCATCATGGCCCCCAACAGCATACAAAAGGCCTAAAAAACATATTATATAAAAGAATGAGAAAAAATGTATAAAGCAGCAAATACTTAAACCAAAAAAATAAAGTAGCCTCCTTTGTTTTGACCTCATTGTTATATAAACGGCAAAATTTATTTAAGTCTCTCCCTGGCATCAAACTAGAATCCATCAAGTCAGGAGCTCTACGTCTTACCCCAAAATGGCAGACTCAGACAATGAGATGGCCCATTCAAAAACTGAATGCAGCATTTATGAAGTGCATTCCTCAAATAACATAATAAGAAATAAAAAGACTGTGACATCAAATCTCAAATAAACAAGAGTTTAGAGCAGGGGTTGGCGAACTTATTTGCCCGATACCCCAATATTATAAAATTGTATGTTGTCATTACCCCAAAGGAGCAGATTTTAGTTGATTATATAGGCTCTAAATGAGTCTGCATTACCCCCAAGAGTTCCCTTGTTACCCCAAATGGGGTAATTTACCCCTGTTTGCTGACCCTTGGTTTAGAGGATGGAAAATGCAAGTAGTTCAAGCATTAATGAATGCATATAATAAAGATCAAATTAATTGAAATACTAAATAATAATAATAATAATAATAATAATTGATAATTTATATAGCGCTGTATCCCAGTAAGGAACCGGGCTCACAGCGCTTTACATGGAGATCATAACATACATATAATAATTAAATAACCATTCATACCATAATAACAACATAAAGGACAGTACATTACACATAAGCTAATGTAATAATAAATAGAGTTATTAAAAATGCACTTATTTCTTATCCTTGAAAGTCTGATTGCGAATCAATTTAATTAATTATAAATTAGAAATAAAACAATAACCATTGTAGGAACAGACTCCAACATGTCGCCTTCTTGTTGTCATGTCAGCAACAGGAAACCATTTATCTTGCCGAGGATCATAACATTCAACGTTCTTAAAAGGGTCACCAGACGCACCTCTACCTCCAACACAGAAAAGAACACCTTAAAAAATATGAAGTTACATTTGACAAATTCTCTATCACAGAAGTGATGATATTACAAAATTGTAAATTGTTTAAAAATAACATTGAGATTTTTATTAATAAAAGTCATAATGGAAATACAAACTTTTAGATATCAATTCAAAACGCTGGAGAGAAACAACAACACAGTAACAATGTTAAGGTCTATAAAACCAACTATGAGCCCCATGAAGTTTCATTTAATATAGGTTATATGAATTACATCAAAACAGATGATCAGGGCCTGCTTACTTGGTTTTAATGCACTGAGGTGCTACCTCCCACTGTATATGGCCCATGCCATATCTGGAAGATAAGGTAACTAAGTTAAAGAGCTTGACATCTACACAAAAAATGCCTTTTAAAAGAGTAATTGAAGAAAGATAGGTTCAGGGATCTCCAAAATATGTAAAATGTGCAACTAATTTGATCCTTAATAATAAATTTTAAAGAAATAATTTACATTTTCAGAAAGCATACATTAACATTATACAAGAGCAATAATTCATTTCTCATTATGTTCCAAAGTTTGGTGGTGTTTTTCGGGGGAAAATAGTCAGTGATGAAATTAAATGTTTGTAGATTTTTTATTTTTTTTAAAACACTATTTTTTTAATCTGAATACTTAAATTGGAGAACCCTGATCCAAGACAAAGGCTCTTTAAATTGACTATTTTGAAAGTGTATAATTAGTGTTACCTGCATAGCTTTTTCTTGGTCGTGACCTCTCAGTGATATTGAGTTCAGGGACAAGGCTAGCTTGTGACATTTTGTAGGATTTAGCTTCATCAAGTAAATCCCTACATTTCAGGTTATTGCGAATAAGTTCATCTTTCTCAACTTGCTCCACGAGGAATGTGGGATTCAAAAGCGGCAACTTGATCTGGGTTTTTAAAAAACTTTTGACAATTCCATTTCAATTTTATAATAGTAATAGCGGCATCAGTTGTATACAAGTTAGATCAAACTTACAATACTAAATCTCTTTTAAACACTAAACTTAAAAAACACACTGACTAATTCTAATATTTGAGATTAATAATAATTTGAGGTTGTATAAAAACAATTTTAAAAACTGGGCCTTATAATTTGAAAAGTTTTACAAACACTATCATACTTGAACAATAATAAAAATAAACAGTAAATTTCTATTTTCAAAAAAAAATTTTTTTTAATTTTTAAATAAAAGTATAGTAACTGCTGACTCACCATTGCAAGTAATGATGGTAGAAAATGGCTACGTTTCTCTGTGTCATGTTTTATCCAACTCAAAATGGCTATGTATACTTGCTCTTCTGAATCAACATTGAGATCAGGTGATGCGGCAAGTAATGTGAGGATCTCTATTGGCATGGATAGAAACTCCTCATTTTGAGAAACAGAAATAAAATTGTCTCTTATGTAATTGTCTGTGGACTTGATCAGTTCCACGCGATTGTGGGCTTCAGCAAAGCTTCTAACCTGTTATTAAAAGTGTAATAGTTAATTGTAATTGGTTTTTATAAAATATTGTCAATTTTTTCTAGCCTATAAAAATGGGCATACTAAAAATGTGCCATATTTAACTTTAAAATAAATATGATAAATTATAATATTGCAATTATCTCTATTAACATAAAGTAATTTTTAAAAATTAATATATCATATATTATATATTTACGCTCAATTATTACTGCCGCCTAACACTAAGGGAAATCACTCTGCTTTTTTTAAATTTTGCGTTGTAAGCAGTGCTGATTGACTCAAATAGTTTTTTTTTGGTGCAGTAATTTGGTGCGCTGCTTTCTAAAATTAGTTTAAAAATAGTGTGGTAATTAGCACTGTAAAAATTATTATATAAATGCTTTGTTTAATTTTCAGGAATATTTCGTGTTTATCATACAAGGATAAGTTACTTGGGCTTTTGACCCCCCCAAAAAAGTGGGCGCCTTAGGCGCCCTACAACCTCAATTTAAAATTACTTTGTGTACATTTAAGGTAGTTTAATATTACGTAGCTATCATACAAGGACAAGGTTGTTGGGCTTTTGAAAAAAGTGGGCGCCGTAGGCGCCCTAAATAAAAAGGGCGCCGCAGTAAAACCTATATTATATACATACTTTGTTAACATTTTAGGAATATTTCGTATTTATCATACAAGGATATGTTACTTGGGCATTTAACATAAAAAATAAAATTAAAAAAAAACTATTATAAAATACTTTGTGTACATTTAAGAAATTTTAATATTACGTATTTATCATACAAGGACAAGTTAGTTGGGCTTTTGAAAAAGGTGGGCGCCGTGGGCGCCCATAAAAAAAGGGGGGCGCCGCAGCTCAAACTAGTATAGAATAGGACTGCAATAAAGCTTTTTAATAAAATACAAAATACACAAACAAATTGTGTAATGAAAACAATAAATTTGAGCTTTATTATTAAACTAACACGACAGCAAACGTTTCGGCTATGCCTTCATCAGTACAATAAACATAAAGTATGTACTTACATAAGTACATGTACATGTAATAAAATTATATTTAAATTCTTAAGACATATTACATCAGTGAAGGCAAACCTATGCCACACGTGCCACTGACGGAACGCAGAGCCTAATCAGCCGGCACCCAACTAAAATATTACTTCCTTAATTAAACCACTGTGCTGGGACTTTGTGTTGGCAGTTTGCTATATAAAAGTAGGTTTTAATTGAATTTTGGGCACGCAGCCCCAAAAAGGTTTGCCATCACCGTATTATATCATAAAACAGTTATGTAAAATATAGAGAAATGAAAAACAACAAACAATGACACAGTATATAGAAAAAAGGAGGAAGTATCAAAAGTTACAGTCAAAACCACAACGGGAAAAAGATTCTACGGTTAGGTAAAGTTATGAATTTGGTTAATTCCATACGGAGCAAACGTCCCAAATCGTTTTATAAATCTATTTTCCATGTAGATCCTATCATGGGTATTGCTTGCATATAAAATACTAGTTACTGTTACATCTGAAATTCTGTCATGGTCAACACTGTTGAAATGTTTAGACACAGGACATTGAGCCTGTTTATTTATATTATACAGGTGTTCTCTAAACTGATCTCCAAGACAACGACCTAAATTTTATTGCCCCTCTTGCAAAGCATTGCATAAATCATGTTCTGACTTGTGCAAGTGAATCCATCTTTTATTTTGAATTTTTCAAGAGGGAAAGAAATTTTGTCAATTTCAATCACATATGGACAATTATTGCAACGGTTACGGTTGCAACCTTTTGTTCCAATATGTGCTTTCATTGTGGGAAGGTGATTCCTTACAAGTATATCTCTCCGGAAAGCAAAAAAAGGGGAGGTTTTTTGAAGATCTGCTTTTTAAATAATGGTTTTGAGGAAATTTTGATAGTTTTAAAAAGCTCTAAAAATTTTAAAGACTAAGTGAGCACACTTATTGACTATTGCCATTATATTTAAATTAAAAAAAGTGTTTAAACAAGACTATAGTAAAAGATTATTTAAAAAATAAATCAATAACAATTGTTTAAACTTTTAATTGAAACCTAAAAATCTTCCAACGCCAATAAATTTCAAAATTTTACAAATTAATTAATCTATCAAAATTATTTCAATAATTTTTAAACCTTATCATACTTTTCAAAGAAATTTTACACATACCTCAATGCAGTTCGATGGGTGCAGATGTGATTGCATGAAATTGCTACAGGCATTGGCAACAGTCTCAATTTGTAAAATTGAAGCAGCATACAAGATGGATTGAACATTATCGGTGCTGAGCTTTATGCGGGATGTGTAGGCATATTGAATTAATTTTTCCATGGCATCCTCTTCTATGTCTTTTATAATTATGGATCTTTCAGTTGCCTCTGCCATCTGGGATTGAAACATGGCTCTAAAGTACTGAGATACACAGGCCAGAACCAGTCTGTGGCATAAAAAAAGCTTTTTGCCAACCTGAAATATGAAGTGTGAAAAATTATCCTTAGGTCCATTTTGCAAAATTGGTTAAGAATGATTTGTATGAAATCCATAAAATTCTAACATTTTAGAAATTAGATTTGGTGTAAGAGGGAATATAAAGATGAAAAAAATAGTAGTAAATTTACTAACAATAATATTAAGGCCTAATTAATTCGTTAATTAATTGTGCAAGATAAATTTAACTCTAAATTTAAACCGTTTCCAATTTCTAATTTGTTAATATTTTTAAATTTGTTTTTCCCAACTGATTTCCAAATCCAAAAGTTGAAAATTATTCACCCATTTTTTTAAGGGGAGGGCAGGAAATTTTGACATAATTATGAAGGGGAATAATTAAAGGTTGTTTGGGGATTGGGGAGGTAATAGTGTTTCTTTCTGAGAATATTTTCTGAACAGGAAAAGGGGGGGGGTATACAGATCTTTGATGAGAGGCAGTGTGCATCCAGAAATAGACAGTGTGATGGGCCCACTTGTAAACAATAGTCTGGAGTCCAAACCTTCATTCATTCCACTTGGAGTATTGGCAAGAAAAGAAATCATTTAATGTAATTATCAAACAGCAGAGAGATAGATATATATATGTACAAATTTCGAAAGTCACAATTTATTTTTTCAAAGAGACGCATGGAATTCCATACCACAAGTTGGGGACCACTGAATTACATGATTTTTTTAGCATCCAGGTTTTTAAAAAAAATGTATATATGGATTTTGAAATATTAGCTTGATTGGTGTGTAAGTGGGTGTTAAAGCTGATAGTAAGTCCCCTGTACATTTTTATCAAATTCAATATCAAGGGATGCCTTTAGACACATAACTTTCATCAATAATGCAACACGAGGAGCTTGGAATTAGGGGGCTTTTAAACATAATTTATTGATAATCAATAGTCGCAAAATTAACTATATCTAACTATTTATTTGTTTAATCTACTTAATGAATTAATGAATTTAAAAAGAATTCAGTCCAAAATAAGGACCAGGATGGTTTGCCAGCTTGTGGTGTTTAAACAAAAAATTTGGAGAAAGTGGGTTAAAAGTTGCCTGAAATTACTGAAAAGTTTTGTTTTAATGTATGGCATATTAGCAAATAGCTGTGGGTAATAGTAACAGTAATTATTTGCAGAAGAATGTCTCAATACCAAATATTCTATTTTCAGACCTGACTTAATCAACATTAGGCTATAGGGTACTTGTTTTTTATCCGACCCCCAATGCAACATGAACATTTTTTGTAAAAACTTGGCCTAACGTCACATTTAATTAACAATGAATATAGTCAGCTATGGTTAATGTTCCATCATCCTGGTGGCCAGAATGTTACAATGACATCCATGATGATGTCAAAAGGATCAGCGTGTCTCATTTTCCCACGATTACACCGCATGTACTCGCACACATAAGAGTCTATTATATAACAATGAGCCCCGTTTTGGCATTTATTTATTCCTTTGCAGATTTCCTTAACCGCTCAATTTGTTGGGTGTTAGCACAGGTATTAGGATCGACGCAATGTAGGCTGTGATTCACTGTTTCGTGTAACCCATGCCAAATTAAAAAGGAAATAGAGATATTATATTACAATTTATAATAAATAAAGCAGCAAATTAATGTTTTTAAAGCCTACTTTCTTTCATTTATCATTTATATAGTTTTTAGTTTTAATGGGGGTTGTTCTTGTCAAATGTCAAAATAGTCAATTTTGTTACTTAAAGTATTTCACGCTATTTTTGACCATTTTTACCCCTGCTCCCTGACACAAACTGTCACAAATCTTGGACCCCCCCCCCTAAAGTACGTCCCACTTTCGAACAAAAATGTTTTTTTATTAACAAAATAATTTTAATTTAATTTAAAACGTGACGTCACACATGGCCTGACACCCCCCTCCCCCCTGTCACAAACTGTCAAACTTTCTTACACCCCCTCCCACCCTCTGGAGCGTGACATACTTTATGGACGGCACCTTAGCCTTATAATTTATTTTATTACTTTATTGCTTATTAGCAAATAGCTAATATTAAAAAAAATTTAACTGAATTAATGATTTTAATTTTAATTTATTTAATCTTCATCGTCATAAGTGGGAGAAGTCCATAGCCATAGCCATTAGTAGCCTAAGTATCGTGGTGTTGCCAACAGTTAATACCAAAAAATAAATAACTTCGGATAAAAAAACAAGTACCGGCTATAGCATAGTATTAGTAATTAGAAGAAATGACAACAAATCTCCCTTCCCCGATAAGAATAATAAGATCCTATTTTTCAATAATTAAGCAAAAGCTTATGTCATGTACATTGATTTCCACATCACACAACTCTCTTGACTGATAGAAATGGTAAAGTAAATCCAAGTTTTCCTTGGCCAGGCCTTCATTGACAAACTCTGGAGAGTAATCATCCATCTTTCAGCTGAGTGAAGGCACATCTTTTTCTTAGTGTACTGTTGCAAAGACATAAACATTTCAGTTTCAGACTTATTTAAAGTTATTTCAGATGACAAATAAAATAAATTTTTAACAGCAATTTAAAAGATACTCAATTTCAATATTACTAATTAAAGCAAATGAAATACATCTTTTGCCATTTGCAATCAAAATATATGGATTATGAGTTATGAGATACTTGTACTTGTATCATTGCATAAGTATAAGAAGTATTTAAAGTGTATATTAAATATTATATTAATTATTAAGAGTAATAATAAATAATAGTAATAGTAATAAATAAGTAATAGTAATAGGCAATGGCAATAGGCATATGCGGCATAGTGTAGTGTAGTAGTAGTAGGCTATAATTTAATCATCATATTAAATATAATTAATAATAATTCCTTTAAAATTTAATAAATAAAATAAGCCTTAATTCTTACTTAATGCCTTAATTCTTTTAAGTCTAAATATTAAATACTAATACTATAGACTATAGATACAATACTAACAATGTTAGTAACATACTTTAAGACTATTCACTATACTATACTATACAGTATACTTGAGTATACAGTCTATTTTGAACGACGACATACACATAACACTAACACTTTCTCTTAGATTATTGTCATTGTAGATGAAGTTGTAGCCGTAGCTGTATGTAGGCGGAGGTTTTTGTGAATTGAACAATGTAAAATTTCCATTTCAAAGTCAAGGTTATCGGCACAGCTAGCTAAGTTCCTAGCTTAACTAAAATATGAATGTTTCAGTGAGTACTTATCACAGTGTCCTGAATACGATCACTGAAAGTTACTGGGGCTGACAACTACACGCTTAGCTATGTAACAGCATCAGCGCTGTTAACCGCTGTCTGCTCAGCATTTTAACTTCTCTTTATTCAAAACGGTGAAACAATTATATGCAAATATATAGCTATATTATACAGAAATGTATGTGCCCGGCTAGCTCAGTCGGTAGAGCATGAGACTCTTAATCTCAGGGTCGTGGGTTCGAGCCCCACGTTGGGCGTTGCTTTTTTTAAATTTTTTTAAAATATAATTAATTGAATGAAGTGAAGTCTAGAGTCTTCAAAGAATAAAGTCATCTATTTTAGCACTGATACTCTGAGGTAAGCAGCACCACTCTACGCCCATTATTTATTTGCAGGCATATGCCTATTCAATTTAATCGTTGACGTTGCTGCTGATATGCCATAGCCCAGTGATGGCGAACCTTTTTACAAGCTTTTATTTAACTCACACTGTTTGTATGTTGTATCCGTCAAATCTTGTAATTGTAACGTAAAATTAAACCACTTCTGATGGTCCTAGAGATCTCAAAATTTTACCACAGATAGATCTTGGATGACAATACATTGTATCAAAATTTCAGATCGATCGAATGTACCGTAATTAAATAAATGCATTTTTACGTTTATCTTTATATATAATCTGTATCCGTGCTATTCTTGACTTTCACGTGAATGTCACCGGAGTTCACAACCAGCCATGGATGACGACATTCCAGGTGTTAAACAGCTCAGTAATTCGAAACTAAATCTAAATTGACATGATAATACAAGAGGAACAACTGGTATTTGTGTAGCCTAGTTGGCCCAATTGTTAGCTTAATGGATTTTTGACCTGGAGGTACTGGGTTCAATTTTCAGTTGGGGAAACTGATATTTTTTAAATACATAAATTTGTAATTAATAATCTATCTTTTTACCACGATCACATTTAAGTTATAGACAACGAAGTTTGACTAATTAAATTGAGTTGATTATGTCAAAAAATTGATTTAAAAATTGTGTTACTAAAAAGTAGAAAATAAAATATTTAAAAAATCTTTTTTTAAAAGGACACGCTTTTATTTACATATAGAAAGTGCACTAAAAAGAAGAAAATAAAAATTTTCAATCCGTGAACCTATCGACTGCACATAAAAGAGTGGGGCCCTCATCACAACTCGCAATCATGTACAAAGCTGCGAAACATAAATACAAATTTATATGAATATTAATAAACATTTAAAGTTTCACAACTTTGATTATATACATGCTACTATCATATTAATTAGAAAAATTTATCAAAATGCAAAAGAGTAGTTGCAATAAGAAATGAGTTGTGATGGGCGCCCCACGCTTTTATGTGCAGTCGATAGGTTCATGGATTGAAAATTTTTATTTTCTTCTTTTTAGTGCACTTTCTATATGTAAATAAAAGCGTGTCCTTTTAAAAAAAAGATTTTTTAAATATTTTATTTTATTTTTGGGGCCGCGTGCCCGAAATTCAATTAAAACCTACTTTTATATAGCAAAGTGCCAACACAAATTGCCAGCACAGTGGTTTGGTTAAGGAAGTATTACCAGAATTCGGGCGTGGAATGGGTTTTCTAAAGAAACCAGGAAAACCAACACTTTATCAACATTTAAAACTCTAATAAGAATGCAGAACTAAACACAAAACCATAGATAAGCGTAGGACGGTGGTAGGACGCAATAATATTATGTATAGAAGGAGTGTCTGTAACAGATAAGATAAGATCTTAGTTGCGAGCCGGCTGGTGAGTCTCTGCGTGCCGTCTGTGGCACGCGTGACATAGGTTCGCCATCACTGCCATAGCCTATGGGGCCGTCCATAAATGACGTCACGCACCTAGGGGGGAGGGGGTCACACTTTTGTGACGTTGCGTGACGAGGGGGAGGGAGGGGGGTTGAAGAAATGTGACGTCACATCAAAAGGGTAACTTTAAATAAAACTTCCACTGAAATATTTGGTCGCTTACAATTTATTTAATGACTTTTTTTTTCTTTTTAAAAAAAAATCAATGCTTCTCAATGTGCCGGTCGGTAGGCCATCAGACGCTGGTTGGCGTATGCTATCAAGACACGAAAATTTAATCTAATTATAATCCTTAAGTTTGAGAATCCACAAGATAACATATGAAATTGTTACACTGCGTCGTTTGATGTTGACATCAAAGCATTTGTGATTTAACCGCAGCTCCGTTTGGTTCTCTCATGCCCGTTACCACAAAATATACAAGTTTATGTATGCGTTACAGATTCTAGGTCCTGCTCACATGACTCCGGGACATGGGGGAGCGTCTTTAGCACCCCCACCCCCACCCCCGAAAATGCTACTGGTGAGTTTTACAAGCATGACAAGTGTCTAAAAATGATTTGAATAGGATTATGTGTAGATATTTTAAGTCAAAACGACACGGAATATCCTTTTTCTTTAAAAGGGGAGGGGGGAGGGGGAGGGAATCTATTTGATGGAATTTAAAACGTTTTAAGTTTGATATAATTGTTCGATGGGTTTTTGGTCAAACGCCCCTGGCCATTCTAGTCTTCTAGATCAGTGCTTCTCAAAGTGGTGGTCCACGGACCGGTGCCAGTCCGTGGGCCATCCGCTGCCGGTCCGCATATGTTCTAAAAAAAAAGGACAGAAAAAATTGTCAGTGCAAGGAAAATAGTGTACCGGTCACTGGTACAATGGAAAAAATTCCTGCTGGTCCGCAATACTAAAAAGTTTAAGAAGCACTGTTCTAGATATAATGGTAAATGAGCCCATTTAAAATTAGTCAAGTATTCATTAACTTTATTGAATGCATTAAATTCTTGACATCGCAATTCGAGAGGAGAACAAAACAACTTTTCTTCTTAGCTCAGTTTTTAAAGCATTAATTTTAAATATGACAGAAATGATACGTGATAAAGACAAGTCATGTGGATTAAGATTATTGTCACTCGTGTCAATTATCAATATAAATGAAAGTAGGGTAGATTTAGGTGTCTTCATATAGTGCGTAGGTAAGAAATCTACATAGTTGTCAAATTTTTAAAAAATGCATTTTCTGGAAGGAACTGGTTTAATAATGGGCATATGTTCCAAGCGTACACGTACATATTACGTATTTTAATATATCTAGCGGATTGTAGTGGATGTTATATGTCCCAAATAAGTCTGCATTACTCCCAAGAATTCCCTTTTTGACCCCAGTTCATGTTATTTACCTCTGTTCGCCGACCTCTGTCTTACGGGATGCCCGTCAGTCAATTGAGGGATTTTTTAAAAATACATTTTAAAAATGTTATTTTTAAATAATTTTTTTTCTAAACAAAGACGTTAACCGTGAGGATTATTAGTCAATGTTTAATTTGTATGCATTAAAATAAAATATAAGCTAAGCATGTTAACACAGTTCGTTTTCTGAAGGCCGATTAAACGTTTTTTTAAAATGCTTCACGTGGGTTACAATATTACAATTTAGATCTTGACTAAATAAAAAATAAATACTAAAATGACAATAAAAGTGATTTGAAACATACTTATTTTCAAATAGAAAATAAATTTTTTGTTTTTTTGTTGGTTTTTCTTGTGTTTTTGTTTTATTTATTTATTTATTTATTTATTATTTTTTTTTGGGGGGGGTCAAAGATTTGTGACGTATTTTTAGAGGGGGGGGTCTAAGTTTTTGTGACGACACATGACGATGGGGGGAGGGGGTAAAAAATCGGCAAAAATTGCGTGATGTCATTTATGGACGGCCGCTATGGGCATTTTGCGGGACGAGTGGACGTATGTTAAAATTAAAACACTATGCAACACATATTTGAAATGGAGAGAAAATTCAATGAAATTGGTTGGTGTATAGTAGATAGTATATTCTGTGGCCAGTGATTCAGTGTTTTGCTTCAACTGCAAAATTGTAGCAACTACTACATCTTCTTCGTTATCAAACGATTGTTGTAGAGATTGTCGGCATATAGTACAAACCCTCAAAAATCATGAAACTACAAAAAACATTTTGAAGCCCAAAAGCCATGGCTTGAACTTGATGTGAATGTTCGTTTAAAAACTTTTCAAACAACAGATGTTACTTCTCAAAGATTTTGGAATGCAGAAACCCCGAATTGGAACTCTGTTTTTTAACGTGTATTTTCGATTGTCTAAGTTTTAGGAGAAAGCTGGTCGGCATTTAGAGATAGCAATAAAAATGTATATGAACATGATAATGGAATAATTCTTAAGCTGTTACAAATATTAGCTTAATCAGATCGTGTCATGGAGGAGCATATAAGAAGGGCTTTGAATAAACAACAACAACAAAAGACTTGAGTAAAACCATTCAAAATTAGGTCATTCGCCTATTTGCACACAATGTCAAAAATAACATTAACATTAACATTTAAAGCAAAATATTACTCAGTTATAAAATATTGCTCACCTTATTTAAGTAAAACGAATCACATGACCTTCGTTATAAGGTTTAACTTATCATATCTTATCTGTTACAGACGCTCCTTCAATACATAAGATTATGGCGTCCTACGCTTATCCATGGTTTATGTCTTTTTCAGATTGAAAGATCCAGTCAACAACTTTTCGATGAACTTCAAGAGCTGATAAAAGCTGGCATTGCCTTTGGAAAACGTGGAAGGCCATGGATATGATAATGTGTCGAATATGAGAGGAGAACATGCCGGGATGCAAGCAAATATTAGAAACATCAACCCTCGTGCTTTTTATACCATGTGGTAGTTATGCACTCTAGTGATAAATGATACGCCCAAATCATCATTATAATTAGCCAAATTCTTTAATATTATCCCAAAATTTTACTTGTTTTCTTCATCAACTTTCATATGTGGCCATTCTTTTAATGTAAAGCACGTTGAAGAAGAACTATTCAAATTTATTTGTTCTGTCGAGATATGATAAGAGGTTTTTAATCATGTCAATCCCAATTTCTTGTAAATGATTAACGTAGCTTATGTATAATGTACTGTAATTTTTGTGTTTGTTATGATATGAAAGTTAATTTAATACTTATAGGTATGTTATTTCTTTCACGTAAAGCGCTGTGAGCCCAGTTCCTTACTGGGTTACAGCGCTATATAAATAATCAATTTATTATTATTATTATTATAAACTCAAGCAGGGCAAACATTATGATATTGCATTGGCAATTAAAACTTTAGAAAGTTCAAAACATATATATATATATATATATATATATATATATATATATATATATATATATTATATATATATATATATATATATATATATATATATATATATATATATATTAGGGCTGCGGAAATTAACGATTAATTTCTCTAGTAATCGATATAAAATTTTAACGCTTTAATTTTTTTAAACAATTAATCGACCGACCACTTATAAATGTACTTGAATTCAAAAAGTAAAAATATTTCGGCCGATAAATATAAACTAATTTCCGGACAATTACACGAACATTTTGGTTTTAAACTTGTTCAAAATGTTGCTAAGGTTTATGGTGTCCATTGAGAGAAATCGTTTACCTACCATGCAATGTTCCCTCTAAGTCTAAGGTTCGTTGGTCCGTGTGCAAAGTTGCACAACGTCCATTGTGTGTGCAATATTTTACAAAATTTGCTGCGCGGTGATTCTAAACTCCTGCGTGGCGTCGGTCAAATATCTGCGCAGCGGCGCTACTTAAAGGGAACATTGCTACCATGGTTCTAACACTTCGCTTACATATCACCTGCAAACCAAACATCCACAATCTACAGCTATGTGAACGATTGTTCCGCTCGGCTGGTTATATTGTCAATAAGACCCGCTCATCACTTGAACCAAATAATGTCAATACACTTGTCTGTTTGCGTTGTTGGTTAAAAGATGTCATATAAAGAAGGCATTCCAGTGTTATTTCGATTTTCAACAAGTACGTTTAATAACTGTTACTTATGACACCATAAATGTCAATTTGTGGCTTTAATCGAAATTAACGATTAATTAATCGTTAATTTTTTCAAAAGTTGACGATTAATTTTAAATAAATCGTTTACAGCCCTAATATATATATACATGTATATTATTATATATTAGGGCAGCGGAAATTAACGATTAATTCATCGATTAATCGTTAACAAATTTTAACTATTAAATTATTTTCAACGATTAATCGCACCATCACTTACAAAACATTGGAAGTCAAAAGTAAATAAAAAATTATAATAAAAAATAGCGGACATGAATAATAAAATTTTGATAAAGTTTGCCTACCATGGATCTAATACTTCGCCTACTTATCAAACCAAATGAAAAGCGCATTAAGCTAATGGCAGTAATCGATTCTGACTCAGAGACAGAAAATGACGACAGCACTTCTGATGAATTACTGCGTTACAAAATGGAGATGAACGTTCCAGAATCCAATAACCATCTACAATGGTGGAAACTTAATGAACACCGATATCCGATAATGCCATTCCTTGCCAAGACCTTTTTTACCAGTTACCAGTTACTTCAGTTCCACGTGAATGATTGTGTAGCTCGGCTGGTTATATTTTCAATTACACCCGCTCAGCACTTGAACCAAATAATGTCAACACACTTGTCCTTTTGCGTAGTTGGTTAAAAGATGAGATATAAAGGAGACATTCCAGTGTTATTTAGATTTTCAACAAGAACGTTTAATGAGTGTGACGAGGGGGAGGGGGAGTTTAAGAAATGTGACGTCACTTCAAAACGCGCTACTGTAAATAAAAATTCCACTTAAATTTTTGATTGCTTTCAATTTATTTAATTATGTTTTCAATGGCTTCACACGTGTTACAATATTAGAGTGCAGTCTTACCACTAAATACATAGTTAAAAAGCAAAAAAGTAATTTGGAACATGCTATTTTCAATTAGAAAATATGGCTTTTAGGGAGGGGGTGGAGTCAAAGCCTTGTGACGTAATATTGGAGGGACGTCTAAGTTTTTGTGACGAGGGGGGTAAAATCGGCTAAAATCGCGTGACGTCATTTATGGAGGGCCCCTAAGCCCATATTCGATGCACAGGAAAAAAATACAAAATTGAATTCTTTTATCACCTTGGGGACCCTCCATAAATGACGTCACGCGCCTAGGAGGGGAGGGGGAACACGCATTTGTGACGATGTGTGACGAGGGGGAGTGGAATGTGTAAGAAATGTGATGTCATATCAAAACCCCCAACTTTAAAACTAAAAATAATCAAGAACTATTTGAAAACAACATCTAAAAAAGTAGGGTTGCCAGGTGGCTGTCTCAAAAATACCGGACACTAGTGTCGAATTTTGTCGATGGCACAATATTTAAATGTAAAATGTCCGGTATTGCTTCCATTTTTCCATTGGACAAATAACGATAATACCGGACAGTCCGGTACAAAACCGGACGTCTGGCAACCTTACAAATAAGATTTTCAGACCTCCCTTTATTCAGAATTGAGTAACAGCCTGAAATAGAGGTTTATAAATTAATTAGAGAATTATCCTAAGGGGCCGTCCATAAATGACGTCACGCACCTAGAGGGGGGAGGGGGGGTCACACTTTTGTGACGAGGGGGAGGGAGGGGGTTTGAAGAAATGTGACGTCACATCAAAACGGTAACTTTAAATAAAACTTCCACTGAAATATTTGGTCACTTACAATTTATTTAATGACCTTTTTTTTTAAAATCAGTGCTTCTCAAAGTGCCGGTCGGCCATCAGACGCTGGTTAGCGTAAGTTATCAAGACATGAAAATTAAGTCTTATTATAATCCTTAAGTTTGAGAACCCACAAGAGTACGTATGAAATTATTACCCTGCCTCGTTTGATGTTGACATCAAAGCATTTGTGATGTAACCGCAGCTCCGTTTGGTTCTCTCACGGCAGGAGTCGGCGAAATTTTTTTTCCGTTACCCCAAAATATACAAGTTTATGTGTGCGTTACCCTCCCCCCCCCACTCCCAGACTCGAGGTCCTGCTCACATGACTCGGGGTTTTGAGGGGGGTGTCGTTAGTTTCTTCTTAGCTCATTTTTAAGGCATTAATTTTAAATGTCACATAAAGGATACTTGATACATTCAAGTCATGTGAATAAGATTATTGTCACTCGTGTCAATATAAATGAAAGTAGGGTGGATTTAGGTGTCTTCGTGTAGTACGAAGGTAAGAAATCTACATAGTTGTCAAATTTAAAAAGTGCATTTTCTGGAAGGAACCGGTTCAATAATGGGTATATGTTCCAAGCGTACAATAAGTACTGTCATTGGCCCCTACGAGGACCTACTCACATCAGTTAAGAAGAGGAAATTACGATGGTACGGACACGTGACAAGAACTGGAGGTCTCGCAAAAACCATATTACAAGGCACAGTTCAGGGAGGAAAGAAAAGAGGCAGACAAAAGAAGAGATGGGAGGATGATGTCATTCAGCGACTCTCAAAGGGCAGCACAGGACCGCGACAAATGGTGTGTGTTAGTGAGCAGTTCACGATGGTGCCCCAACGACCCATCAACGGGTTAAGGGATAGTTCAAGTTCAAGTTCAAGTACATGAACACATGACGTATTTTAATATATCTAGTGGATTGTAGTGGATGTTATATGTCCCAAATGAGTCTGCATTACCCCCAAGAATTCCCTTTTGACCCCAGATGAGGTAATTTACCCATGTTCGCCGACCTCTTTCTTACAGGATGCCCGTCAGTCAATTTAGGGAAAATACTATTTTTAAATATTTTTTTTTCCTAAACAAAGAAGTTAACCGTGATCTTTAATAGTCAATGTTTAATTTGTATGCATTAAAATAAATTATAATCTAAGGATGTTAACACAGTTCGTTTTTTGAAAGCCGGTTAAACGTTTTTAAAAAACGGACCGGTTCAACCGGATAGGGGCCGTCCATAAATGACGTCACGCACCTAGGAGGTAGGGGGGAAGGGGGTCACACTTTTGTGACGATGCGTGACGAGGGGGGGGAGGGGGGTTGAAGAAATGTGACGTCACATCAAAATGGTAACTTTAAATAAAACTTCAACTGAAATATTTGGTCGCTTACAATTTATTTCAGGACTTTTTTTTCTTTAATTTTTTTTTAATCAGTGCTTCTCAATGTGCCGGTCGGTAGGCCATCAGACGCTGGTTGGCGAAAGCTATCAAGAAATGAAAATTAAATCTAATTATAATCCTTAAGTTTGAGAACCCCCACGATAACGTATGAAATTGTTACCCTGCTTCGTTTGATGTTGACATCAAAGCATTTGTGATGTAACCGCAGCTCCGCTTGGTTCTCTCACGGCAGGCGACTTTTTTGCCAGTTACCCCAAATATACAAGTTTATGTGTGCGTTACGCCCCCCCCCCGACCCCCAGACTCTAGGTCCTGCTCACATGACTCGGGGATTTGAGGGGAGCGTCGTTAGCCCCCCCCCCTTCCCCCAAAAATGCTACTGGTGAGTTTTACAAGCATGAAAAGTGTCTAAAAATTATCTGAATAGGATTATGTGTAGATATTTTAAGTCAAAACGACACGGAATATCCTTTTTCTTTAAAAAAGCGGGAGGGAATCTATTTGATAGAATTATATACGTTTTAAGTTTGATATAATTGTTCGATTGGTTTGTGGTCAAATGCCCCTGGCCATTCTAGATATAATCATAAATGAGACCCATTTAAAATTAGTCAAGTATTCATTAACTTTATTGAATGCATCAAATTCTTGACATCGCAATTCGAGAGGAGCACAAAACAACTTTTCTTCTTAGCTCAGTTTTTAAGGCATTAATTTTAAATATCACAGAAAGGATAATTGATACAGTCAAGTCATTTGGATTTAGATTATTGTCACTCGTGTCAACATAAATGAAAATAGAATGGATTTAGGTGTCTTCGTATAGTACGTAGGTAAGAAATCTACATAGTTGTCAAATTTTTAAAAAATGCATTTTCTGGAAGGAACCGGCTCAATAATGGGCATATGTTCCAAGCGTACACGTACACAAGACGTATTTTAATATATCTAGTGGATTGTAGTAAGTGGGGTCACTAGGGGGGGGCGAGGGGGGCGGACCGCCCCGGGTGACACCCATCAGGGGGTGACACCCGCGCCTAAAATTTTACTGTGTCAGAAAAAAAGAAGACACATTTTTTCATCTATAAAGAAATTAAGAAATAAAATGCAATACGTTAAACGCGAAAACTTTTATTAAACAAATATCAGTTAACTTGCAATAATGAAACAGTCCCAACACACAAACAACATTAAAACAAATTTTTAAAAAAAGAAAAGAAACAGTCGCAGCAGAGAGATCTTTAAAACAGGCTGGACATGAAAGGGGCAGTGTCCTGTGTTTTAAAAGAAATAAAGCCATTTGGGCTTGGGCACACCGACAGCATGGACGAATCCCACCTCACGACTCCCTCCACCACAGTGGTGTGGGGGGGAATACGATTTTATCCCCCCACCCTAAAAAATATAAAAATCAAATAATGGGTTTTCTTTGTTGATCTTTTCTAGAGTAAAATTATTAATTCAATGTCTTTGGGTTAATATTTCGTTATATATATATTTATTAAAAGTGTGAAAGCATAGATATGCATGTTTATATACAGGCAGTCCTCCTGTTACGACGGTCCCATCCCGACTTACGCTGTCTTGTGCTTACGAACGAGCCCGCTTAAAAAAATGTTACGCGTTATTCCGTATTTTTAAATATTTTTTCTTTAAACTTTTGTTTTTCATGGGGTAACGAATAGTTTTCTCTATTTCAAATCAAAAATTTATTGAAAAAGATGTATTAGTATTAATTCAACCTACAACTTTCGTTTGCGAATTTTTCTCATTGCGAAGTTTTCAATCAAGTCAGTAAAGCTAAGTAAGCTTACAAGTTCCTTTTCAATGCTCATTAGAGAGAGCATATTCAGTCTTTGTTGTCCCATGCACATTTTTACTCATTTTATATTCTTTTCAACTTTGAAAAGGATCGCTCTCAGCTGCAATTTGATGTCATCATTGAAAGATAGATGGGAAGTGCGATGTGTACATCTGTAAAGGACTGTGTGAAATTTAGCTCATTCAAAAGCAGCAAAATGTTTAGCTCTGTGCACGTGTTTTGAGTTTCGCATTGGGCTACTTCCTTTTCCTTACCCTGAGCCTGGGGCTGGACAATAATTTTTTTAAGAGTTCTGAAAATTGGACTAATTCTGAAGGTAAGCAGTCTTCGAAATCGCTTGAATATTCTTCCATTAACTTGGCTGCTACCCATCGGATGGCAAAATTGCTGAGCTCAGTTAGGTTTGTAAGAAAGCCAAATTTCTCATGGATGTCTTTATATGCGCCTAACCGATGTTGTAGGGCTTAAGAAAGTTTGTCAATGATTACCAGAAATACCTCAATCTTGAATTTTTGTCTCGGGGAGAATGCTGTTTATGTGATGTCCCTTTAACAAACTGACGCTTTCTTTTTTTTTCTCTTTTTTTTTATTAAAAAAAATTATCATTGAATTTTGTTTATACTCTTTTTTTACCACCACGGACTTGTCCTTTCCTTTGTCTTCATAGGAATCAAATTAAGAATGCTGTCTTTTAAAAAACGCAATGAGAGAAGTACTTTCTAAAATTGTTTCCCAAATTTCAAGTAAAATAGCGACTTCCAGTTGTTCAAGTTCCTTTAGAAATCCTTCTGCTTCAAGTCGACAGTCACGTGGTTGATTTTAAATTGTTGCTAATTCTTCCAGTGCTGCGATACTCTCATGGTACGAGTTATTAACCGACCTTACATCATCATGTCAGGCTTACCATCTTGTGTCACACAAGGCTTTGTTAACATGTATCAATTTCATGTGTTTTTGAAGTAATTGTCCAACGATGAGTAGTTGCAACAAGCCGGGTATAAAGATTTTGCAGAAGACAAAAAAATCTGACTGCAGCAGGACAACCTGCTGCACTTTTCCCAACCAAATTAATGGAATGAGCTGTGCACGGCATATAATGAGCAACATTGCACTTCTCATAAAGGATAGCCTGGTTTCCGTTATACTTCCTACTCATATGTGCAGCATTGCCGTATGACTGCCCAAGGCATGTGCAGGGATTCATACAAACATTTGCCTGCATCTTTATTATACACTATAATTTATTATAAGTTTGGGGGGACCTTAAATTATTGGGGTGCCCTTGCTTTAGCCCATTCAACACCCCCCATTTAATCCACCATAGGGGGGACACGCATCTGTGACGATGTGTGACGAGGGGGAGGGTGTGTTTAAATAAATGTGACGTCGCATAAAAAACGCACACCTTAAAATAAAAGTTCCACTTAAATATTTGATTATTTACCATTTATTTACTTGCGTTTTCTATGGCTTCACGCGTGTTATGATATTAGAGTGCAGACTTACCCTAAATACATATTTCAATGACAAAAATAATCTGCAACATGCTATTTTTATTGAGGGTGGCAAAGCTTTGTGACGTCATATCGTAAAAGAAGGGGTGGGGGTCTAAGTTTTTATGACAAAGTATGACCCTGGGGGAGGGTGGGGTAAAAATCGGCAACATCACGTGACGTCATTTATGGACGACCCCTTCAGTCGTGAAGGGGTGACACCATGAGCTACCGCCCCGGGTGACACCAACCCTAATGACGCCTCTGATTGTAGTGGATGTTGGTGACCCGTCAAAACGGCCCCGACATAACGGCCCCGCCATAACGGCCCCGGTCAAAACGGCCCCGGTCAAAACGGCCCCAGACATAATTGTTAACATTTTTTTTTAAACTTTTTTTTTCATTTTCAGCTTTTGTCGACTTTTTCGACCCTTGAACTTAAAGAAAGTGGTAACATTGTAAATTATATCGTGTGATGTTATTATATTGTTTCTTGTCAACAAACAGCCGCGATCGGTACCATTTCGCGTAAAGGCTATTAAATTCACTATTGTGATATTATTATTGTTTATTATTAGCTAAACCTTACACTGAATAGGTGAGTAAAAATACGAATTTAATATTTGATAGGACATTTTAGTTTTAGTCCATCTATTAGTCCGAGGCCGTTTTGTCGGTGAACCGTGGATGTTATATGTCCCAAATGAGTCTTCATTACCCCAAGAATTGCCTTTTGACCCCAGATGAGGTAATTTACCCCTGTTCGCCGACCTCTTTCTTCGGGATGCCCGTCAGTCAATTGAGGGATTTAATAAATAGAAGTAAAAAAAAAGATTTTTAAAAACCACGTTTTTATAAGCGGACTAAAAAAAAAGAAAATAATTTAAAACTTATTAGTTCAAGTACTTCGATTTAATATGACTAAAACGTGGGGTGGGCGCTTATGAGGTTTAACATATGCGGTTCACTCATTCTCTCACTTATAGATCTCTCTTTTGCATTCTAAATTAGAAATCTTTAATTTTTATACCAAACACCCACCCCACGTTTTTAGTCATATTAAATCGAAGTACTTGAACTAATAAGTTTTAAATTATTTTCTTCTTTTTAGTCCGCTTATAAAAACGTGGTTTTTAAAAATATATTTTTTTACTTCTATTTATTTTATTCTTTTTAGTCCACTTATAACAACCTGGTTTTTTAAAATATTTTTTTATCTCTATTTATTTTACCAAACACCTCACAAGCGCCCGCCCAACGTTTTAAAACATTGTGATGTGGTCACGGGGCGAACTCACAGATGTCAACAAAAGCCGACGGTACAGATGCTTTTATATAAACTATAGATAAACTTAAAAGTTCAATAATTTAATAACGGTACATTTGATCGATCTGAAATTTTAATACAATGCATTGTCATCTAAGATCTATCTGTGGTAAAATTTTCAGATCTCTAGGACCACCAGAAGTGGTTCAATTTGACGTTGGCAGATTTGAAAAAATCTTGGACAATGCCCAACGAAAGCGAGTTAATAAAAACGCGGTAAAAAATACATTTTAAAAATATTATTTTTAAATAGTTTTTTTTCTAAACAAAGACGTTAACCGTGATGATTAATAGTCAATGTTTAATTTGTATGCATTAAAATAGAATGTAATCGATGGATGTTAACACAGTTCGTTTTCTGAAGGCCGGTTAAACGTTTTAAAAAAACGCGGGTTACAATATTACAATGTAGACCTCCACTAAATAAATAATAAATGCTTAAATGACAATAAAAGTGATTTGAAACATACTTATTTTCAAATAGAAAATAAGTTGTTATTTTTTTTTGGGGGGGGGGTCAAAGCTTTGTGACGTATTTTTAGAAGGGGGTCTAACTTTTTGTGACGACGCGTGACGAGGGGGTAAAAAATCGGCCAAAATCGCGTGACGTCATTTATGGACGGCCCCATACCTAAAAATTAAAATTATAAAAGTTTATGTTAACATTATTGTTAACCCAAAAGTAGCGGATTCTAGCGAATTTTATGTGCCGACAATGATTCAGCATTACCCCCAAGAGTTCCCTTTTTACCCAATATGAGATAATTTACCGCTATTTATCAACCCCTCGGTTAAACCGCCCGATAGCGGTAGCCATGTATTTTTCATTAGTTTATAAATTCCACAAGAGAATGCAACAATTTCATCACGCCTCGTCCATAGGTGACATTATATTTACAACTCGTGTGTGTAATATCAATAGTCACATTCGCGAGCTTAATCGCTAAGGTTAATCACATCAAATGGTTTTTGACATTGCCGCTGCATTGTTCGTTAGCTGTCCTGCTATGCCTTGGCAATTTTTTAAAAAAAATAATTAAAAATATATTATATAGAACAAGCCGAATTCATACTTAATCTTCTTATCTTATCTGTTTACAGACGCTCCTTCTATACAGAAGATTATTGCGTCCTACGCTTATCTATGGTTTGTGTTTAGTCCTGCATTTTTATTAGAGATTTAAATGTTGATAAAGTGTTGGTTTTCCTGGATTATTCAGGCAACCCATTCCACGCCCGAATTCCGGACGGGAAGAAGGAAAACTTGTATGTGTTTGTTCTTGCATACGGAATAAGAAAGGTGTTTTTATCCTTATGTCTATCTGAGGGTTGTATTAAGTTATCTTTGTGTTGTATTTCTAAATTAGAATTAATTGCTTTATGTATGATTACTACTTTGCTCTTGGTTCTTCTATCCTCTAGTGTTTCAAGGTTTAATGATTTAACTAATGGTGTTACTCTTGTCAGTTTCGAATATTCTCCAGTAATGAATCTGGCAGCTCTTTTTTGAATTTGTTCTAGTTTATCAATGTTTTCTTTGGTGGATGGGTCCCATACAGAAGATGCATATTCTAGTACAGGTCTCACCAAAGTGAGGTAGCATTTTAGTTTTATATCTCTATTACATTTGTTAAAGTTCCTTGTTTATAAAGCCTAAGGTTTTGTTTGATTTTTTAATAACTTCATTGACATGGGGATTCCATGATAGTTTCTCATTTATTAAGACTCCTAAGTATTTTGCATCTTTAGTTTGGGTCAGTTCTTTTCCATGAATGTAATATTTTGAATTTATTTGTTTCTTTTTCTTTGTTACTCTTAACAGTTGACACTTTTCTGGATGGAAAGACATACTCCAGTTAGTTTCCCATTTTATCAATTCATCTAAGTCTTTTTGTAAAATTTTGCTATCTTGTTCTGATTTAATTGTTCTATAGATTATACAATCATCAGCAAATAACCTAACTTTTGTACCTGTTGAGATGTTGTTGGGTAAATCATTTATATAAATTAAAAAGAGTAAGGGACCTAGCACAGTTCCTTGTGGAACTCCTGAGTTAACCTTTATTGGTGCAGATTTAGATCCATTAATTATTACAGTTTGCTCCCTGCCCAAAAGGAAGTCTTGGATCCAGTGATGTAAGGAACCTGAGATTCCAAAGTAGTTAAGTTTTTTAAGTAAACTAAGGTGGTGAACTTTGTCAAATGCTTATAGGGGTTTAAGCCATGTAGGTGCTCTTTTGCTATCAGTACAGGGAAAATCACGTCAAAACGGGAAAAGAAATGCACCGGTACGTGGTGAAATGAAAAAATTCCTGCCAGTCGTCTAATACGAAAAAGTTTGAGAAGCACTGGCTTACAATTTATTTAATGCCGTTTTATATAGCTTCACGCGTGTTACGATATTACATTGTAGATCTACACTACATAAATACTTAGATGACAAAAAAAGTGATTTAAAACATACTTATTTTCAAATAGAAAATAAGGCTGTTTTCTTTTCTTTTTTTTTGTTGGGGGTCAAAGCTTTGTGACGTATTAATGGAGGGGGTGGGGGTCTAACTTTTTGTGACGACGCGTGACGAGGGGGGGGGCTGAAAAATCGGCCAAAATTGCGTGACGTCATTTACGGACGGCCCCTAACTTTTAAAAAATTGTCTGAATCATCCTCATGTTAACTTTTGTCTTTTTAAAATGAAGTTATTTAAGTATTTTTTAAATTTTTTATGTTTTATTTTTTGTTGTTGTTGGAAGCTCACAATCAGAAAAAAAAATGTTTTTAAAGCCATATACCTTTTAAAAATAATATTTACACTGCAATTACATAGGGGCAATTTAAAAAAAAATCCGTGGAGCAGTTCAAAGGCTAAATCCAGCCCTGGACACAGAATCTCTTATTCGTAAAATGAAAATTGTGTAGTATAAATTATAAATTGGCACGTTGGTCGAGTGGCATGCGCGCTCGGCTGGCGTACCGATGGTCGCCGGTTCGAATCCTTGTGAAGGCAAAGATTTGTTCCCGTGGCCTAGGGCGTCCCTGAGTCCACCCAGATCCGAATGGGTACCTAAATAAAGGCGGCTGGGTAATGCGTGGAACCCTTATAGCCGAGGCCTGTGAACGCTGCATCACTTGCCAACAGACCGGAATGGTCTGTGGACGCATTAATCTTCTGTATAGAAGGAGCGTCTGTATAGAAAGAAAAGACAAATTCAGGCTCTATAAAATGATTACTGTCAATTAAAGTGCATAAATAATAATAAAAAGAGGCTTTACGTAATAGTATTTCACTTCGAATTTAGGGTGCGCGTACTTGTCAATAAGTGCCGAGGACTCTAGTTACGACTCTGAAGGCTTAGGTGTGTACTTTATCCCACCCCCCGGAGCCCCTCCCCAAATCTTCCTTTTACACGACCTCACAACTCCATTAAAACTTGAGTCAATACTATATATTCTGTGCGAATTTTTAAATTGCCGTTCAATACAACATTATTGCTCTTCTAAACCGAAAAGCTCCATTTTTAAAGAAATAAAACTTTTGCTTCTGTGATTTTTTGTGCAAATATTTCACCATGTATGCAGCCCATGCAGAACAAAAGAGAAGGGAAGAATCTCATTTATATCTTAATGAATGTTTAGCGCTTGTTGAAAAAGCTACATCAGATAGTGAACGATTTTCAGTTTTACTTCAGGTACATTGCTATACTAATACTAATAAATACTATACTCTATAGTCTATACTATACTTAACTTAAAGTTAAAGTAATGTACCTTGTTTTTTTATATTATAAATTGTACTTAACTTACTTATACTTATAGTTATAGTGATTTTATAGTTATAGACTTGACTTATACTTATAACTTATAAGACTTATACTTAACTTATACACTAACTTATACTATTAGTATTACTATAGGCATAGGCCCTAGGCACTTGGACCTTAGACTTGGATGAAAATTTCAAAACAATTTTAAAATATTAAAAATAATATTAATATAGGCTTATACTTATAAAGCAAAGTGAATGGTTTAAGAAAACACCAAGATTAACTGTCTAGCTCAAGTGGTTCAAAATTCAAAAGTGAATTTTTAATTTATAATATTATTTATTATTTTATATAATGATAATGGGATTTTCGTCCACATTTCGTGATCAATATTTGGGCTCTGCTTTTAGGCTTATAATTTTATTATAAAATGATATACAATTCTAATATTTAAAGGGAATACAATTAGATATAAATGAATCATGAATAAATGTTAACAATTTATGTAAAAAAATAATCTACAATTTGTTATGGCAAGCGTTATTCACACAGCTGTGGGAATATTGTCTAGCATTATTCACACAGCTGTGGGAATATTGCCTAGCGTTATTCCCACAGCCAAAAAAAATGTTACAGTTATGCTGACTTTAACTTTAAATTAGAAATAGAAGCATATTAATCTATAGACTTTAGGTCGTTAGGCTCTTAGTATTAATAGCGAATGCCTATTGTATTAAATTCTTAAATTTTAAATAGTTAAATAGGCTTATACTTATTAATATAGTAATATAGTCTACATGGCCTATGCATGAACATGACTATTCACTACGATTATCAAAATAATTTCCCAGAAGAACGGGGGCATTTAAAGTATTACTAATAGTTTTAATAACATATTGTTTTTACGGAGTGGTTACCAGAATTCTGATTTTGTTGGTCCAAAATCCGCACTAATTCATAGTAGGCTAATAAGTATTCTTCTCAAGGGCCATTAATCATTAAGTTAATTAAAGAATGCAAAAGCGTAAGACTAAGACAACTAAGAGTACTAAGACGGTTTATAATAACAGGCATCAACAAGGAGAGTCTGTAACAGAACTTACAACACTGAACACACTGATGTGGCAAAATAATAAAAGGATTTATGAAACTTTGAGCCTGCTTGGGTGCTCATATAATATATAACACAAACTGTTGTCGGAATGCCGGATATCCGGACCAAATATCAGGATTTTCGCAACTATCCGGATTCGGCAAATACCTATGGCAGATCCGAATAGTATCCGGATATCAATGTAGTAAAGAATTTTTAAAATTAAATTAAGTTAATATTAATTAGTTTATAAACAAATATATAAAAAGTATTAAAAAGTAAAAAAAACAATAACCAGAAATCAGTACATTTAACAAGAATTTTCTTCAACATCACAAAGTTTAACCGGAATTCACTAACTAGTAACTATGATAACGAAAATAGGATACCACTTTTTCGGGAATTTCCGGTCTTATCCAAGTGCCTACAGTATTACTGAACTATACTAGTATTTACTAGACTTTAAACTATAATGAGACTATAATTATACTAAATAATACTATAATGACTATATGGTAATCCCTTATTTCAGCGCATTTTAAATTTTTAGAACAAAATAAATAAAATAACTTACTTTTACTAATTTAAACACTTAAATCAGAAATAAAAAAAGGGTAATCCTGCAGTTTTTACACGTATATTATTTCAAAGCGAAATTTAATTTTTTCGCAATAACTTACGTTTTTAATTTATTAAATGCATTATTAAATGCATTATTAAATGTTGTATTTCAGCTATTACAGTGCTAATTTGTCAGTCTTTTTAATTTCTAAGGCATTTTTTCGGCTCTATATAATACATAATCTGGTCACGATACGTCCATTTTGTTTACCTAGCCAGATGTTTTTTTACCTGGCTCAACCCATGCTAAAATAAATTTACTGACTGAAATATTTTTTTTAAAAGGTATTTTTCATCTATTTTAATGTTCTCAGAAGATAAATAAATATTTTAAAGACAATTTCATTTTTTATTTCGTTACTAGATGTTTGATTCTTATTTTGTTTGTTTGTAAGTGAGAAATTTCCATTTGGCATCTTACTTTGACAACTCGGCAAGTAGAGTACTACATAAACAAAATGGATGTATCCCACTCCGATTATGTAGCTTTAAGGGCTGAAAAAAGCCTTAGAAATTAATAAAACTTACAAATTAGTGCTATAATAGCTAAAATATAACATATATTAATGCATTTAATAAATTAAAAACGTAAGTTCTCACGAGAAAATTAAATTTCGCTGTGAAATAATATACGTGTAGAAACTGCAGGATTACCAAAAAAGTATTTAATGCTTTACAATTAGTTTTTCGTGTGTTTTGTTGAGTTTAAAAGGGTTTTTAAACGTTTTAAAAGTTTTTTAACTTAGAAAAAGGTTTTTAAAAGCAGACTTCCAACAACAACAATGGCGCCGTTAGTCACAGAGGATGGTGAAATATACAAATTTTTATTTCGTACAAATCATAATATAGTAATTCTATTGCAACAAAAAAATAATGTTTTGATTTTAAAATAGATTTCATAATAATAATTAATGAAGTAAGTTTGAAAAAATGTTTTTTTGATGACTTTAAAATATAAATGCGTTGACATAAGGGATTACCTGACTATATACTGTAACTTTTTTTAAACTGGGTACTATAAAATTTTCAAAATGAATTATTACAAAATGTAATTAGTAACAGTGGCATAGCTAGAAATTTTGCCGCCCGGGGCGGTCTTCAATTTGCCGCCCTTTTTAGGGGCCGTCCATAAATGACGTCACGCACCTTGGGGGGAGGGGAGTCATACATTTGTGACGAGGGGGGGGGGTGTTTAAGAAATGGGACATCACGTCAAAACGCGCAACTTAAATAAAATGTCCACTTAAATATTTGATAACTGACACTTTATTTAATGACATTTATGTGAAACGCGTGTTACGATATTAGAGTGCAGCCTTACTCTAAAAACATACTTAAATTACAAAAATTTGATTTGAAACATGCTCATTTTCAAATAGAAAATACGGCTTTTATGGTGGGGGAGGGGGTCAAAGCTTTGTGACGTCATATTGAAGAAGGGGTCTAAGTTTTTGTGACGAGGGGGTTAAAAATCAGCCAAAATCGCGTGGCATCATTTATGGACGGCCCCTCAAGTCAATCATATGATGGTTTTTATAAATTAATTAATTAATAAACATGAATAAATAATTGTAATTGAAACGAAGTAAAGGTGGGGAACATATTTACCATTGCATGCCATATTTATGTAAGCAGTAATAAAAGAGGCCGCGTAAGAGGATGTACCTATAAATACACATTTATAAAAAATACACCATACTTTTTTTAAAAGCCACAGGAAAGTTACTGAGGTTGCAGCTCACCCCATGAGACAAAACATATTCCAAAATTTACACCTAAAAACATTACCAATTACTATTCTTTTACTTTGTATTTATAAATAGATTATTGTTTTTACAAACAAAGAAATTGTATACATTAGTATGTAAATATATTTATACATTTACTTTCATAACTTTCATAATAGAAAAATCGTGTATTATGCTATCAAAATTTAAATTATTTGTAATATCTTATTCTATCGACATTATTGCAAGATTTTGTTGTCTTACAAATCGCTCATTGTGGAACGAAGATAATTTTTTTATCAACTTTAGTTTGGAGAAGCTCCTTTCACAACTAGCTACACTGATAGCAATTGTTGAACAAATTCATAGCAAAATTAAAATGTTGGGTACAGAATTTTCCAATCTATACTGTTGAATAAATTTTAATAGATCAAGGGGGCCTTTTCACCAGTTTTTCTAACATAATGCCTCTATTTGTATTGTAGGTACATAAAAACCTGGATCCTTTTTCTTTCAATATTGAACTGTTCTTTATCAACGTCAATAAAGTAATTTATTTGATATTCAAATGCTTCATTTAGTAGGTTAAATTGTATTATATACAAATATTTTCTTTCAAGGACATGCAACTCATCAAAGCGTTCTTTTGTAATTTCATCCATGGATAAAAACATTTCTCGTTGTCATTCTTGTTCTAAAGATAGGACCACGTCTTCATTTTCCCCACTCATATTTTTTTCTCCTTCTAACTCCGCGTTCAGTTGATATCTCCAACTCTTCACTAATTGTTTGGCTGATATAACAGCTTATTTTATTAGCACATCTCTTTGTTCATGAAATGGGTTTGCATTAATTTTAAAAAATGACGGGTTCCCATAAATTGAGATGACATAGAAGAGAAAAAGATTGCTTTGAATTGAGTAAAATTCCAGCATCTGATCTTGTTTTACTAGTTACTTCTTCAGATGTCAATTTTTCCAAGACGGTTGACATTTTAAAGTATGTCTTTTAAAAAATTATTTAAGCCTATTGTTGTGTTTATTAACGGAGAAATTTAAATATTCTCATATTCTTCTCATAAATCTTAATAATTTTCCATAAAATAGACAAATTCAAATTATTTACACATTACTTTAATTGTATAGGCGTTACATTTTTAATGAATAACCGTATTTTAATGAAAACACAAACTATTTGTGGTACTTTAAATGCAATAAAAACAAAATAAATTTAATTTTTAATAAATAACTTTACAATAATTTTCTGAAAACTGAAAGAGTAATATAAATTACTACTTGCAAGTTAAACACAATATTTGAACCACCATGCCTTGTAGGTAATTGTTCGCTCATCATTCTGCGAATGTCGAAATTCCACGCAAAAACGATATTAATAGCACATATTATTTGGCCCAGGGGAGATGTGTTTTTTTTTATAGTTTTCTTATAAAATCATCATCTGTGATGTATACCGTTAAATTTTCCAAACAAATCGATACCTTTTTTGAGCGATTTAACATTTTTGAACGGTTTTGCGTTAGTTATAATATAACATCCACTATGTAATCAAACAAATGTTGTGCGACCCATTAATTAAGACTCAAAACTACGAATATGTTTGTTTCACCTTGGTTTTCCTCCTTCAAAAGAAAAATGGCGGTTGTTGGAAATGGTTGTACTTTTTAAATGCCCACAAATGCCACCCTCTAATTTTCTAGTTCAAATATGATATTTGGGCAACACATACCAAATAATTTTTTAGAAAACATCAAATTAGATATCAGTATGGTCATTTTAATTCAAATGCCTTTGATGAGCAGGTACTTCACAGAAAAACTGTTAATATAAGATCGAACATGAATTTCATAACCGGTAAACCTTTTAGTATCTTTTCTTCGTCTATCAAATGATATTGTGTTGGTTTTTCTGGCTTGTTCAGGCAACACATTACATTCCCTAATGCCAGACAAGAAGGAGGAGAATTAGTACGTGTTTGTTTATTGCTTGCATTTGGAACAAGAAAAGTGTTTTTATCCCTATGTGTATCTCAGTTTTAGTGTTGTATGACATTGTTGTAACCTTATAGGCCTATATCCTAGTTTGAATTTAATGCCTTATGTATTGTTACTAATGATCCTACATGTGGAAGAAAATCAGAAGCCCGATCCTAGCGCTCTTCATGGGTCTTCCTGGAAGACCCTCCCAGCTATCTGGCCCCCTCTCCCAGAAAAGGACGTGACAGCTAGGAAAACCTGCCCCGGAACGGTCGCTTCCTGAAACGGCCACCTGGGCATCCAGGACAGAAAGTCGAAGATGCCTCCCACTAAGTTGACCTCACAAGGAGGGGTGGAATTTCCCTACTATGACCCGCTACCACTTTGGCGCTACCCCTGCAAAGCATACGAGTCTCAATGGTTAGGACCGCCGCTATGCGGGGGATCATCAATGACCTACCTAGAGTGCAACCCCCACTGGAGGGTTTCCTCAGAGCTGGCGTCCGCTGCGTTCTTCGCGGTTCCTTTTGCTAATCCGTACTGGCGCTCCTGGCTCTAAACCGGCACCGCTCAATGGCGTTGCTAGTCAAATTGAGGGGGACGAAACGGTCGCTTCGGATTTACCCGACCCTCAACGGGTGCTTTGGTTTTCATCATCGACAATGCATTTAAGATCCGTACAGCGACTGTAATCATATGTGACTAGCACCTAACACCTTTTTTTACTATTGTTACTAAGTTACTGCTTTACTATTTGTTCTTCTTTTCTCTATTTCATATCATTTTTGATTCAGTCAGGGTACCTGGCTTTATTTAGTAAAGGACTATAAAAAATTTTAGACAAATTTTAAATTGTTTTTAACAATTTGGCCTAGGTCATGGGTTGGCAACCTTTTGAGACGGAAGAGCCAAAAGCTGCAATGTAAAATTTTCCCAGTGTTTTAAAGAGCAACTAGCAATAAGAGAAAAAAAAATTATGAAAAAAAAAGATAATAATACATTGCATTTGCATAAAAATAATGAAGAGAAAATTCTTGAAATAATTTTGAGTGAGGTTGTGGTAATTAATTATTTAAATTTTTAAGTATAATACCACTTCTGTTGATTTTTATTATTTTTCATGCACTCAAAAAATCAGATTACACAGCATGTGAGAGAGAACAGTTTCACAGATAAAGATCGCATAATTATTCTTCAAGCATTTGGAGTTCATTTTCTTACAAGATTAATAAAAACAAGTAAGTCTAAAACTAATTAATTTCTTTAATTTCAGTGTAACTTAAGAAATTTGAAAAAAAATAATTGCTGTTTCTGCTATTACTGAGAATTAAGCTGAAATGTATTGAAGTAAAATGTATCAATGCCTGTCAAGATCCCTCTTCCCCTTTAAAAGCATTATGTTGATTAACTATTGATTGTTGCTCTAAGAAAACAACCTTTGAACAGCTCATTAAGGTTCCCACTGGTTTAATTATGTAGCTAGCATTTTTTTCTTCATTTTTTAAAATCAAAATCATGAGGTCAATTGCCTTGTATTTAAAAACAGAGGAAAAAAATCAATTTCTTAAAAGCAATATTAACTTTGCTATCCATACTAACTTATCTTTTTAGCTTTTGTTGAATTTTTGGGATGTCCATTTATGGCAAAATGTAATTCTCGTATATTTTATTTTTCTTTATTTAAGCGTCAGGCCCAGAGTGCTCTCCTGTTCTGTATAAGTCTATAGCACTTAGTCTGTTTTCAGCACTGTCAATTGATCCATATGTGGTAAGATTATTGTTACCTTAGTTTTTGCTTTTGTGAAATATTTGGATAATATTGAAAGAAGACAATTTTGAATTTTATTTCAAATTAGGAAAATGTCTTGGTTAATTAATTTTTAAATAATTGTGGTTAAAGAATCAAAGTTCTTGGCTCCTTGGAAAAACGTTCACTTTATTCCAGCAAACTCAGCCCGAAGTTAAAGACTTGTTGCAAATTGTTAATGCAGCCATTGAGACTAAAAGCATGTAAGTCCAGTAATATTCTATAAGTAACATCATATAATTATGATTAGAATTCTTTTTAATATTTTTCAAGCAGTGTATATTAATTTACAGACAACCTGTCACTGCTTATCATTACATGTATCTTTATTCAAATCCAATACCATCAAATCTGAGCCAGAGAGCTGAATAGATTAATATTGACATCATTCTGAATAAAATAATTTTATTCATAGCTAACTTGACTTTTTTTCCTACTTGGGTACCAATGTATAAATAGTACATGTATGTGCATTTTTGGAGCAGATAGGCAAACATAAATCACTAGGAGCATTAAGGCAAATAAAAAGTAAATCTGAGCTAGAGAGCTGACTAGATAAATATTAACATCATTCTGAATAAAACAATAGAAATCATAACTAACTTCACTATTTCTACCCGGGTACCAATTTATGGAAAGAATTGAATAGTAAATGCATTATTTGGAGCAAATAGGCAAAAATAAATCACAAAGAGCATAAAGGCAAAGAAAAAGTAAAACTCGCATGTCTCTGGCCTTGCCTGACCTCTAAACTACCATTTACAGATTAAAATTTTTTTTTCACATGTTGTAATGTCTTTCTATAGCCTTGCAGCACAATGAGTTAGTACATGCCAGTAATAAAAGATGTTTTGTTTTAAATGAACATTGTCATTACACCCTACTAATTTTGCAAATTCATGGTGCCTTATCTATTCTTGTCATATTTACAAATATGATTACGACAGATCATGCATCTTACACAACATTCATTGATGTGTAGCAGTTATCAAAAGCTTAAATTACATGTGTTAATTTAATTTTTTATCTTTAAAATTCATTTATAAATCAATATTGAAATCATTTTTTAACTGTATTGTCATGTTAGTCTGTATTACAATCTCTCCAAGGTGTGATATTTATTTTGGTGTGAATTTTATGTAACAATTCCCTTTACACTACTATTTTATTGTTTCAGCTTTAAACAAGTTCAATTATTTAATACAAAAGACTTCTACAAGAGCATTTGTAAAGATTGTGAGGAAATATTGTTAAATCTTGCCCAAAATCCCACTTCCATTGATTACCTTTTGGAATGTGGGACTGCAAAAATTCTACTGCAATATGTGACTTCAGCTGACTGTAAGTTACATCTTGAAATATTGGCTGAAGAATAATTAAAATTTATAATTGATGAACATTCTTCTTCGTCAAATATACATTTTAACTAATTCTTCAGCCATTTGTAAACTAAAGCAATACTTAAGATTTTATTTTGAATATAAAAAGTATGTTTTGACAGAATTATGTTTTTGGTTTCTCTTATCATTACTGATTATTCTTCCTAATTTAGGTCAAAACAGTACAGCTGTTCTGACTTGTCTGAGCCTTGTTGTAAAAAACAGAGGGGATGGAATTTTTATAAAAAATCCAGAACTGTTTCATAACTTGATGGATCTGACAGTTGCTAGACTTGGACTGGGCTCTGTAAGTACCTATTCTTGAAGACTATGGGGAAAAAAACGTTTCTATCTCAGGAAATTTTTAAATTATTAACTATTAATGAACTTTCATTTCATTAAAAAAAATATATATATTTGTTAAAATATAAAATAGATTTAATGTCACTGAATTAATTTTATATTTGTGGTTATTAAAAGCATGATAATGTAAGTGAATTTTAATAATTTCTTTTCTCTTTTCATATTTAAAATTTCACTGGAACAAAGTCTAGTTGAAAACTTAGTAATTTTACTTAAATAGGAAAAATTATAATGAGAAATGTTACTTTCCTATCATAAAAAAAAATCTTTAGGTTGAAAATAAAAGATCTGAAATTGAAAATAAATTTCAAAATGTTTTAAGTGACATTCACATTGACTCTACTTTAAGAAATTTGTTTAAACATTAATCTAAAGAATATATAATAATTGATTGCTTTCAAATGACATAATGCTGCATGCAAAATATAGCTTAACAAATGAATTTGTTGGTAACAAATTTTTTTTAGAAAAAATAATCTCAAATAAAATAGTGGATTTATTTAGAAAATTTCTCTACTCAACAGGATTTGAGAGGGAAAATTGAATGTTCTAATATTCTCACAAATTTTCTGAATGGAAATTCAAATGTAAGTAAACAGTGAAAGAAGTTTTAACAATCCAGTTAGAAGAAGGTAATGAAACATTTTAACACACAAAGAAAAAAAAAGCAAATAATTGGTAGTTTTTATTGTGATGAAGATCAAGATGATGACACAACTTGAAGAAGTAACAGTTTCATGAGCTTTTATTTAAATGACTGGAATAAATTGCAAACAAAAATTTGCATTAACTTAACGGAGTGGTTATTCGGAGATATCTCCGTATAACGCTGACCATTATACGGAGATATTTCCCAGGATTCTTAGCGTTATGGGCAGATATTTTTGGCTCGTCACATGACTACTTGCCAATTTCATATAAGACTTTTTAAAATTCATTAAATTCATGAGCTTCTTGTAGTTTTTTGTTTTAGGGTCTGGGTTAGGTTTAGTTGTCTATTTTTTTAATTAAAAACGAAAAAAAAATTATATATAGCAGCCAAAAATACCATTTATTATGATTTATCGAGAGCACCGTTCTCTGAACTCTTTGCAGTTTTAAAATTAAGTAATAACATATAGCAAAGATTGCTTTTACCAAATTAATTTTAAAATCATTAATCTTTTTTTAAATACATTTTTAGCTATGATAGGTATCTATATATACTAAATTAGAATGGAAATTTTGTTGTTGTTTTTCTTTTTAAAAGAAATCTCCGTTATAAATCGCCGGTGTTATTGGGAGAAATCTCCGCATAACGCCCTGTGTTATTGGGAGAAATCTCCGTATAACGGCCGGTGTTATTGGGAGAAATCTCCGTATAACGCCCGGTGTTATTGGGAGAAATCTCCGTATAACGCCTCCCTTAACTTAAACTAATTTTTTAAAAGCATATTATAAGTAATTAGGTGTATAGGAGTGAAAATAAAATAGGAATGTACAGAACACAATGGCAAATAAGAAAATAAATAATTTAGGAATATTTTTAACAAATGTGCTTCAGGTTAAAATTAGATAATCTCAATAAACATAATGATTGGTATTGCATTAACTATTTGAGTAAAAAGGTGAACCGGAAGAAAACCCAAAACAACCATTAGTTATAGTTTCACTCTTGGGCAGTGTATACTATTGCTTTTTCTCCTTCTGCTTTAGTCCATGGGGAGGTAATATCTATTCTATTCTATCAATTTTAGTTATTGAATGTGGCTTTTATATAATACTCTCATATAATCTTTTTATAGATTGTTCTGTCTATACAACTTGACTGGGTTATTAAGCTACTGAAAATCTTGAAGAAGTTCATTACATTGAAGCTAAGTAAGTAAACTTAGTAATACTTGTTGTTAGTGTTTGTTGTGTAATGGTTAGGGTTTGGGAAAGGTTTTGAAGTCAAGGAGAAAGTTATTTCTGATATTCATTGAGGATATAATTTCTCATTCTTTTTATTCCCTATCCCCTAGTGTAGGAGAACTTTATTATTTAACACAAAATGTTAATTTTAGTATTAATTATATTTATTTTTTTTAAAAACAGAATGTAAATATTTATATTAATCAGTCAAATTATGAACTCGGCATTTTAGGGAACATTGGTAAGGTTACATATTAGCCCTTCTGGTACCAGACGCATCTATTTGCAGTGACCTACATATTTCCCTGTGGCCCAAGCGTGTCTCTTTTCACAAGCCGAATGTTTTCCCTGTGGCCCAATTCTATTTGCCACATAGAGGGTTATTGGATACAAACACAAAAACGAGGATATGACCTTTCACCGTAGAATGTTTGACCATTATGGGAATAGTCTAATTTAATTTTGTCTTTTAAATTATGAAAATCAAACAATAACTGATTTTGTGCAGATTTATTTTGTTGTTTCCTAATGATGTAGTTAATGAAGACTAATGCACACTCAAAATTTAGTATGTTTTTATAGCATTAAACTTTTTTATTAAATAATAAATGTTTTTATTTAAAATTAATTATGTATTTTATATATTTTTTTTTGTCATCCATTTCACCTTCATAAATAACAGCGTCTTTTTTTTCCTTATATACCTTTATTTCTAAAATCTATTTTTAGAATAATTTCCATCCTTGTCTGATTAATGTAACAAAAGTGTAAACCAAAAAACAACAGTTTGTTAACATGCTTATCCATTTCTGCACAGATAATTATCTTCATGTTATTATCAATTGTTGAAAAAAAAATTTTTTTTTAAATAATTTGCAAACCTATCCAGTATTGAATCATTTCAAAATAATGTCTGGGTCACTGGGAATAATTGTGACATAATATCCGGTAAAGAAATAATATACTGCTAAAAATTAGGTCAGTACCAGAAGGGTTAACAATTATTGCAATTATACAGCTTTTCTGTTTGTTAAAAAAAAATTGCCAATAGATGTTAGCTTTTGATAATATATATGAATATGTGAGATTCCAGTTTATGATGTTGCAACAAATTTTAGGTCCTGAAGACAGTGACACTGTTTTGTTTCTTGTCTGTGCACTTGTTGGTGCAGTGGGTGGAGAGGTTTTGAAACCTCAGCTTGTGGGAGATGCTACTTTTCTCAAAGCTGTTGTGGCCAGGGTGTCTGTTGAGGTTTACATGCTCTTAGACGGTATTGATGTTAACAGCGTAAGTACTTTAGTAGATTGCTTGGAGTTTTCAGCTATCATCTTTTATGGTGTCAAAATGCACATGAAAGAATAATTATTAATCAAATGTTACTAGACATATCTTGTAAAATTCTGTTATCAGATGCAGCCTGTTATAACTAATGTTGAAAAATGAAAACTTAGTTTCATCATACTTGCAATAAATTATTTCATTGAACCATTTTTTAAATTTTTACAAGAATTTTGAAGACTGTTTGAGATTGTTTTAGAGGGTTTAAGGAACTATAGAACAGACATATTCATTCTTTAAACATTCAAATACATCTTTTAATTAAATAATTTTTTTTTGTGCTGTTTGTTGAGATAAAACTAATGCATCATCATTTCAAAAGGCATTTGAACGCTACATAAAGTTAGACAAGGTAAACAAACTGCTCTGTGATGTCATCCACTTCCTGGCTGAATTTGGGGAGTCCATTGACACAGATTCCATCATTGTGATCTATAGGAAGTTGATCGAGACTAGTGAAACTGTCATGGAATTTTTGTGCAGTGTCTGGAGTCAGGAAGTGGATCTGGTAAATCTCAATGTGTGCTAGTCTCATAAAGATTTAAATTTATTACTTTGGGCAGCAGTCTGTTTATATCTGACATATTGATATGGCTATAAACAATTTTTAAAAATTCACTTCACACAAATACAAGAAAAACTACTGGAAATGTTTATTTTCTGGAAGAAGTTATATATGATATAATAAGTGTACTATTGAATTTTAAATATTTTTTTAGCCCAAAAATCACAGTGTTGTCCTCATTTGTGTGAGAACCTTGGCCGCCATGTTGTCTGAGATCACAGAAGAGCCAACAGCAAAATTATTAGAACTCCTTCCATTTTTTAATTTTTTATGGTGAGAATGAAATATAATATTTATGCTAATTTTTTAAATAGAGTTATTTATTTTTCTTTTGATTTAAATTTTTTAAATTTAAACATTTTTGCTCTATTTCTGAAGTACAAAGCAAATTTTTTTAAAGTGCCAATTTTCTGTATTGTCTTTAACCAGTCAAAATGTTGAGTATACAGAGGATGTTGTCATGGAAGTAAAGAATGCAACTCTGGCAGCAATAGAAAACATCAAGTTAATGGGCATCACAACTATTCCTGAAGAAAAAAGTGATGACCTGCCACCTTTACTAACTTCAGAAAATGTACCATTTTCAAGGCCAAGCGACTTTATAACAGACAGTAGTACAGGTTCCAACAATTTTAGAAGCAGCACCCCAAACATGCCTGATAAAGTCAGTGCAATTATACTTGACAGAAATTCAGCTACAAATGCTACAGATTCTTATAGGCAAACTGACTGTAACCATGTTGAATCAAGGAAAAATAATTCATTTCAAGATGACGCTCCATCTAAAGCTAACCAAAATGTGACTATGGACGAAAGTAATTTATGTCACCAAGAGACAGCTGATACCAGAATTGAGCAGATCGCAGCATCAGAAAAAGATCATATACAGCTGACATCTATGGATATTGATGATTTCTTGGCATACCAAGAGGCGGTAACAGAAGCAAGGTCCAAACCCCAACCTTTCATTTCCAGAAAAGTCTCCTTTTCAACCAAGGCCAAAAAGAAAGGAATTGAGGATACTGATTTGGAAGAGAGCCAATCTCTATACTGGAAGCCCTTGCCAGATGATGTTTTGGGGTACCTGTTGCCTGCGTATGGCTTTCTGCTCAATAGCCAGGAAGCTCTGGAGGTGATGGTAAAAAGTGACTCATTCCAGAGTATTATAAGCTTCTTGGAGAGATCTTTGTCACAGCTATTGGAGAACAAGAGCACATCATGTCCAGAGGTAAATCTAAGTGCTGCTGACACTGATTGTGTAAAATATGTTTTTCTTACCTGATTTATTAATTGTAACCAGTATCTGATAAAACCAATAGACTTTTTGCATCCCAGATTTTAAGCACATCTAGTCTAAATTTCTCATCTCAATTAGTCCCTGATAGATTCCATCAAATCATCGACTTTTACTAAGTCTACTTATAGTGGTTAGTGGTTTAATAATTACATGAGCTGTTCAAATCCTTCATACTTAAAAGGTGCAGAATTTCCATCAGCTTTCCTCTTATGTAAATTTAATTTCTTACATTTAGTTTAATCACATATTTTATGTATTTCTCACACATAATTAAACCCAAGTATGTAATTGGGATAAAACTATTATTGATAGATTATCAACTGGTCATGCACTAGGAAGTTCATTCAGAATATTGGTTTTAAAATAATAAGATCACTTTTTTTGTGTGTCCTCATATACCTGGGGACAATTTTTATGTTATGGAATTAGAATTGCTGTTATGGCCACAGTTGATCCATTGCTTTGTGATCTTTCTATTGAATATACCTGTTTAATGCATTGTTATGATTGTGAATGGACTGAGCTGGAGCATTTAATTCTAATTAAAAGAGTGCAATGATTTTATGAATAAAGAATGAACTTATAAATGTCTCAGAGCATGACCATCAATGCCTTGAATGTGATTGAGCAGGTGTACACCAACTCTCCGATCACAGCAGCCAACCTCCAGTGTTTCCAGAGTCTGTTTGAAATCTCAGTCTTATCCGTGCCCAATTTGTGTAAGTTATTTAATGGGGTATGCTACTTTTTGCTGAAACCTTTTAAAGAAACTCTAAACCCAATGTAACTTAAGAATATGGCACTCTTAAAGTTTATTTAGAGTATTAAATTGCAACATCTTTTGGGGTATTGCTATTGCTTTCATTGATTTACTGCAAAGTTTTCACCATATAATTTCCAATAGGTTCACTTTGTGTGGCATGTTTAAATCTAAAAACATTAAATTTTATTAAATAAGTTTCAACAGGTACTCCATTGTCTCCTAAAGAAGGAATGATGCCATATCTAAATTAATAATACATTTCCCCTGCAAAGTGGGAAGATATTTTTTGGTATTTGATGGATATTTGCACTTGAAAATTGTGTGTCTCTTTATAAAAGATGTATTGAACAATCAGGGCTGTAGTATATTGAAAACAGGTTTAATATCAAATGGCAATTTATGAATTGGCTGGACATTTTGTTAAGTACAGAAGCTGTTTGCTATTTATATTAAATAATTATGTGATTCATGCATTGAGAAATTTTTAAGGGGCCATCCATATATTATGTATGCACAAAATTCGGATTTTTTACCCCGCCTCTCCCCTGTTGCATCCCATACATTTTCGGGACCCCCTCCCCTATGCGCACATACAAATTCGCTCCCCCCCCCCATTGAAAAATTAATTTTAAGCCAGAGTCAAAAGCAATTGGTTTTACTCTTTGAAGAGGCCTATAAATGACGCCACACGCCTAACAAAAAAGGTGGGAGAGGGGGTCACGCTTTTTGACGATGTGTGACGAAGAAGAAGGGATGTTTAAGAAATGTGACATCACATCAAAATGCGCAATTTTAAATATAAGTTCCACTAAAATATTTTATTCCTTGGAATTTATTTAATGACGTTTTCAATGGCTTCACACGTGTTATGATATTAGAGTGCAGCCTTACACTAAATACATACTAGAACTTAAATTACAAAAATGTGATTTGAAACATGCTAATTTTCAATTAGAAAATACGGCTTTTGGGGGGGGGGTTTCAAAGCTTAGGGGCCCTCCACTAATGATGTAATGCCATTTTGGCCGATTTCCTCCCCCCCTTCCCCTCGTCCGGCGTCGTCACAAAAAAGTTAGACCCCCCTTCCACTATGACATAAAAGCCATTTTTTATTAAAAAATTAGCATGTTTCAAATCAATTTTTGTCATTAAAGTTTAAGTATGTATTTAGTGTAATGCTAAACCCGTGAAACCCATGTAAAACGTCATTAAACAAATTGTAAATAATGAAATATTTAAGTGCAACTTTTATTTAAAGTTACGCGTTTTGATGTGACGTCACATTTCTTAAACACCCCCTTCCCTGTCGTCACAAATGGTCGACCCTCTAGGTGTGTGATGTCATTTATGGACGGCCTCTTTGTGATGTCATACTGGAAGGGGAGGTCTTAGCTTTTGTAACGAACTGTGATGAGGGGGGTGGGGTAAAAATTGTTCAATTCGCGTGACATCATTCATTGACGGCCCAATTATAGTTTTTTGTAATATCGTGTTTTTTGTGTTGAAATTATTGAAGAAATACAATAGAAAATTCAAATTTTATTGTCTTAAACACTGCATAACAAAACTGATAAAATAGAACAATACAAGCAGTGAAATCACCGTCTCTTTGTGTATTTATAATATCAAGAAATGGAAATATAAATCAGACTGATATATTTTAGTAATGTGTGGACGTTTGTTCTGAATCAAATGTTAATTACTTCCAAGTAATTAAAAGTTCAGAATTTCTTTTGCATTAAATTATAAAACATTATTGCATATCAGTCTTGACTCGGTCGGTCTCAAATGCTGTTTGCAAGCCTGAGCGGTTTACGTTACTAGGCTTAGTATTATGCAAATTGAATTTTTTGTGCGTACGTACACATTCAGTCGAGACCCCCCCCCTCCCGTATGCATCCATATGCAAAATGCCATTAATTTAAGACCCCTCTCCTTGCGTACGTAATATATGGATGGCCCCTAAGAATAATAATTGGGGGTCTTTTTCAGTGACTCAGCCACACCCACCTCCTCTTGTGTGCCTCAAGCTAATTGAGGTCTGTCTTGTAGCTTATCGTCTACAAACAAGAGAAAATAAAAGTACGTTTTCATTAGCGTTTGGCTTTATTTTTTTGAGAAATTAAATTTATTTCATATTTATAAAATGATATTTATATTTAATTTTTTTTTAAATGTATAAAATTTGAATTGAGTGTTACTTAATTACATTAGATGGTAACATTAAGATAATTTTTTTTTATGTCCCAAAAATATATAAACTATTTGTGTCAGGTTTTATTTTGCAAATGTTATACCACCTTTTTAGGAAATTCTTCCCTCCAGAGGCTGAAGCATTCCAGGTTTAGATTTTTTAAAGCAATTGTTGAGTACCTGAGTACATTTTATGAATTTCGTCAAAGCAGCAAAAGAGCATCTATGATTGTAGTAAGAAAGGAGATTAGAGATATTTGGTCCCAGTTTGAAGATTTTTGGAGTGGTTGCATGGCAGGTAGATATACCATATAGTTATTTTTCTAAATAGTTTTTTAAAATCATCTTACATGTTTATTTTAAACCCTTAATAGCGTATTTTTTTAAGAGCAACTGTACTAGTAGGAAAATATTAATTTATATTTTATTTGTAAGCTTCTTAACCCTACCGCCCCGAGTTACCGAATATTAGGTACAATAATTGATTTAAATACTATATACCGAGTTACCAAATTCTAGGTATTTGGGATATCACTTGAATAAGTTCTAAAAATAACAGCCAATCGTCGTTAAATCTCGCATTTGTAAATGGTATCTTCCTAGAATAAAGCAGTGAGTTGTGATTACAGTTGATTTTTATCGAAAATAACCATAAAAAGATTGGCGAATGAACCGAGCGCTTCCACAGGAAAAAGAGCAAGGCCTACATATTTCACACTGCAGCAGTTAATGGAAGCTTTAGACAATTCAGACAGCGATGAAGCAGTTTTGCTTGATCAATATGATTATTCTAGTTCTAGTGACGTTGACATGGATTGTGATATCGATAGTGATAGGTCAAGTGATGATGATGATGATAGATCCAGATCTAGAACAACTGTTATGAGAAGGAAAAGAAAGCACATATTATCGTAATGGATCGGTACTACAACTCTGTGACATTAGCAAGGTACATGCTGAATGAGCTGCAAACAGGACTTGTTGGTACTCTTCAACAAAATAGAAAATTTTTTCCAGTGTCCTTGAAGAAGGTGGACAAGCTTGCGAGAGGTGAAAGTTGCTGTCGATGTCAGGGCTAGGGCTGTCAATATTGTTGAAAAATGCAGCCCGGGTACCCGTCCAAATTTCGAACGGGTACCCGGGTTACCCGATCAAAACATCGCATAATTTTCCCCGTCATGACCGCTATACAATGCTACCTAGCCACCTTCCATGCACCTCATTTCACACAGTAGCTACACCGCCGGCCTTTTAGGGGCCGTACATAAATGACGTGAAGCGATTTTGGCCGATTTTTACCCCCCACGTCACAGGTTGTCACAAAAACTTAGAGCCCCCTCCAATATGACGTCACAAAGCTTTACGCCCCCCCCCCATAAAAGCTGTACTTCCTTTATGAAAATGAGCATATGTCAACTTTATTGTCATTTAATTTTGTATTTAATGTGAACTTGAACTCTAAAAATCGCTACACGCTTAAATGCATGTAAAACGTCATTAAATAAATTGTAAGCAATCAAATATTTCAGGGGAACCTTTATTTAAAGTTATGCATTTTGATGTGATGTCACATTTATTCTTAAACACATCCCTCCCCCTCGTCACAAATGTGTGACCCCCCTCCTCCCCTAGGTGTGTAACGTCATTTATGGACGGGCCCTTGTCCATCTTACACTGTTAGTGATAGTAACTAATTTATTGACTTTAAAAACTTACAAATTTTGGTGTAAGGCACATGCTGTAATGAACACACGAAACCTAATCGAATTTAGGGGGGGGGGTAGATAAACAACATCGCCAATTGTAAACCCAATGTCGGCGTATTTCAAAGATCAAAGTAAGTGTCAAAGCAGGGGTGTTTTTATTAACAACAACAAACACGGCCTCTTTCATCTCTATACAGTCCATCCTTATTTTCGGCAGAGGAGTTATGTTTTCCTTGTAAGATTCTTTCAAAGAAACAAAACCTTCATGTATTTGCGATTTCTGTTTCATTTTCAGAGAAAAAAGATGTATCAAAATACATTGTGGTTTGTCGAGACCGTATTGTATTTACCGTTGACAGATCGTTCTCCTTAGATGTATTTCACAGCATATATATTTGAAACAAAAATTTTCATTTGATAAATTGTTTCGCGAGCCGTAAATTAAACACAAAAAAGCCACATGTGAGCCGAAGTTTGGTTAATATAGCCATTGAAGCCACATTTTCACGGGTACCCGGGCGGAATGTTACTACCCGGGTAATCTAACGGCAACGGGTACCCGGGTCCTGGGTACCCGTTGACAGGCCTAGTCAGGGCAGCATAACCTGTATGGTATGGCAGGATCGGAGGCCAATTACATTCATCTCAAACTTTCATGACCCAACACAAATAGGAGTAGCAAACAAACAGAAGAAACAAAGATGGAACACTTGATGAAGTTCCGATGCCACAGCTCGTCCAGGACAACAATCGCCACATGGGCAGTTGTGACAAAAATGATCAAATGATGCACCTCCATCGCTCAAGCCGTCATTACCGGTGGCCCCATCGCCTTTTCATCAAATTTTTCATGTAGGGCCTGCTACAATTTATTTGTTATCTATGTGACTAAACTAGAAGCAGCTGACAAAAAGCCAATGTTTTACACAAGATATATCCAGAAACTCTGCATTGACCTAATTGGCAATTACCGCTCAACAGCCATTTGCCAAGGACAAATGGAACCATGCCCCTAACGCCACAGACCAGGCAACCACTGGCCTGAAATTCCAGAAGCAACTGCTTCCAATCATGTCTGTACTGTCTGCATGGAAAAACACCTTCAATACAACAGAGCACACCCTGGAGTAGCAAACAAGGATAACCCACACAAGAAGGTCAAGACGAACGTCAGGTGGTCTATGTGCAAAAAGTACCTCTGTGTTAAGCATGGCTCAACCTGCTGGGAAGACTATCACTCCAAGGCGTAATACTGGCGTTAGATGGAAGCAATGTTCAAATAATTAGAACAATTATTATCTTCTAAAATAAAATGTAAAAAAAATTTTTTAATACATTTTTTTAAAATATATACAAAATTTGCTGTGCGGTAATTCTAAACTGCTGCGCGGTGTCTGTTGAAAACCTTCGCGGCTGCGTAGCTCAGAGGAAACATTGGTGCAAAGTGGCACAGCATCCATTTTTAAATAAAATTTTTACTAAATTTGATGTGCTGTAATTATAAACTGCTGCACGGCGTTGATTAGATATCTGTGTGGCTACGCAGCCGCTCAGCTTAAATAGAACATTGGATAGAATGTAGGCCTATTTCCTGCTATATCTAAAAGTTTGAGCTCATTCTGACCCCTGGTTTGCATGATACTAGCAATTTCCTAACCCATTTACATTTTCTTTTTTTTTGTTTTGTTGCTGGGGAGGCCAGGTATAGGGGAAAATTAGCTTGGGAAGCTCGGATCTGGTAAGGTTAATCATATTACAAAATATGTAATTGTCCATCTATGACAGGATTGTGTACACTTATCAGATCTGTAGAAGAGTTACAAGATGTTCTAGCTGGTTCTTTGGTCATTCCAGATTTATTGGCTTTTCTCCAGAATGTTGAAGGTATCAGGTTGTTTCAAAATGTCAATAGATTAAAAGTGTTGTTTGTAATAGTCTAAGTGTACCGCATAAATCAAGACACAATTCCGTTGAATTGCATTCACTTTACAAATATTGCAACTCTGAGTTCACCTCACAACACACGCATAAGTTTACATTACTAGACAAATCATGCAGTCTCCAAACTCAGTCTAGTTGCATGTTCAAACAATGTCATCACAACAAACACGTCTCTTACATTGTTTTTAACATTGGAAAATAAAATTAAAAAATATCAGTATTGTGTCAATTTCTCGCCAACCGTAACATTTATCGAGTTGAAAAAAAACGCCAAACGATAGCTAATAATATTTAGAACAATGTTGGAGAAAGAATTTTTGAAAAATCTCTTCGTTCGATTCCGGTAATTTTAGCAGCAATTTTTAGATAGCAATTGTTTTGTTTAGTTTATAGAACTATTAATTTGAAATGACTTTTAATGTAATCTAGAATGATTTCCCTTGAATAAATAAATCAGAAATTCTTTGTTGGAAATTGCGTTTAAATACTCATTTGAGTTTTTATTACTTGTTTTTTAATTGACTGGACATGATCTAAAACTGTTACATGGAAATAGGCTTTTAAACAACAAACAAATTTTAAGACAAGATTGAAAAGAAAAGAAGTACAATATCTGTTACCTAAACTCAATGTTTTAAAAGTTGTATTTAATTAATTCATTTTTTATTGTCTCCTGTGAAATGAATGAACATTACTTTTCCCATCTATAGAAATACAGTGATATTGATTGTCTATCTTTGTTACACTCATGATGGTATGTCTTTGTGTATCAATGAGTGTCTATCATTTTCTTTGTCAGTTGATTTTTGTCTGTCCAAAAATAAATTGATTTTTAGATCACTGTAATTCATTGATAAATTTTTTTTTAAATTTTGTGTTTTTGTTTTGGCCAGTTTGTGAAGTTTTAAATTCATATTCTAACTAGATCAAGAACTCACAAACTGGCCGGGGAATGTGCAGAAAATTGCTGAGTCTTTGATCACTCTGGCTGAATGTGCTGCTGAAGGGCCTACAGGGTTGTCTGAACTTATCTATCAAAACCATGGAAAAGACATTGCCAAGTTAGTAAACTTGTTAAAAGTTTTGTCAGCAAGATGCTACTCCATTTGTATTTACATAAGGTAGTAAAACTTGTGCTAGTTCCTCTATTTGTAAGTTTCATACTTTTCCACTAAAAGGAGATATATTCACAAATGAAAAAAATAAATAATATAATTCATTTGATTTTGCATTTATATTTTAAAAAATGGGGCGAAAAAAGCTAGTCAATGAAGAATGAAACCGAAAAATTTTAAGATCTCTTACCTTGAGAAATCACTTTAATGATATATTTAATGCCTTTACCACACTTTTAATGAAAATAGGATCAAATTTTTCTTAAATGGGACTTTTCCAATCTGCACTTTTATCCACCTTCCATATTGTGCAATTTACTTCTGAACAACAAATATTTATTAAATTGGGCTTTACCACACTTAAAATATATCTTTAAATATGCTATTCCCAAGAAACCAAGGTACTTCTTCATCATTTTATATGAACTTGGTCATGTCTTGCTTGCCCGCTTTCTCCATCAAAAGCAAGACATATTAATGCAGAAGAAAATTTGAAGATATAAAAAGAGAAAATATTTATATAAATTTTTTTAGATAGGAAAGCGTTAATTTTGGGTATATATTATAATATATAATAATAAATAAATTGATAGATTATATGACGATGTACCCCAGTTAGCAACTGTGCTCACAACGCCTTACAGTGCTTTACAAAAAAAAGTAAAAGATATAATTATCAATGCATTCAATGTGAAACAATCATATCCTAACTACAAAATGGAATCATAATGAGAGAAATATGTTTCTTATCTGATGTAGCCAGTGACTGATAAGTATCAGAGAGTGGGTTCCATCAGAAACTTATTTGTTGAATAACATTTTTCTTTCTTCACATCTCAATGCCACAGTTTAATTTTATTGCCCTAATTTTGTGGCCTAGCTGTACAATTTTAATATTACATTATATCGTCTTGCAGGAAATTTTCTTTAAGGAAGCTGGAGAGATCCATGTTGAAACATGAGGAACACAAAAAGTAACTTCACCCATTTTTTATTACAGAATCTTAGGAAATATGTATATATATATCAAAATACTGCTGATACATAACTTTAGATAAAACAAGTCTCAGGAATAAAATAAATACTATGCATACTTACAATAAATGTGTATCATTTCAGGTTATAATTGGTCACTTTAAAAAAAAAGTTTGATTTGGCAGTTGTGGGGTTCTAATTCAAAAGATTTATGAAAGTTCTGTCCCATTTTTCAAATAAATAAAAAAAATTAAATAATATTTTATTGCTGAACTAGTTTTAGTATATTATATGACAATTTTATTATGGCCCTTTTATGATTCTAAATGGATATTTTTAAATTGGAGATTTAAGCAGTTAATTATTTAAAAACTTGAACTAGATTCACACATTAATGTGTCATATGCTAAGTTCATTGCTGCCATTGAAATACCCTGGTCTCTGATTATAAATTGATTTGAATGAACTTATCTTATCTAGATCATGAACAAAGTTTCCTTTTTTTCTCAAATGTAAGCAACACCTTTGGGATTTTCCCAGCTGTATGTGTTAACTTGTTACCCTTTTTAGAGTGGCCAGTGTCTTGTTCAAATTTCACTGAAAAACAGAATTATGTTTAAAATTATTATATTAATTTTACTATATTAAAATTTAAATGCTTCCCTCAAAAACTATGTAAACATCAGAGGTAAAGTAACCACTATTTGGGTTTAAAAATACTTTTTGTGTTGTTTTTTAAAAATCTTTGTAATTTTCTTCTGTGAATTCAGTTCCATATAATATCATCTATTTAACATTAAGTTAAAAGAAATATATTTTTAAATGGTTATTTCAGATATCAGTTCTCAATATTAAAGAAAGATTTACTTCACACATTATGAGAAATGCTTAAATGTAGAAGTTCCTAGTTGTATGTTTTCTTAATGAAATGTAAGATAGGCTGCATCTCAGTAGCACTCCAAAGAATTTTATCTTCTAATAAAATATTTTCATATAAATAACTGATATATTAATTAGTTAATAAATATTTGTATATTTTTTCTTAATGTTAATTTTATTTTCTGAATGCTTTGCTGTTTTTAATGGTCCACAATTGTTTTTGTTTTTTAAATAAAAATAAATAAAATGATTGATTACTAAAAATAGATGGAGTATTTTAATGAGCTTGATTGGAGTTTGGTTGTTTTATTTAGACTTAAGGCCTTATCAGTTGAAGTCGTGACATCTGGACAGGGCTTAACTGTTGATGTATACATTTAAAACAAAACTCGTGACTGACTGATGTCATCTGGAGTAAATGAATGAATGACTTAACAAGTTTTACTATCTTATGTTTTTAAGCATAAAAAAATTCAGATATGTGCTGATATTTTTTTTAAATCAAAGAAATATATACTTAACTCTTTTTTTAGATGAAAATGTATTAGGGGCTGTCCATAAAGTATGTCACGCTCCAGAGTGAAAGTGTGACAGTTTGTGACGGTGGAGGGGGGATCCGGTCATGTGTGACGTCATGGTGTTTTATATTAAATTTTAATTATTTTGTTAATAAAAAACAACATTTTTGTTCGAAAGTGTGGCGTACTTTAGGGGAAGGGTGTCCAAGATTTGTGACAGGGGGAGGGGGGGGTAAAATGGTCAAAAATAGCGTGACGTACTTTATGGACGGCCCCTTAGCAGTTGTGTCAGGACAAACTCGTATCACATGTGTGCATAATTTAGATGCACATGCACCATATCAGCGTGTTAGAACATACTATAAACTCACATGTTACACGTAAGAAGAGCAATATATTGACCCATGCATCACGCTTAAACTGATGTTTATTTCAAAACTTGGAATTCGAATGGAACAAAATTAAATTTACTTTTCAAATCGCCTTGATTCCCCCAAACTTAAAACATATTAGATCTAGTGAATTGTGTTAGCATGAGTAATATCTGAAATTATTGAATTTAATAATGGTTTGATAAATCTTTTAATGCAAACTGCTCGTCAGTTGTCATATGTTAATGCCTGGGAGCGTGGTACATCCACAGGCCTGGAACGTTAATTATTATGTCAGAGCTTCTCAAATCGTTTAGTGTAAACAACCTGTTGGTCATTGATCTAGTGTCCCATTTATTGATTATTGGTCTTCCATTGGCTTAGTTTGATATGGCTTACTTCGACCGATTACCGAGACCTTGCGGGTAGCTGTCGGTCCTCCATTTTAGTTTCAGAGAAGACCTGGACTGGACTACGTAGGAGTAAGAGTCTTTTTATAATGAATAGGATATTGACCCAATATTATAACTGGATATTAGAACTGTGTTTTACTGATTTTTTAAATGATTTTTAAATACCACGTTTTTATAAGTGGACTAAAAAGAAGAAAATAATTTAAAACTAAGTTCAAGTACTTCTATTTAATATGACTAAAAACGTGGGGCGGCCGCTTATGAGACTTAACATATGCGGTTCACCCATTCTCTCACTTATAGATCTCTCTTTTGCCTTCTAAATTAGAAATCTTTAATTTTTTATACCAAACACCCGCCCCAAGTTTTTAGTCATATTAAATCGAAGTACTTGAACTTATTAGTTTTAAATTATTTTCTTCTAAAGACATTAATACTGTATATCTGCACTACATTTGTGTAAGATTTATTTTAAATTGTGTGGCTGGTGTTTCTTTCCTTTTTTTTTCAATTTTGAGAATCGTTCTGTAGCAAGCTCTATTAATGTTGCTTATTTTTCTTTTGGCTTTAATGACTTTATCCCGCGCGGTTGACCTAATGTTATTGTAGCCTTGAAGTCATTCAAAAATATCCGCATGTTAGTAATTGATGTTCAGAGTTCCGGTTCCTTGATAGAAAAGTTGAAAACATTTGTACAGGATATAGATTATAGATCATAACACATGGGTGGTGAACGTTTTCATTTATTTACCCTGTGTAGTGTGATAGTCTTGACTACTTTTTGACGAGGGTACAATGACTAGTGATAATACTTGTTCTTGTAGGCTTGAGTGGGTTGTTAATAGAGACAAGATTGTTTTCCCTGTCTTCTTTGGCAATTTTGAAGGGGAAAAAAAATGGAAGTTTTTTAGGAGCGATGTGGATGGAACCAGGTAGATAGAGCCTCGCAGTGTACATACAGTGGCATACTACCCGGGCCTCGCAGGGTACATACAGTGGCATACTACCCGGGCCTCGCAGGTTACATACAGTGGCATACTACCCGGGCCTCGCAGTGTACATACAGTGGCATACTACCCGGGCCTCGCAGTGTACATACAGTGGCATACTACCCGGGCCTCGCAGGTTACATACAGTGGCATACTACCCGGGCCTCGCAGGGTACATACAGTGGCATACTACCCGGGCCTCGCAGGGTACATACAGTGGCATACTACCCGGGCCTCGTAGGGTACATACAGTGGCATACTACCCGGGTGTCGCCTGTCATCAGAGTAGGTTACTGCTGGAGCAGGCTGTAACAACAGCAAATTTTGATCAAAAGCAGATGGATAACTCGAAGGTCCGAACCTTAAGCACAAACAGCTCTTAGCATTATAAAAGCAAAAGGTGACTAGATGACCCACTAAAGACTGTACGTGAGCGCTGGCTGCCGAGCCACATGCACTCAAAAGTTATTGATTGGGTTTGGTTAATACACGTGCTAGATTGAGTCAAAGTCAGAAACAATGTGTTTTGAAAAATACGAGAAAAAATGTTTCAAAATATAATTACCTATGTCTATTGATCCCTCATTACATACAAATTTCGTTTTTATTCACTTTCGGGATATTCTACCCCATATTTCTCATTCCCGTTTACCAAAATCGAATGTGAATTCTCTCCAACCCAATTTATTTCAGAATGTCCTTGACCTCTTTTAAACTATGACGTGGATTGTGCTGTGAAAACATCATTTCATTAAAAGAGGACAAATAATTTTGTGAAGAAATATTTAATCTAGTAAACATTTTCCTACAATTAAAATGACAATAATTCGATACCATAATTGCGCAGGAAATGGTGTTTTGTCCTGGCTGACTTAATCTTCTTCTTTTTTTTTAATTTGTAGGGCGAAATATTTAGCAAGCTATAGTATAACTTTTCATGGATTTGGGGCAGCAATAGTTTCGGCCCACCCCAGTGGCACTAACCATAACAAAGCCAACTGTCATCTAAATATTTACCTTAACTCCGTATTTGGGGCCGTCCATAAAGTACGTCACGCTATTTTTGACCATTTTTACCCCCCTCCCCCCTGTCACAAACTGTCACAAATCTCGGACCCCCCCCCTAAAGTACGTCACACTTTTGAACAAAAATGTTGTTTTTTATTAACAATATAATTAAAATTTAAAATAAAACACCGTGACGTCACACATGGCCGGACCCCCACCCCCTCTCACAAAGTGTTACACTTTCTTAAACCCCGTCCCCCCTCTGAAGCGTGACGTACTTTATGGATGGCCCCTAATTTACTGATCTCATGCAGACAGAATGACGCGTCAATTAGTGTATTATTATATTCGAAACTTCATTTCCTAGCATATTTGAAACACATATATACAGATTTGTCAAGCTACTTTGCTGTAAACCATAGTTTCTCCCAACTTCTCTCTCTGTGCACGTCTTTGGGGTCGTCCATAAAGTATGTCACGCTTCAGAGGGGGGAGGGGGTGTAAGAAACTGTGACAGGGGGTAGGGGGGTCCGGCCATGTGTGACGTCACGGTGTTTTATATCAAATTTTAATTATTTTGTTAATAAAAAAATAATTTTTGTTCGTAAGAAGAACGTTCTTTAAAGGGGGGGGGGCACGATTTGTGACAGGTTGGGGGGAGTTAAAAATGGTCGAAAATAGCGTGACGTACTTTATTTTGAAGGACCCTTTGCATGAGTTTGTGTGTTGACCCGAACATGGGCTGCAGTTACTCCTGGCGTCGTTAAATATACATTTTATAACGGCCCAGTAAGAGGAGGCTATGATCAAATTATACCCTGTCCTATTATAGCCTTAATTGTTTTTCATAATATTCGTCCGTAGTTCCACCCCCGTAACTTTGTATGACAGTAGAACTCTCCAACTACCTGAACTAAAGGTCGGTTATCCAAGGATTTCAGCCCACGGTTTGAGTTGACACATTCCTCACCTCAGTGTGCCGAATTCTTAACATGATTGTCCATTTCATGGGTTTAGAAGTTACTCACGATATTAAACAGTCTGAAAAGAGTCAAACTAAAACTGAGTTGCCTCTCTCACGCTCTCTCCCTCTCCCAACAATAATCAGCCCCCACCTTTTCCAAAGTATACACCAGATGTCTCCCGCTAATAAAAGTCAGCGTCCTCGGATTTAAGTGAAGCGTTTTAAAGTGTATTTACCCTCCTCAAATTGTTTTTTTTTAAAAAACATTACCTCACATTAATTGTTTGGAATTCTGCCGTCTGGCAGTCGTTCACGTAGGCAGCGTAGATGGATTAGGTGTTATCTAGCTTATTTTCTGTCCACCGTTTTGTTGAAAAATACAATGTTCATTAAATTTAGTGGGGCGAAACCAGAAACAAAAAATGAGTTTGTTGTCAAGAAACCGCCTACAGCAAACGTTTAATAAAGTTTCAGCATAGTAACGGGAGTGTGTTCATTCGCTGACACAAATTTTAGAAGTGTGCTCCGAATGCAATGTTAGTTTTTAAACTCAGTTGTTGATTATATCATCTACTTTTATTAACGTGGACAGATTGCTGGTCTAAAATATAGAAAGGGACACGTGACTGCATTAATTTAAGGGATCAGTTACCATAATGATGTAAGTTATCTGTGAAAGTAAATTATTCTGTGTAGGCAACTGAAGTTATGAAGAACAATGGAACCCCCGCGAAGAATTGGAATACAACATCAAAGTAAAATTCAGAAACAGAGGCAACACCAGCCTCAGATGTCGACCAATGTGCACTACTCAATGTGCCTTCCATCACGTCACACACCTTACACTTGTTATCAATACATTGTGAGTGTTACGTCTTCTTATGGCGCAACCAACGCAGAGTGGGGTCAATAGCTGTCATATGTTCAAAAAATTTAAGGTGTCATGGCGTGCTGTGAAGAATACTTCACGTGTCGACCTGTCTTTAAATTCTAACTATATAACATCAAATTAGTCTTTTCTTTTAACTTGACACTTAGAATTAAAAGTCTATATTATAATAGGAAGAAAAGTTAATGAGTGCAAAATTAACATGCTAAATATAGTACGCACTGTAATAAGCTAGCACAGAGTTAAAATTAAAAAAACGTAAAAAACCAAGTTTTTTAATATAAATCCTTTATATACGAGACATAATTAAAAGAATGTTCATTATAATACGCATCTCACGACAATCCAAAAATTTTAGTTATTTCTCAAAAAAAATAATTATTTATAGTAAAACAAGTAATAAAAACTCAAATGAGTATTTAAACGCAATTTCCAACAAAGTATTTCCGATTTTTTTATTCAAGGGAAATCATTCTAGATTACATTAAAATTCAATTCAAATAAGTACATTTTGTAATTCTGAAAACAAAACACAATATGACGTCATATCCCATCACACCAAGAATGTGTCACTATAATGCGCAGCACACTGCAGTCTAACATTAGCATTCACAAAGCGGGGGAAAACAACATTAACTATCACTCTAGATCAGGGGCGGATTAAGACTGCACGGGGCCCCTGGCTGCAATTCAAACTGGGGCCCTATCCAGCCAGTGTACCTTTAGATAAAATGATTGCTAGCAGCTAATATAAGACTGTAACTTGTAAATATTCATCCACAATGATTATTCATGAAAAAACCGAATTCGAAGAAATAACTTTTTGTCGGTATCTAAAATTGAGTTTAAAAGACAATTTATAAAATAAAAAAACACGAGAGCTCTACTTTTGTTGTCAATTTAAAAAAATATATATAATATTCTTTAATAATTTCTGTTATTGAGCCTATCAAATCAGGTTTTTTTTGACTGCTAAGACTATCGTGTGGGAAAAAGATATCATTTTAATAGATGAGATTTTATTAATTTATCATATTTTCAGCAATTCATGTATACATTTGTCCACATTTATTATAAAATATCCTAAGTTTGGGGGCCCTAAATCATCGGGGGCCCCTGGCTTTAGCCCGTTCAGCCCCCCCCCCTTAATCTGCCATAGCTCTAGATTAGTGCTTCTCAAAGTGGTGGTCCGCGGATCGGTGCCGGTCCGTGGCCCATCCGATGCCGGTCCGCAGGTGTTAACTAGAAAGGACATTTCGCTACCACGTCAGTACAAGCAAAATAGTTTACCGGTCCATGTCGCAATTGAAAAATTCCTGCCGGTCCGCAATACTAAAAAGTTTGAGAAGCACTGCTCTAGATGACATTAAAAGTCATGCCAAATCAATAATTCTGAAACTAAACAAAACAATTGCTATCTACAAATTGCTGCTAAAATTACGGGAGTCGAACGAAAAGATTCATATACATGTATTCCTTCAACAACATTGTTCTAAATATTATTAGCGGTATATTGTTTGGCGTTTGTTTCAACCCCGATAAATGTTATGAGTTGTGAAAACTCATATTTATACTTTATGTAACTAGGCTTAAGCCCCAAAACATTGGCGCAAGGAAGGCGTGTACTTATCACCCGCTAAATTTACTTGTCATAACATACCTTCAAGCAACTCACCTTAAGAGAAACTCATTCTAACGTATATTGAGCGTCTGTTTAACACATCGTTACCATCTGTATTCTAGTGTCTAATTAATATTAATCACTATTTATGTGAGTATCCGTTATCAAGAATGATTCCACCTATTCAGTATTTAGTCTCATTGTGGTTATTAACTTGATTCGATTTGTCATAATTCCTGTCCCCCTTCCTGCCCCCATATCACGCTATAAACTTTGCCGCCAACTCACGTGCAAATAATAAACTTTTTCCCATGAGTTCAGACGTTCACGAATAAAGCTCACAGTGTGACATCCGTATCCTTTTTATTTTAATTTAGCAAAGGCACTATACAAAACCTTGAAAATAAACAAACCCGTAAAAACAAAGTTTTTGACTATAAATCCCTTATATATGAGACATAACTAACAGTATTGATTATTTTCAAACGTTTACAGACTGAATCTGTCTTAACTCAACTTTGCATCATAACCCTAGTGGGGTGGGGGGTGGGGGGTGGGGGGAGGGGTGGGTGGGGGGAGGGGAAAAGTCTGGTCACCGATTCGCTTGACCGAGCTCAGAGTGACACGTAAAATGTAAACAAAAGCGCCCGTCGCTTCGTTGGGTCGCCTCAATGCGTCAGCTCAAAATTTCACGTGGCAAAAAAACAATAACAAATCGTGAATTTAATTGACATACCTCATATAAGGATAAACTAAAAATGCATTAATTTAATTACGGTACGTTCGATCGATCTGAAATTTTGATACGATGCATTGTTAGGTTAGACGGGTCCGTGTGCCAAATTTCAGTTCGATCGGATCTTGGGAAGTGGGTCATTTTTTACTTCTGTTTTTCCGCCCGCCGAGCCCAAGACAGAGAGAGATGATGACAGACAGAGACGGCCGCGAAGTTAATATAAGGGATTTAATAAAACAAACCCGTAAAAACAAAGTTTTTGACTATAAATCCCTTATATATGAGACATAACTAACAGTAGTGATTATTTTCAAACATTTACAGACTGAATCTGTCTTAACTCAAGTTTGCTTCATAACCCTAGGGGGGGAGGGGTGGGTGGGGGGAGGGGTGGGTGGGGGAGAGGGGAAAAGTCTGGTCACCGATTCGCTTGACCGAGCTCAGAGTGACACGTAAAATGTAAACAAAAGCGCCCCGTCGCTTCGTTGGGTCGCCTCAATGCGTCAGCTCAAAACTTTCACGTGGCAAAAAAAACAATAACAAATCGTGAATTTAAATTACATACCTCATATAAGGATAAACTAAAAATGCATTAATTTAATTACGGTACGTTCGATCGATCTGAAATTTTGATACGATGCATTGTTAGGTCAGACGGGTCCGTGTGCCAAATTTCAGTTCGATCGGATCATGGGAAGTGGGTCATTTTTGACTTCTGTTTTTCCGCCCGCCGAGCCCAAGACAGAGAGAGAGAGAGACGGCCGCGAAGTTAATATAAGGGATTTAATAAAACAAACCCGTAAAAACAAAGTTTTTGACTATAAATCCCTTATATATGAGACATAACTAACAGTAGTGATTATTTTTAAACATTTACAGACTGACACTGAGTGATGTCCCTTGTCTTTAATAAATGGGGGTGGGATGTGAGGGGGTGTCGGCACGACGGTCGTCGTCAACACGACGGTCGGCGTCAACTCAAACTCACGTGGAACTGGAATTTAAAAAAAAACAAACAGTGAATTTTGAATTACATACCTCATATAAGGATAAACTAAAAATGCATTAATTTAATTATGGTACGTTCGATCGATCTGAAATTTTGATACGATGCATTGTTAGGTTCGACGGGTCCGTGTGCCAAATTTCAGTTTGATCCGATCATGGGAAGTGGGTCATTTTTGACTTCTGTTTTTCCGCCCGCCGAGCCCAAGACAGACAGACAGAGAGAGAGAGAGAGAGAGAGAGAGAGAGAGAGAGAGAGAGAGAGAGAGAGAGAGAGAGAGAGACGCCTGTGAAGTTAATATAAGGGATTTAAAAATTTGAGGGAGCGATGCGGTTTTTGAGAATAATTAAATAGCTTTTTGACATCGCATGAGGTCAACCTGATTGACTCAAAGTGAAATTTTTTGCTTTACTATTTACTGCGGAGCTTAGCTATAAATGTCACGGTGTATCAGGCCAAATACAAGCAGACTTTAATTTTAACTTGATTTTATTATCGAACTTAATAAGCATATAAGTCTAAATAAAATTTATTTTGACGAAATTTGAGGAAATCACAATTATTTTGATCATGGTTAAGTTGATTTTCAGGTTTGTTTATCGTTGCTATAATATTTCTAATTTAATTACGAGGACAAAAGGCTATCCCTTATTTTCATGCAGGCACGATCTTCTGTAAATTGGAAACGTTGAACTGTGAAGGTTTAATAATCGGCAGACCTATCGGTCAAGGTCAACTGTCAGTTTTAGTTACAAGACAACATTTATTACATTACATGTAAATAATTTTATGTACTTCTGTTTTAAATAACTTTAATAACAACCTTAAACAGGCTGCCATTGAAATAGATAAAGAGTTGACTAAAATTTAATCGTGTTAAATAACATCATCTGAATTGTGCGGTGCATGCGGTGCTCATACACATATACTCATACTCATACCACGACCATTCATTAAATGCCCAAAAATTAAGTAAAAGAAAATTATAATAATTTAACAATAATCGTTTTATAGTACATAATATTAATAAATTAAATTTTTAAAAAATAATTTTATGTTCGAAGATGGCGTTATGCGTTCGTTTCAATGTGATTCTTGGTTAAGTGAAGGACAGTCTGAAGGTGCCTGGGCATTGCCACTGAAACCAAAGAAATGAAAATCCATTGATATCAAGCTAAACCATTGTTTCTCTCAACTATGCACATCCAAGTTATACTTTATTCTCTAACATTTACATCGTGTTGATTTATTTTATTTCTGTGAGATACACTATATTGTTATGAAATTACCCTGGATTTATAAGTAAACCGGTGTTTAATCACATCTGCGAAGTGTGGCCTTCATAGCAGCTTGAGTTGATAACAGATACTTCAATGCCAACAACGCGTCACTGATGGCTGTTCACATTGGCCTTGCGACCAGGGGCGTCACTAGGGTTGGTGTCAACCGGGGCGGTAGCTCATGGTGTCACCCCCTCACGACTTAACCCCTAGAACTCCTCCGAGTCTTCCAGTGCCAAATAACAGCAACATACAGAATTTTACATTTTGGTGTCACACCTTGCGATGATGTCATCCGGTGCGGTCGGCACCCCTCACACTACACTAGTGACGTCACTGCTTAGTGTAACTTACTAATTAAACTCGGGACGGTTACTCGTAAAATAGCACACAACAAAAGAGGGCAGATGAAGATTAGAGGCGATTGCTCTAATAGATGATAATGTTTCCAGATAGACTACCAACGAGGTATAGCGCTCTTATGTTTGCGCCCATTTGTCGTCGCGCTTTCATCGTGCGCTCTTCAATGACACATGACAACAATTTAAAGAAGGAAAGTGTTCCCAACAGATTTCAGACAAGCCTTGAACTAAAAGAAATATTAATTAAATAATTGAATGAAATTTTGTAAAGTTTCAGTCTTGTCTGTCATACTTTAAGAACATGTATTAATTATTTTTTTTTAAATATCGTCTAACTTTTGAACGTGTCCAAAATTTAAGTGTAATTTGGCTTACTTTCGTAACTGTCAAAATTAAAGTCAATCATTATTAATCATCATATATATATATATTTACCCTCAATTATGTATGACTGACTCACTTTGGCCTAACGCTAAGGGACATCACTCTGCTTTTTTTAAATTGAAAATATAGACTTAAAAATCATAATCATTTTGGTTTCCAGATTAACATTAACCAAACGACGCACGAACCTTTGAAGTCAGCATTTGTGTTGTAACAGTGCGAAATGACTCAAAGAGTTATTTTTTGGTGCAGTAATTTGGTGCGCTGCTTTCTAAAATTAGTTTAAAAATCGTATAGTGATTAGCACTGTAAAAAAAAATTATAAAAATACTTAGTGTATTTTTCAGGAATATTTCGTATTTATCATACTAGGATAAGTTACTTGGGCTTTTGACCAAAAAATAAAGTGAGTGCCGTAGGCGCCCTACAACCCCTATTATAAAATAATTTGTGTAAATTTAAGGAATATTACATATTACGTATTTATCATACAAGGACAAGTTAGTTGGGCTATTGATAAAAGGTGGGAGCCGTAGGTGCCCTAAAAAAAAGTGGGCGCCGCTGCACAACCTAGTTATTAAATAATTATTTAAGCCGAAAAATGTATAAAGTGGCATTTTACTCAAAAATAATTCAAGTAAATTCTCACTATCTTTCCCTCTTTTAACAAAATTAAATAAAAGATTCACCTGCTTACCTTTACTGCTGCCAGAATATGGAATTATGAATGGTAGACAAAATACTTGAATATAACATACTACATACGACCCGCGGCGTAGCATACGCCGCAGACTTGCTCATAGATAGTGCAAAGAACGGGGGAGGGGAGAACGGACACAAACAGCAGCACGAGGAAATGAAAACAACGCGAGTGAACGTCGGGGGGGGGGAATCACCGGCGCATTTTTTGTCTCGAGACATGCGTACTGCGGTTGTTGTTACCTGCCCCCGCCCCTACCCTTTACTACCATCGCTTGCCAACCATAAACTGTGATTGGTGGATCCTAGCAAGAGTCATTCGTAATGGTCATTTGAACACGTCTTGTGCTTTTCCTGGTGACTTATATATATATATAGATTATACCTTTAATAATAATTAATATGCTATATAAAGGTCAGACCAGACGTTTTTCAACGTTAAAAATTCGTCGCTGCATTTTCGCAGGTGCGGTTCTGATCGGCGTCAAGTTTAAAATCAACTTTACTTCGGCTGCCGAACGTACGCATCAAGCGATCTATCATTGAAAATCGTTTCATACGAAATCAACAAGACTGAAATGTTTTCCCATGAAAATAATTTCGTGTTAAAGGTGAAAAAAAAATGTGTCGTCTCTTTAATTTTTATGGACATAAAATCGTACACATTAAAACTTTAGAATTTGGGGTCACCCCCCTGATGGTGTCACGCGGGGTGCCCCCCCCCCGTATCCCTCTAGTGACGCCACTGCTTGCGACATTCACATATTTAGACGGTGTCAAACGTTTTACTGGCATTTAAATCTTGTTTTTCTTGTGTGGTGAGGGGCGAGGAAGCAATTTGGCCCGCCCCCGGCATCAAATACACTTAAACCCCAATAACTACATTTTTTTGTAATCTTTGTCAATTGGCTATAGCAATGATTGGCAAAGTGAGGCCCACTGCCACAAGCGGCCCGCCACATAGAGTTTTGCGGCCTTGAACTGAGATATTTTGTCACATGTTCGCGACCGAAAGTTCTTCTCTTGTTTTCCTTTAGAGTGGCTACGTCAATGCGCGTGCGCATGCAGTATAAACACGAACTTTTCCACTTTGTCAGTTTTATATTTTAATTTTGTTTTGCAACAAGAAAATTTTAAAATTTCCTAATTAAGCGGGGCCATGAAACCTCCTCAAAGGAGTAAAATTGGTGATGAACTCATGTGTTAAATGAAGAATGGACACAGAAATATTTATTTGGTAAAATAGGCACGAAACCAATGTGTTTAGTGCCATGAAACGATTGCCGTAGTTAAGGAGTACAATCTGAATCGACTTCATAATTTAATTCAGAAAAAAAGCCACTGTAACACTGGATAAGCGTTGGACGCAATAATCTTCTGCATAGAAGTAGCGTCTGTTAACAGATAAGATAAGCTTACACGTTCTTGCTGAGCTTAACAAGGAAATAATGTAAGCCATTGATTATTTAGATATGGAATACCTCTTCCCAAACTAAAAGGAAATTAAGGTTTACGCAGAAAGCCTGTTGCTTTGCAACATGACATATTCTTTTTTATCATTCTTGCATTTTAGGAGTTTAAGGCTAATCAAAGTGAGTGATGTTCTGTTTCACCTGCAGCAACAAAAACTTGCAATTGTTCACTGTGTGCAAAAGTGGAGAGAATTGGCTCCATTGTTTCTGGAACTTTTTTTTTATTTAAGAGGACAAGAACCAGTTTATTTGGATGACTAACTGACTTTAAAAAGTACGTATGCAGCATTTTACACAAGACCTGAGCGCTCACCTTACTTGGTTTTATAAAAAAATGCTACTAAAGCGTGCGCACAAAATGACGCTCTGGAGCAGGTTCAGGTACATCCAAAGCTTGAGTGTTATTCCTGCGTAGTGTAGTTCGGTGAATGCATACAGCATGTATGCTCGGCCAGTCTTTACGAGCAAAACGGCACTGGAAGAAAAAGACCGAAGCCAGAAACAGGCCCTGATATTTATACGCTGCACTCGTAGAGACACACCCTCTGCTGCCGTGGATGTCATTGCAAAAGTAGAGCCTCTATAATCAATAAGAAGGGGAAAATGCACTGCAGTTTTAGCATCTTCTGAATGGTACCACCGTATGAACATGAAAGTCTCCGTTATCAAATGCACAAGAATTGGGAGGCGGGCAGGAGGTTGAAACGGTCCTGCTTCATGTATTAAGTTATAGTGGGGCTTGATATGACCGAACAAACACATAAAACAGAAAGAGGATATAGTCAGAAAGTGGCTACCCTTCAGACTGTTACGGAAACTCCTGTTTAGGTATTTATGGTCGGATCTGCTAACTTGAGAGAATGCAGGGTCTTTGCGTTCATCCTAACCCAATAGGAGATCCACCAAATGATCTTTCTGGACCCTGTGAGAAATTTACCCTCTAGTGTTCGTTGCCCGTGTGCAAAGCAACTCGTGTGCAAAGTTGCACAGTGTCCATTTTTTGCGCACTATTTTACAAAATTTGCTGCGTCAATCAGGTATCTGCGTTTTCGCGCTGCTTAAAGGGAACAATGCCTATGAGGCAATGGAATCGAAAAATCTAGGGATTTTAATAAATTTGAATACTTAAGTGTCTTAAGGCATTTTATCCCTTGCGCTTTACTTTAATAACTTCAGTAAATTTTTATAAATTTTGATAACCGTTAACAAGTTTTGATAACTTCAGTAATTATTTAAGAGGTCCAAATTGCACTTCAGTCTTGTGGAAGCCACAACCCCAAATCGATTTGAGACCACATCCAGAGATTGTATGTGTAGGCAGCAGACGAGCGTTCTACAAAGAATGTAGTATACTGATTATGGTGATAAATTAAAAATACTACACCTACTAATATAGTATTTTAATGTGGAATTATTTTACTTCGACTGAATGATGGAATGTATTTTACTAGGGGCTGTTTTTAAATACAATTCAGTTGAAAATATAACGCTGAAACGACGTCACCAATTTTATTTTCTCTTGTATGGTCACCAAAATGTGAAAGGATTATTTCCCACATCCGGTTGTGATCGGCACACCTTCCATCTAAGCAGCCTAGTATTTTTGTTCACAACAGCAGGCACGTTTGTTTATTTAGGTGACCTCAGTCCGTGTCACGTGACATTGGAGGCGAAACGTGTTGTTCCAATTAATTGAGAATGTTTAGCTTAAACCTCATTTGTCATTTTCAAGTGCGTGGTTGGCCACCGCTCTACAATCCCCCCTCCAACCCATCCCTACACGCTTTGTCAAATATGTTGACATCCCGTCTGAAAGGAAGTAGTTGCTTATTATAGAGCAAGGCTCCTCAAGCTTTGACATTTGCATGGGATTGATAAAATATTCGGCTCTTGTATCGTAGTGTGGGCGGGGCTGTCGGGGCGATTAACCCGGATGATAAAATTCTTGGGGGCGCATATAGTTGGAACTGTCAAGATGATCTTCAGGATGGGGCTGCTATATGTCAAGTCACACGTTAAGGAACAGTTATCATGGCCGGTTTAGGCCACTGCAACATATGCGCCCGCAGTGGCCCCCGCACTTTCATAGGCCCCGCCTATCTTAATGTTCACCATATTATCCTTATCCCTACCCAGAATGGGCCCCGCGCAATCCGTTTCACATACTAAGCCGCATAAGGCTCCGCAATTGTTAAGGCTGGTCCTGCCAGTTATGCTCACCTTGCCCAGATAATGATTGGGGCCATTTAGTACTGGAACTGGGTTTGTGTTTCCTGACTTGAGAGAAGATTTTAAAAACACACGGTGTGGTCAGAGACAATCACGCGAATTACTGTAGGAATGTTAGAATCCCTAATATGGCAAAACTAGATTGTTCCGGGGCGCCGTGGCGCCTTCGGCGCCGACTTCTTTTAGGGCGCCTACGGCGCCCACCTTATTCATAAGCAAAAATTAAACTTGCTGAAATGTTCACAAAGTATTTTTATAGGGGCCGCCACTTTTTTTGTCAAAACCCCAAGTAACTTATCCTTGTTTGATAAATACGAAATATTAAACTTCCTGAAATGTACACAAAGTATTTTATAATTATAAATCATCAAATCCTATTTTTACATCGTTCCCTTTTTCCAAAATTAAGATATAAGCTAAAGCAATGACGTCATATAATATATTTTTTACAGCGCGTCTTTAATTTGTAATTAATTTGCACACCTTTTGATGCACACCTTGTGTTAAATATAAGATCAACCAATGACGTCATATTAAATATTTTTACAGCGCTAATCACCACACGATTTTTTAAAACTGCTATAGACTGTTCTACATCATCAGCGTTCCACATCCAATGATCCACTTGGGCTTTTATATTATATATATATATATATATAATGACTATCAACTTGAATCACGCGTCACAAACCCGCGTCACTTTAAATGAAAGGTCTTATTTTGCGGCAAAAGTGAAATCCGAGACTGAAGAAATCTGGAGAATTACGGAACCATAGAAAATACTTCCAGTGAAACTCTTATAAGTTTGTTGTACCATAACGGTGGAGATGGGTAATATAATATTTCTTGTTAAGAATTCGAATTTCTTAGATACAGCTTTGTAAAACCAACAATTGGATTAAAGATCTTACTAAGTAACTAAGCTTCTGATAAATGAAAGGAATGGTAACATTTTTTTATAAGACATTGGAGGTCTCACTAGACATCTAGTCTTTGAGAGGAATGCAGATTTTTTTATCAAGGCCACTTGAAATATAAGGTATACAATGATATACGCTTTTACAAAAGTAGCGTGAGCTCCCGACATAATTATAAAACAATTAAATACCTTGCTTCCTTGATGATAGTTGTTATTTTAAAAGACTTTTCCCATACGACCCTTTTGCACCTTGAGTCTCCACACGGGAGCAAGACGGTTTTATATATAATTTATTATCATTCTTTTACCGTCCTACAAAACATTAAAATTAGTTTCACGTGACGAGGACTGAACGCACAATTTAAAGAATTTCACTGCTAAAACGGCGTGACATAAAGATATGTACGGGGGAGGGCGGGGGTAATAATATTGTGACAGCTAAGCGAAATAAGTGATCCGGACTTACAATCTTTCCTGCATCGAGATCCCTTGTCTGTTTATTCAGAGCGCAGAAATTTCCTTATCCTGGTCTATAAAGACGATGTGTGTGATACTAAAAACAAATCAGAGATGTTTCACTTTCATCCTCAAAATGTACACAGAAAGCATGCAGTTTGATAGCGTAACTGTACCACGTGAAAGTTTCACTAACAATCCGTAGTTACAGATAGCGGTAGACTAGAATCAAGTAAAAGTGGCTCAAGATTGATTAGACGAAGAGTCGAGATGTACCATTTGAGATCTGGATACGGCTCTATAAATACCGGATTGGGTCGTGCCATCTACCTATTACCTGCTCAAAGTAACAAGGAGACAGGTGAGGGGCTAATTAGTGAATAGATTAATTTAGAGAAAATACATTAAAATAATCTAAACACTGAATTGATCTAGAAGCCTCGGCTCAACTATTCACTGTTAACTAATAAATGTATATAGACATTAACAATGTGCAGATAAAACCAAGTATAAAAGTTTAACTATTGCCAAGTGCAAGCTTATCGGAATATGCCTTCATCAATACAAATTAAGAAGTTTGAATTAAAGTTACATAGTAATGTATAAGTATAATATAATATCTGCCAATTGAGAAAAGGAAAGAAGTATATGTGTGATTTGGGAAAGGGGGGGGGGTAAATTTAAACATTTAAGTGCCCAAAATGTCAGGGAAAGAATTAGGTGAAAGTATTTTAAAATAACTTGAATAGTTCATTACTTTTTTTACACGCTTTTATTTAAGTCACAATGTTTGTATGTTGTATCCATCCACCCTTCCTTCCATCCTTCCTTCAAAACTTGAAACGTAAAATTATACCACTTCTGATGGTCCTAGAGATTTAAAAATTTTACCACAGATAGATCTTGGATGACAATGCATTGTATCAAAATTTCAGATCGATCGAATGTACCGTATTGAAATTATTGCACTTTTAGTTTTTAGTTTTTGTCTATATAAAATATTATCACTTGCGTCAATGAACCATGCCTCAATTCGCCCTAGAGCAGTGGTTCCTAACCTTTTGGGGTCCATGCACCCCTTCAGATGCCCAAAAAAGTTCAAGTCCCCTCTTTAAACTTGCAGAAAATGCATAATAAACTATGTTTATTTTAGCAACACAACAGCTTTGACAATAGGCAACAGATAATTTAGTGAGAGATCTGCTGCTTCTTATGATCAATCAGCGATTTAAATCTGGGGACTGTTTTGGACAAAGCAACTCTCATGTCATCTTTTGCATTCAACTTATTCCTTTCCTTGGTTTTAATCGTCAAAGGTGTGGAGAATCCTGCTTCACAGAGATAGGTTTTGGAAAATGGAAGGAGTCAGTACTGCCATATTGGCTAGTTGTGGATAGGAATCTAGCTGGGCGCACCAAAATTCAATCAAGGTATTGCAACTGAAGGCACTCCTCAGTACTTCTCTGGTTCTCAAATTAATCAGGTCATCTTTAGCAAAGTGACTGTCATCAATCCAGTTTGCGAATCCAAAGGTCTTTCATAGCAATTTCTTGTCACAAATGCCCATCAAAGGACTTTTGCAATCTTGAAAGGTGCTCTGAAATTTCCCCTTTGATTTTGTCAGGCAGTGATCCCTCGGTGCTTTCTTCTGCACCAGATACTACAACTTCATCCAAGAGTGGAAAGTTGGCCAAGTTTGACTTTTGTAGTCGTCGTTGGAATAGTAGCACTTTGTTAAGGAAGGCTTGCAATCTCTCAGTAGCATCCATTACAGGCAAAGCAGGTCATTGGAGATATTTGTTCAACTCATTCAAGATTGATAAGATGTCAGCCAGGTATGCCAAGTAATGAATGAAATTTGGACAGTCAAACTTGTCAGCAAGGTCACTCTCTTTTTCTCGCAAGAAAATGGCAAGCTCCACCTCAGTTCTACTAACCGAGAAAGTATGCGTCCTTTGGACAACCAGCGCACCTCAGTGTGGTAGAGCAGAACTTCATGCTCAGGGCACACCTCCTGACAGAACAACTTAAAGAGGCAGTGGTTCAAGGCATGTGAGGGGATAAAATTTACAACTTGGACTGTAGTAGAAAGAACTGACTTCATGGTTGGAGATAGAGTTTTGCATGCCAGGGCCTGACGATGAAGAATACAGTGTGTAGTGACAATATCTGGAACTTCTTTCTTTAGCAGTGCTGAAATTCCCGACTTATTACCGAGCATGGAGGGAGCATCACCTGTGCAAACTGAAGAAATTCTTGAAGTCCAGTCAAACTGGTTTTCAGTGAAGAATGCCCTGACTAGCTGCAGCACATCAGTAGCTATGGTAGTAGCTAGGAGTGGCTTAAAAAAGAGAAATCCCTCCTTCAGTAAAGTAATCCACTGAGAACATATCTCAGAAATACAAGAATCTGACTGCATTGTCCTACATCAGTGGATTCATCCAGCTGCATGCTAAATTTAAAAGGACTGCTTCTCATCTCGCGCAAGACTTGTTCCAGAATGTCTGCAGCCATGTCACTAATTCTGGAATGAATAGTGTCATTGTAATTGTACAAATGAACTTTCTCAACCTGCTTCCTCTGCTGGTGACCACACATCAGTTCCACCATCTCCAGAGCAAAAGGCTTCACCAAAGTTCTCCAATGGTGTGGGGCTTCTTGTTCTTTGCAATAAGATATGCAACCTTGAATGATGCCTCCAGTGCAGGTTTCTGTGACAAAGAAAATCCAAGCTTGGGCAAGGTACCTGAGGTCGAGAAGCGAGCTCTCTTCTGCTTGAAGACCTCAACACTGTTCTTGGAATTGGAGGGATGGACTTTCTCCAATTGCTCTCGGAGTCTAACAGGCTTCATGTTGTCATTGCACAGAATTTTTCCACAGAGGAAGCACTGAGGCTTTTGTGTTTCATCTCTCTCTCTCTTTTTTAAAATTATTTATTAACGATTTTGAGGGGGTGATGAGATGACAATCGGAAAGTCGTACCAGTCACAGGCACATTTTTAACTGACCAAGTTGGTGTTTTTAATGATCGGAATGGGATGCTCAACTCAAGATTTTAGGTTTCAATGACGAATATTGGCTTACAATTAATTTATTAATGACCTTGTGAAGGAAAAAAAATCCCAACGTTTACATCCTCTCAAAACAGTTAGAAGGTCACCAGAAGACATATATCTGACGTAGTTGATGACAAAATTAAATTATTTTTAGAAAACTGTTACTTAAAACACGAAATTCCGAGGAACACGTAGAGCGAACTGTTCATTTTGCGAAAAAGTTTTTCCGTCAATTTTCAACATGCGCAGAATGATGCGCGAACGAGTATCCGTAAAGGTTGCATGCTTTGCTTATTGTTTACATTTTCAGATTATCAGGTTTTCTTTCTTTTCTTTTTTCCCTTCTTTTTTTGTCCTCTTTTTCTTTTTTTTCTCTGAATGGTTCATGCACCCCCTGGAACCTGCTCACGCACCCCTTGTTAGGAACCCCTGCCCTAGAGGGATACAATTATTATAACTTTAAAAAGTACTATCAACATCAAGTCTTGCTGGTCGAAATATAAGCGTGATCGGTTGCCGACATGGGGGTACGAGGTTCAAATGTGTTTTTTTTGTATTATACATATTTAGTGCAATTTATATATGTAAATAAAAGCGTGTCCTTTTTAAAAAAAGATTTTTTTACATTTAACTTATTAACTTTAAAAATTGGGGTTTACAATTACAGAGAGCCACCACTTCTAGTCATGTGACGGCTCTTAAAAATAGGTTTTATGCGAGTAGTTTAAAAGTAGTGTATGGTCACCTTTAGTGATGGAAGGATCATTTGTTTTAGGAAACGATTTTTGTGGAGAATTATATATAAATGGGGTGGGGGCTATGATGGGTGTTGAGATGAGAGGTTTAGGGAAAATACGTCAAGAGAAAGGTTGTGGGGTTTTGTAAAGGGTACGAATAAAAACAATTGGGTGAGTGACATCATGGATTTAAATAATGTGTAGTTAAAGGAATATTTTGTGTGTGTGTGGGGGATACATATTATTAAATATTACTAATGAGCTTGAGAGAATAGGGTTGGGGTTGTTGAAGTGAGTGAGTAGAGGAGGAAGAAATAAATATTAGAATGGAAAAAAAAACTCGTGAAATTTTCTAAAAATTACCTTAACTGGTATATTATAGCTGGTGAAACTGGGGCTTACCTGCTAGTGTCAAAATAAACAATTGGTAAAGATTGATCTTTTCTAACAGAATTTTCCATCATCCCCATTTTCCAACAAGAATTAATTAGTTATTTATTCCCCCACACTCCACTTCCCCAACTCTAATTTCAAGAATATCGATCTGGTTAAATGGTTACCTTATGTGGGCTTTACGGACTCATTTGGCTTAGTTATAGCGGCGATCTTTTAGTTTATTAGACTTACTATAATACAGTGATGGCGAACCTTTTGTTGGCCGCGTGCCCAACATTCAATCAAAACCCACTTATTTATAGCAAAGTGCCAACACAAAGTGCCAGCAAAGTTGTTTTGTTTAAAGAAGATTATTTAGTTGCGTGTCGGCTGATGTGGCTCTGTGTACCTACTGTGGCACGCGTGCAATAGGTTCGCCATCACTGTTATAATATATACATCAACATTAAACAACATTGTTGTTTCCTTGCTATCAGTCATTGTTCATTTCATTGCTATTAAATTTAGGCACGGGACAAGAATAAACTATCTGCATGGCTTAATATGAATGGCAAAGGGGAATGAAGAGGTTGGGGTGTATGTTGCCTAATTGTTTATTGAACATTTATCTGGTGACATTTTATCAGCAGAGAAAATAGTTGAGCTCTTGTTTCCACAGGTTAACAACATGCGTGCTTTACTACTCTTAGCGGTGGCAGTCACCGCCGTCTGTGCACAGAAGTGAGTTTCTTTTTATTTTGTTTATATAACATTTGCAAAGATGTTTAAAATATAACTAGTACCTTAACCACTAGTAATAGGCATGCCCGTCAAAAGTGACGGAAGTTTTAAATAGTTGAATATATTAGAAAACACTTATTAAAACTCATACCCATTTAAAGCTAAGAGAATGCTTAAATATTCAAAATACCGCTACTTTCTTTATAATAATAATATCGGGTAGACCAGCAGAGGATCCAATCGACCAATGGGCTGATAGCTCTTAATGTCGACCAGATCGTCTTCACTCCATCAAAATATCGAATAAATTTGTGTATATATTAATTCACTTTCAACTGTGGTTACTTTTTAAAACCTGAAAAATACTCCGGTTTTAACATTGTACATATCATTTCAAACAGTGAACGCAATAAGAATTAATCATAAATGATAATTATCAGTGCTTTTCCTTACCATGAAAATGCCTTTCCTGCCATTTTAAACATTACTAACTCTATCATAAATTGTGGTGAGTGTCTAATATTTGATTTTCATGGATTCTCAATAAGGTCTGCACGACACAATGAATGTCTGCCTCCCACGCGTCTCATTCAAATTTCACTCAGTTTAAGTGCAAAGGTGTCAACCCTAATAGGGATATGTAAACACTGGAGTGGCTAAAAAAAAGGGGGGGGGGAATTTGCTTCAAATATGCATGGGGGGGGTCGTTTTGATTTTATCCCCCCAAAAGCTACGTTGCGTGGACTCTTAAAAGCAAGTTAGTTAAGAATACATTATTTTCCCAGAGTACCCCCCCACACCCCCCACACACACACAAACCTTCTTAACCAAACAAAAATCAATCTCTGCTAAGCTAATTGGCCCTATATTGAGATAAGCTACAGTGAAATGTCCCCTCTAAGTGAGATAAGCTACAGTGCAATGTCCCCTCTAAGTGAGATAAGCTACAGTGCAATGTCCCCTCTAAGTGAGATAAGCTACAGTGAAATGTCCCCTCTAAGTGAGATAAGCTACAGTGAAATGTCCCCTCTAAGTGAGATAAGCTACAGTGAAATGTCCCCTCTAAGTGAGATAAGCTACAGTGAAATGCCCCCTCTAAGTGAGATAAGCTACAGTGAAATGTCCCCTCTAAGTGAGATAAGCTACAGTGAAATGTCCCCTCTAAGTGAGATAAGCTACAGTGAAATGTCCCCTCTAAGTGAGATAAGCTACAGTGCAATGTCCCCTCTAAGTGAGATAAGCTACAGTGAAATGTCCCCTCTAAGTGAGATAAGCTACAATGAAATGTCCCCTCTAAGTGAGATAAGCTACAGTGAAATGTCCCCTCTAAGTGAGATAAGCTACAATGAAATGTCCCCTCTAAGTGAGATAAGCTACAGTGAAATGTCCCCTCTAAGTGAGATAAGCTACAGTGAAATGTCCCCTCTAAGTGAGATAAGCTACAGTGAAATGTCCCCTCTAAGTGAGATAAGCTACAGTGAAATGTCCCCTCTAATGTTCATTGGTTTATGTGCAAAATAATAATATAAACTCATGTACGAAGTTATAGTTATAAAGGATCAAACTTTTTCTGTGCTCAATTTTAAATTTCGGGAACAGAAAAATAGTATCTTTGACAAAATTTGCTGCGTGGTAATTCTTAACTGCTTTTGTGACGAGGGGGAGGGATGGTGATAAAGAAATGTGACGTCACATCAAATAAATAAAATTTCCACTTAAATATTAGATTGCTTGCAACATGGCTTCACGCGTTTTACGATATTAGAGTGTAGACTTTCACTAAATACATATTATGATATTTAAATGACAAAAAAGTAATTTGATATATGCTAATTTTCAATTAAAAATAAGGTGGTTGGGGGGGGGGATAAAGCTTTGTGACATGGGGGATAAAGCTTTGTGACATCACATTGGAGGGGGGTCTAAGTTTGTGTGATGAAGTATGACGGGAGGGGGGGGGGTAAAAAATCAGCCAAAATCACGTGACGTCATTTATGGACGGCCCCAATTCATACACATTTTTAACGTTTATAAATAACCATGTAAATCGATTTATCTCAAAAATCCTGAACAAGTTACATGGTTTGACGTGGAAATGGAAGAAAGAGCGTTCATCCTGGCCATTATTTGTATCTTTAGATTTTAGATTTAGTAAAAGCATTTTCAGCTAACAGCAAATTCGTTTGTTTCCGTTAGTTTAAAAAATAAATAAATAATTCCTAGAGATCAAAGTACCAGGGGCCATAATCAACTTAATATTTATGCTGATTAAATGACACGGCACTTAATAACTAATAGATTATGTGGGTTCCCTTTTATTGCACTCATCCTATGCCTTTGAAATGCTAAAAATACTAGCAATTAATCCATTTTCTTATTTCCTCAGCTCATATGTCGTCATTTCCCCGTCAAAAATTCGCGCCAACATGGACTTGTCCCTCAGTGTCAACATTCTGAAAGCCACTGGTGACGTCACAGTTGTTGCCTCTATTTTAAGGGGTACAACCGAAGTAGCAAAAGGAACCAAAGTTTTTCAAGCTGGTAAGTTAAAAATGTAATTCCCAATTAATGTAGTTTAACATTTAAACCAGACTCGAAGGGAGGTTGTTAGTTAAGGTAGCTAGATGACAAACATGTTTAAAAACTGAAGGGAAAAAAATGTATAGATATATTTATAATTAATAATATATTATAAAATCATATTCATATATTCCATATATCAAAAATATGATATATTTTCCAGAACTTCAAAAGTTTTATTCACAATCACGGAAATGCATTTTTTATCATAGTGGTGTAGACTGAAAGTCTTCGCTTACATCCAACTCCAACTAAGGCCAACGCTCTTACTCTTACAAATTGGCATTAGTCATTACATTACGCCTACTGTCACTATTGACATTAGTAAAAGAAATTTCCTTTGCCCTTAGACCTTAATCTCAATGTTGGCCTACATTTTGCTAGTGGTGGACACTAGTCACTTGGCCGTCTTGGCAGGAAATTCTGTTTAAACACAACCAGTGGCGTAGCTGGGGGGGGGGCGGTGGGGGCGGTCCGCCCCGGGCGGCACACGATTTGGGGGCGGCATTTGAAAAGTACAGCCCTTTCGGACAACCGCCCTTTTTCTTTTGAAAGAGGAAAACCCGGGTGAAAATAAAATATTCGTACTTTCGAGTCGTAATTAACGGATTCTCAATACATTTTTTTTATTACATACTGTTTGTTATAGCTAACGCATAACCGTTAAGAAATTTAAAATCGTTTAAAAATTGTATCGATTTGTTTTGAAAATTAAGCGGTACACATCACAGATGACGCTTTTTATAAGAAAACAACACAAAGAACACATCACTGTTGGACCGAATATACTATTAATATCGCCGCGACAGTTATTGAGTCGATTTTCGACATGCACAGAATGATACGCGAAAAAGTACCCACATGGCATTGTGGTTCAAATATTGTGTTTAACTTGCAAGTAGTAATTTATATTACTGTTTAAGTTTAAGAAAATTATTCTAAGGTAATTTATTAAAAATTAATTTATTTATTTTTATAATTTTTTTTTCCATTAAAGTATCACAAACAAAATGTGTGTGTTTCTTTAAAATACGTTTGTTCACTAAAACTTTTATGCATATCCTATTAAAGTAATGTTTAGATAGTTTGAATTAGTCTATTTTACTGAAAATTATTGCGATTTTTGACAAGAAAGATTAATCGCGATTGTTGTTTTTCTCTCCAAGTTTTGCATAATGGTGAAAATTTGTTAAGATCGTGGATGGTGTATTCACCATTGAAGAAAATTATATATTGTTTTTGCTGTCAACTGTTTGATGATTTTTTCCAATCAAATTTTAACACGGAAAATAGTTTTAACAAATAGTGGAAATTTAATCTCAAAATAAGTCAACATGAGTTGAGTCTACTGAATAAGTCAACACGAGTTGAGTCTACTGCAGATTCGATCATTTTCCCAATGGGAGGAATTAGAAATAAGAATTGGACATGGTGCAACTTTTGATAATCTACAACAACAGAAATAAAGAAATAAGAAAAAATGAAAGGAAATTCTCACAATACTTGATATAATTAGATTCTTAGCTAAACAAAATTTGGCGTTGAGAGGTCATCGTGAAAGTATTCATGAGGAAGACATCAATTCAATTGAAAATATTACATTTTCTAGAGCTTTTGGACTTGTTGGCCAAGTACGACCCAGTATTATGTGAACATTTAGTACAAATTAAGATTGGTAATAAATATAGTGTCTCCTATTTGTGGAAAATGATTCAAAATGAACTCATAGACCTATTGAGAGGTGCAGCGAGAAAAACAATAATAGACCAATTAAAGCAAGCTAAAAACTTTTGTATGATATTTGACAGCTCTCCAGATATTTCCCACAAATATTAAACTAGTAAAATTAAAAGATACGTAGTTATTGATGTTGGCGAAGTTTAATTTGTAGAATCGTTTATTTACTTTGTAGAAAATAAAGGAAACGCCAAGTTAGAAGGGAAAAACATGTGAGTGGTGAAAATTCACAAGACGTGGTCCTATCTTTAGAACATGAAGTACAACGAGAAATGTTTTAATCCATGGATCGAATTATAAAGGAATTAAAAGAACTCTTTGATCAGTTGCATGTCCATGTAAGAAAATATTCGTGTATAATCCCATGTAACCTACTAAGTGAAGAAATTGAATGTCAACTAAAATACAAAATACACAAACAAATTGTGCAATGAAAACAATAATTTTGAGCTTTATTTTTAGACTGATACGACGTATTAATGTCAAAAAAATGATTTTATTGACATTGATAAAGAACAGTTCCATAATGAAAGAAAAATGATCAAGGTTTTGTGGCTGTACCTATACTACAAAATGAGGCATTGCGTTGGGAAAATGGTGGAAAAGGTCCGCTTGTCGTATTAGTTTATAAATAAAGCTTAAATATATTGTTTTCATTGCACAATTTGTTTGTGTATTTTATATTCTAAGAATTTTTATAACAATTATTGTTATCAGTGTCACTAGTTGTGAAAGGAGCTTCTCCAAACTGAAGTTGATAAAAATTATCTTCGTTCCACAATGAGTCTATGATTTAAGACAGGGGTTGGGAAACCATGGCTCGCGAGCCAGATGTGGCTCTATTGATGGCTGCATCTGGCTCTCAGACAAATGTTCGACTATTCTTTAAAAAAAACGTTTATTCAGATTCCTTTGAATTGCATAAACAATAAATGGCATAACAATGATATTAAAAAGAATTAAGAGACATAATTATGGTACTTTTAGTGTTGAAATTACACAAAATGCACACATTTACTTGAATTTTTAGTTTTAAAATAATGTAGACTAAGTACATAATGTAAACTATGTACATAATGTAGACTATGTACATAATGTAGACTATGTACATAATGTATGACTCTCTCAGACTAAAATTTTCCTGACCCTTGAACTTGATTTAAGACTACAAAATCTTGCAATATTGTCCATAGAACAAAATATAACAAATTATTTAAATTTTGATAGCATAATACACGATTTTTCTACTATGAAAGTTAAGAAAATAAATGTATAAATAAAATGTTTACATACTAATGTACACAATTTGTTTGTAAAAATATAATTAAATCATTTATTTATAAATACAAAATAAAAGCATACTACACTGTAATTGGTAATTTAATTTTTTGGTGGAAATTTGGAATACGTTTGTCTCATTTGTGCAACCTCAGTAACTTTCTTGTAACCTTTAAAAAAAAGTATCTCGTATTTTTATAAAAAAATATGTATTTATAATTTATAGGTATAACATCTTATTTGGCCTCCTTTATTGCCGCTAACTTAAATATGGCATTCAATGGTAGAAATGTTCGCCACCTTTACTTTGTTTCAATTACAATTATTTATTTATGTTTATTAATTTATAAAAGCCATGGTACTATCTACCTAGAAAGGGCGGCAAATTGGAGACCGCCCCTGGCGGCAAAAGGTCTAGCTACGCCACTGAACACAACACACTCTTATTCATTGATTCATTAATAAAAAGTTTTGGCATATTTTCAATCACTCTTAATGAAGTTTGACATTTACATTGGCAAACTATTATTTGTAACATTGACTGATACGGACATAATGAAACTTCAGTTCTGTCTCAAACTTTCTGAAGAGGTTATTTAATCACTTTGACCTTGACGTTTTTGGGCTCTGACACTAGGCAAACATGTTCTTAATATTAATTTATGACACTGTAAAGTAAGAATTAAAGAGGGAAACATGATGAACATTCAACATAATAAAAATATGTTAATGATAATGTCATACTTTTTATTTTATTTTAGTGCAATCATTAGGCTCATTAGCGAATATCACTTCTTTCACCCAATTGCACTTTGTTCATCTCATAATTAATTTATTTTGACTGTCCAATATTTACCTTTCAACTCCATCTTCCTATCTTTGATTCTTGTTTGCTACTTTTTTTGCTTTTCAGTTTTTACTCAATTTTGACAATTGTCACTATTTTTACTTTTTTTTCATTCGTTAGTTTTCATTAACTATATCTTGCTAATATTTAAAAATAATTGTAATAATCTAGCTTTCAAACTAGAGTATTAAAATATAGTTATTTTTTTGAAAATAGATCATAAAAATAAAATTATTTTTTTAAACTTTGTCCAGCAAAACAAGCTCAAGGCTAAAATCCATGCCTATTGAATTGAATGCAAGATAACAATTTAAAAATACTGTAACGACTAAGGAGCTATAGGCAGATAAGACCAAGCGATACACTTTTTGGTCTCATGACTGGTAATGTTAAATGAGTTTGATTTCCCTTACAAGTCCCACAAGTTAGAGTTACTGTAACACGTCTTTGTGGAAGGTCTTAAACATACCTAATTGTCTGTTTGGTAGCAAAAAGAACAAACAAATTCTGTTTCTACAGGGCTTCATTTCAAATAAGTTACTAACCAAACAACAGTTTAAATAATAAACTTAATGTACTTGTCAAAAAGGCAACTGTATCAGAATTATATTATAAAACAGCTTGGAGACTTTTGCATCAAGTCCTGGTCCTAGGTGTGTCTGTTTTTACACACAACAATTCTCTCCCACAAAGTTTTTTATTTCCTGAAAAATAATTATGTACAAATCCTTAATGATCCAACATTTTCCTCAATGTGTGGTGATTGTTCACTGTTAGCCTCTAGTAACTGTCAGCTATAAGTTATTTTGTTAAAAATATATCTCAACAGTCTAACATAAATGTTTTTGAAAATTTGTTTTAGGCACACCCAGTACTATTGACATCAAGGTAAGTCTTTAAAGGCCTTTTATTATTATTTTTATTTAAAAATGTATATTTATTATCTCAAATTCTCTTGAAAAATATTTAAAACTAGTATAGCTTGCCAATAATGAACTGCGATTGGTCAACCCTAGCAAGGGTCATTGTTCTGGTCCTGGAATATTATATATATAGATACAAATTTAGCAAATTTAAATTCTAATTTCCAATTGAACAAATTCCTTTTATACTATATTCAGTCATATATGCACATAAATTTAAATATAAATCAGATTGCCAATAAATATTTACTTATTAATTTTAAATGAACACAGATTTTTAAAATTGAAAAAAATACATACCTATAAATTGAAAGTGGGCTTCTTCTGTACCACTAAAAAATGTCCTATTTTAGGTCAATGAAGTAACCATAAATAAATTTGTAGCTTCCAGCTGACTTACCAAGCAGTAGCTACACCCTAAAGGTGACTGGAAGTGGAGGTCTGACTTTTGAAAAGTCACAATCTTTGACTTACAACAGCAAGGAAGCTTCACTTTTCATCCAGATCAACAAAGCTATTTTCAAGCCTGGTGATACAGGTAATCTCTAGCTGTTGTGCTCATGAATTTATTAAATCAACCAATGAAATAAATAGGCAGTGACTGTAGTTTGGTATAAATATAAGTGGGGTAATTAGTGAATCTAATGATATTTAGAATTCAATTTTCCTATTTAAAATCTCAAATATTCTAATTATTTAAAGACTGCTATTTTGAAATAAATATTTTCATTAAAAAATGGAATTCAAAGCACTTGAATAGACAATAAAAAAAAACCTGTAAAAAACCCAAGTTTTTTTTACTATCAATCCTTTATGTACGAGACATAACTAAAAGGATGTTCATTATAATACGAAGCGCAAGACAATCCAAAAATACAAAATTGTATTTATTTGTCGTAAAACATGTTTAATATAATGCGCACCGATCAGGAATATGTTTATAAAAAGTATTGTCAATACAATACGCACCCTATTGCGCGACAGGGAAGGTTGTTCAATATAATACTCATTACGACACTATAGCAAAAAAAGTTAACATGTTACAAAGAGATAAATAAAGATAATCTAAAAATTCATTAATTTAATTATGGTACATTCGATTTATCTGAAATTTTGATACATCATTTTTTTATCATCGGCACGAGTCTGCCTGCAAAATTTCAGCTCGCTAGCTTTCGAGGAAGTGGGTTAAACATCGATCCAAAGTTTTTTCGCCACCGCCCGCCTGCCTCAAGCAGACACCAGGAGTTAATATAAATTATTTAAAAAAGGATTACTATTTTAAAAAAATTGATATCTGTCAACATGTAAATCAGAAAGTGAAATATTCTTTATTACAATGAAAAAGAACACTGTTAAATGGATTGCTCAGATTCTATACCTTTCATGCTTCTGCATAAATAAGCCATTCATATAAATGTAAAATCATTTTGAAAGTAAATTACATTTCATAACTACTGGTAATTATTTTCCACACCTTTATTCAAATCACTAAACAATATTGTGTGTCTTTATCATTATTGATGGTTTATTCGTAGGTTGTATCCAAAAATATTTTAGAGATGAGCTAGCAGCAATAGCTTATTTATGAAAAACAATGTTTGAAGAATGAAGGTGTGACTTTACAAAAATATATTTTTGCTTTGATTATTTAATGATTAAGGCAGTTTAATTTACTTGTGTATAATTTTTCATCACCAGTGAATTTCAGAACATTTGGAGTCTATTCTGATCTCAAATCATACAATGGCCCTATGGATATTTCCATCTATGTAAGTGAACATGTATATTGCACTGCAGTCATTCTGAAATATTATCATCTTATCATGTAACTCTTCCACTAATACATCTAACAATATTTTTTTAAATATATATATATATATATTATGCTTTTTAAAATAGTAAGAAATAATTTTTGTTAAACATTCTTCCTTCATCAGGATTCAGCCTCAAACAAAATCAAACAATGGCTTCAGGTCAAACCAGATAATGGGGTTATCACTCAAGAGCTCACTCTTTCTACACAGCCAGTACTTGGAGATTGGAAGATCACTGTTGAAGCTGGAGTAAGAAATCTTATGAAAGTTGTATTTTAATCCTCACTTTAAATCATATATAAATCAATAATATAATAGTATAATATATACATACACACAGTGGTTATGTTGCGGGCCAAAGTGTTGAAATAACTGATGATTGAGATAAATGAAAATCATTATGGCAGCAATATTAACATGTGTGAAATCATAAGTATCCTTCCAATCAAATATACAAATAAAATTTAGGAACTATTTTTGAACCTCAACTTTGGCTCATGATTAATTAATGTATAGCTTTTACTGAACAATAGTTAAATAGTTTTGTGCAGCACAACCATCTTTTATCAATGAAACTCTTGGAACACAGATAATATTATTTGTAGTAACAGAATCATAATGGGGTTGGATGTATTGTTGTCAATGACTATTCTGCACACTGCACATTAAGGTATTTTATAATATCAACTATGCAGGGTTTAGACAAGATTAATTTAGTATATTATTGAATAAATTCCAAATAAGATCACAACTCTTAAATAGGTCTCTGTTTGCAAGAATTATGAGTCACATCCACCTGGATATTTAAGAAGAGCACAAGTTTAGTCAGAAGTGTTAAACTTTGTATGATAGTCACGAAATATTAGCAGTTTGGTATTGGTTTGATGAATTGGTCTTGTTAACTTACATTTTATGTTCAAAATGTGAAAATGGAAAAAAAAATGTCTGTCTCAAAAAAATGTATAAGTTATACAAGACTATTATTGGAAAAAATTAATTTTAAGGGACAGATATACAATAGTTGGGCTAGAAAGGTTAAAAAAAATGTTGATTGATGTTTCAAATTTTAAAAAAAATTTCTTTTTTGTTGTATAAATGTGTTTCCAAACTCCTTCACCACTTATGCTTGTATTACTTTGCTTGGCTATAACCAGACAATGTAACCACCTTATGTTATCTCTTAAGTCTAAGCCATATTAAACACTCATATTTAATGCTGATGCTTAATGTTTTCTTCTTAAAATGTTTCCCAGAGGACAAAGGAAGAGAAAATATTCACAGTTGCTGAGTATGGTGAGACACTTTAATGAACTTACAAATATAGTTATATTTAATATAAGTGAGGTCCTAGAAACAATACTTAACACACAAAAACGTATTTTTATTATTATTACTACTATTTACTATGGGGTGGTGGTCTAGCGGTAGCGCGCTGGGCTGTCATACCGAGACTATAGAGAGTCACGGGTTCAAGCCTCGGTGCTGGCAAGGTCTTTAAGTTCACTCTAAGGTCTCTAATACCGTGACTTAACCAATTTCACGAAATAATGAATCACATTTTAACGGGATCTATATATGCGTTATAAAAAATAAAATTAATTTATTAATCTATTTAAATTTATCCCGATTAATCGAACAAAAAAAATTAATCAGTACCAGCCCTACTTTTTTTTTACTATTTACTATTATTATTAAATAACATTTTTTAAAAAAAATTGTATGATTATTGAGGAATTCTAAGAAAAAGCTTTTACTTTAAACCAAATTAAGAAATTAAAAAATAATTGTCTTCATTTTATAGTTCTGCCCAAATTTGAGGTTGATGTTGTCATGCCATCTTTTGCCCTGACCACTGATACTGACATAACTTTCACTGTTAAATCAAAGTAAGTTGTCAAGTGTTAAAAGACATTCATTTGTATTTATTTATTTTAATATTTCTTTACATTTATGATTATTTATTTCATTCATATTTATTTTGGTAAACAATCTCAGCTTGATTGCTTGCAAAAAAAAATTTTTTAAAGTTATGTGGCGGGGGGAATATTATCTCTTATAAGCTTTTTACTAAGTCACCATGGCATGAATATTTTCAAGAAGTACAGTCAATTTATAACTAATAATAAATAAAATAATATTTACAGATACACCTATGGCAAACCAGTTAAAGGAACAGCTGATGTTCTTGTTCAGCTCCATTATAGTTCAAACACTTTTGACTACTCCAAGGACCTTCCAGTAACCACAGTCCATGTACCAGTAAGTAATTGTGAAAAAACTCTGATTTTATTCTGCCAAAAATGATGTTTCTGTAATAAAATTTTATAAAATTTAGTGCTATGAAGTTTTAGAAACTATTTTGACACTTTTACAATTTTTATTCCTACTCTCCTCATTAAACTGTTAAAGTGATTTTTCAAATTTTTGTAAGGAAGAGAACAATGCCATCTTAATAAATCATTCTTCAAATCAATTTGTTTTTGTTTTTTTTAAGTTCTTTTCTTCTTTTTATTTTTTAGATTGATGGAGAAGCCAAAGTATCTGTACCACTGGCCCAGGTCCTTGCTATCACCAAACAACTTAATGAGCACATCTTGGTCGTCACAGCCAATGTCACTGAGTCTTTAACTGGCAATCAGATGTCTGGAAATGGAACTGTCACCATGTATGACAAAGCTGTCAAGCTTGAATTCCCAGAATCCAATGCTAAGACATTTAAGCCAGGCCTCCAATACATAGGCTATGTGAGTGTACATCTTCAGAAAGTATTAATATGTTTAGTTTGAAAATGATTAATGGTCCAAATAGTTTTCAAACATTTAACTTTATCTTACACATTGCCCAGTAAAGTGATTGAATGCTCTTACATTTTTAAATTTATAATTAAATAGTTTGGTGATTTAATGATTTCCTAACACATGCCTGCCAGTTAACATTTTATGTTAACAGTTGCATAACCTAAGTAATCCTGCTCGGTATAAGGCTAGAATTCAGTTGTAAATTCTCAGCTGCTAGTTGAACGCTGCAGCTTTATTTGAGATTTAAAGCTGAGAGCTTGAATAAAGATGCAATCTGCTAGCTTCACGCCAGCAGTTTAAATGATTTGATTGGTATGGATTTTTAAATTAAAGCATCAGAAATCTATCAATGTAGACTGTCTTAACTGTGTAATATTGTTTATTTTTGTAAACTTAAATGGCGTCTGAATTCTTAAAACTTTAAGACAGTTTTTACATCACAATTTTTGTCAATATATTTTCATCTCTAGTTTTATTTCAACTATTTTCTTTATTGTAAATTACATAGCATAAGATAAACATCTTATAAACATCTATAACTTGTCCATTCTGTTTCCAATTTTAGTAATTTCTAATGATGGAATAAAATATTTAAAAGTCTTGAAAATCATGATAGTCCACTTTTTAACCCACAAAATATTACACTTACAAATTACAAACCAATGAGCATGTAATAAAAAGCATGTAACTCAGTATCTAAGTATGTAACTCAGTATCTAAGTATGTAACTCAGTATCTAAGTATGTAAAAAAATGTATTATCTTAAGCCAACCCCCACATATTTTTCTTTTATGGAATATGCCCCATCATGCAAAAAGTTTGGTCACCCCTGATCTAAAGCAAACAAAAATTGACATGACTATTTTCTTATTCAATCATCCTTGTTTTAAAATGTTCATTCATGTTACAGCTGAAGGTGACCCAGCCTGATGGCCTACCAGTCAACTCTGGTGTAGAGCAAGTTAAAATAAGCATCAAAGTAACAGCTGAGCTTCCAGGTGTCACACCCACTCCCTACTACTGGTATGTTAACCCCACTGAGAACAGAGACCTTCCAGGACAAAGTCTGAGCATTCCTTCAAATGGTTTAGTTGCAATACAAGTAGATGTCCCAGCTGATGCAAAGGATGTTCACATTACTGTAAGACATTTGGAAACTTTTCATGTTTAACTAATCTGGGAGTTACAAAATGTCAATGAATACTAAAATTGACGTTTCAAAAATGATGGAAAATATTTTTCAAAATTATGATTAAATTTTTAAAACAATTGTTTATTCCATTTTTAATTTAATGAATTACCGTATTTTCACGCATATTCCCCGCGGGTTATACTAAATTTTACAAACCCCGCGCCCCCCCCCCGGGGTATCTCCGTGGGCGGGGTATCTGAATTTTTTTTACTAAATAATGCATCAATGGCACTATTACTTGCAAAACACGAATATAAAATTAGATTCTGTATAACTTCTGGTAAGTTTGTTCACAATCTACCTTTAATCCTTTGATATTACATATCTGATTTTATAATGCGGGGAGCGATAATATATATATATACAGTTCATTCAACTAGAGTGGTTCAGTGTGATTTGACTTCTCAAATGTGATGGAATAGTGCGGGGTATAAGCGTGGGTGGGTAATACCACAATTTTTTTACAGGATCTAAAAATTCTGCGGGTTATCTGCGTGTGCGGGGAATATGCGTGAAAATACGGTAAACAAATTATAATTCAGATGCAAAAGTTTGTAAACTATACTTGATTTTAATAGTTAATTTAAACCGTTTTTTAAAAGACATGACACAATAAAAAAATTAAAAAGGCACTGACTTAAAATTTGTGACTTATGATCAGTTACAATTAATGGAATGTAAGCTCTTTTAAGCTTAATCCTAAATCAGTTATTTTATACTTTTGAGACAATTGTTTTTTGTAGTTTATTTTTTAAAATAATTTTTAAAATGATATTTTTGGTACTTTTGTTTGTCTCTTAGTTATTGCATCATATTTCAGGAGTACTGAAATAAAAACTGAATGTTTTTTTTAATACAACCAAATAATAAATAAAATTTAGTCTTTGAACTCCAGTTGCATGCATAATTAAGCATTAACAGATTATTTGAACCCCCCAAAAAATGTTTACCAATAGCTCATTAAAAATAAATGTCTACTTTTTCTAGGCTTCCTACCAAGGCATCAGCAGGGAACTAACTCTTGGCAAGAGTCACTCACCTAGTAATTCATACATTCAGTTAACCTTGAAATCTGCTGGTGCAATCAAAGTAAGACATGTGCAAATATTGTATAGTATAAATTTTCTTTAATTTAAATGAAATTTTTATACTTTTACTTTCACCAGAACAAAATATGTACACTTGCATTTAAATAACTATATATGTAAGAGATACAAATTTATTTTCTGACAGAAAGTAGGCCACTTCACAACTATTTAATTGATTTAATTAATAAAATGATAACGTATTATGACACAAGAATTCGATACACAAAATGACCAATTTAGTAGATTATTAGATGGTATTATAATGCTTTCATTTTCATTTTTAGGCTGGTGATAACATTATATTTGAAGCAAAAGGAACAGAAAACTTAACAAGTTTGGTTTATCAGGCAAGTTTTCTTTAGTCATTTCATAAGTGAATGATTTAAGGCAGGGGTTCCCAACCTTTTTGTACTCTCGAGCACATTCTAAACTATCGGTAGGGTGGCGGGCGCCACCTATTTTTAATTGACAAACTCCTTCCATAACTTCTCATTTTCCCATAATTTATTTTCTTATATTCATAATTTATTAATAAATTAATTAAATAATAAACAAACATGTTTCAAAATAATTAAACTATTATTCAAACTGCATACTCACAGAGAAATGTATTTACAAAAGGTAAACAAAGTAAACAAAAACACAAATACAAAGAAAACATTTTATAAAAAAATATAATATCATTATGTCAATGTAATCTTTGGCATTGCATATCATTGGCCAGTGCCTCATAATTAGAAGAGTAAGAGGATAATCCTGTTAGCAAACAATCATAAAGATGCTCATCGGTGATTCGAGATCTATATCTTGATTTTATTAAGTTCATATTTGAAAACAATGATTCGCATAAATATGTCGAACTGAAAAATCTTTTAATTTTATATGCCTTTTTTTTTAAATGAGAACTTTTCTCTGTCCACTGTATTCCAAAAGTCACCTGATACTAAAGATTTTAGCAAAATATCATTCTTAAGGTCCAACATTTCTAACTCTAGTTCTTCTGTCTTACCTTGAACAAAATATGCAATACATGCGGCCATTTCCATTACATTTATTTCGCAAGTAAAAGGATTGCTACAGAAGGACATGATTGGCTCGATATGTGTAAACTGCAAAAATCTCTCTACAAACTGTTTTTTTAACACTTGAAGATGCTTAATAAATAATGACCCGTTTAGTTCATTTTTATCCAGCATTTTCTTCATATGTGGGAAATGCACGAGAGAATAGATCTGCAGATGTGATATCAACAAATCCAATTTAGCTTTAAATGACTTTACACAACAATGCTTTTGTCTTTCCCCTGCAACTCCAAATTTAAAGAATTCAATTTTTCCATATCTGTGAAAAATCCCAAATCAATCAACCAGCGAGTGTCAGCTAGTTCATCATAATTTTCCTTTTTATCGTTTATAAATGTTTTTATTTCTTCAATTAAACTCAAAACTCTTGTAAGGACCTTTCCTTTACTGAGCCAACGTACTTCAGTATGCAGAATAAGATCATGTTCTTTATCTTCAGTATCTTCTAACAGAGCCTTGAAAAGTCGGTGTTGCAAAGGAGCTGCTCGAATAGAATTGATTATTTTTGTAACTATTTTCATAACGTGTTCAAATGGCAATATTTTACAACACAGAGCTTCCTTGGTGATAATACAGTGATAGGACATAAAGTTTGAAAATGATTCATCATTCTAGCAGAGGGCAATAGATCCTTTGTTTTTACCTACCATTGCTGGTGCCCCATCGGTGGTTATCACAGACAGCTTGTGCAAAGGCATATTTATTGACTTGGCGTAAGTTCTGAATGTATTATAAATATCCTCACCCCTTGTCTGTCCTTTCATTGGTAATATTTGTAACATAACCTCTTTTGGTAAAAGCAAAGAGAACGGTGCGCTCGATAAATGGTAATTTTGGCTGCCATATTTGTTTTTTCTATTTTAATTTTAAAAATAGACAACTAAACCTAACCCAGACCCTAAAATTACAACCTTAATTACGTTTATGGATAAAAATAATTGGACTTATTCCCTTTTTAAGTGTAGACCTAATAATACAACATTTCATTCCCGGAAGTACGCGCTCTGCCATAACAATGTATCAATGTAAATAGTTGAGCGCACCGTTCTCTTTGCTTTAGCCCCTCTTTTACTGTGAAATTACTAAATACCATTCTCACCATAACTGCTAACTGTGCAGCGTCTGATATATCTGTTGACTTGTCAAATTGTAGTGAGAACCAGTCACATATTTCCAAGTGAGTCTTTAACTGAGTTTGTATGTCTTTTGAAATTGCATTCATTCTTCTTGTGACGGTGTTATTTGACAACTGTACGTCTTGTATTGCTGAGACAATCTCACGTTTCTTAGAAAACCCATCAAACAAACAATCGGCACCAGTCAAAAATAGTTCCCGAAACAACTCACCATCCATGAAAGGTTTCTTCTTTTGTGCGAGCATGTGAGAAATTTTGAAAGAAGCAATGGTAGCCTTTTTAGAATTTTCCACGTCTAGTGAAAACAGTCTGACTTGATTTTAGTTGATGTATTTTTTGTTTCTTACTTCAGATTTAAGTGGATAATTCACATCAAAGGTGGCATGAATTGTCTGAAAGTGTTGTTCAACATTATGTTTTTTCGGTACTGCAATGCTACTACCACACAACAATCAAACGCATTTATTTTTCATATTAACGAAACAATATGATTCCTCCCAGTCAGTGTTAAAATTATTGGTTTGTTGTCTTTTACTCGGTCCATTCATTTTAGGGCACCTCGCTTTTACCCCGTTATAAATTTACAGAAGGAATATCAAAACTCCTAATTCGTGTTTCGTCAGACGAAGATGTCTCTTAGCTAACTGTCACAACTGGAACGGGCAGCAATCGCAATCACAATGACAACAACGTGGATCAAGGCAGGGAATGCTATTTGCACATGACTCCTTGTTCCAGGAGGGTTCCAGGCTAACGTGAAGAGTGCAGTCTTGCTCGCCGCTAAACAAGTTGCGACAAGTACTGTCAGCAAAGGAAACACTCATACATACAATATCCCAAACATACAAATGTATTTTATAAACCTAGGCCTAAAAAAATTAAAATTCTAAAAAATAAATAAATTTAATTCACATTTTTAATTAATGTTTATGAAAAAATTCCGTCTCTGTGGGGGGCACGGGGTTGGGAACCTCTGATTTAAGGGAATGACCACAGAAATGTAAGAAAGAGTGTGTTTTTTTTTCATTTCAGTTGATAAAAAGAAGAGGAGTTTTCAATTTCGAGAAATTTAAAAAATTGTTAATTTAAAAAAATACATTTTATTATATTTTACAACTTGAGTTATTATTAAGTTTTCTTTAAATGAAAGAGACATAACTAATGCATACATCTTTTTGTTTATATAATGCTAATACTTTTAAAATAATAGTAACTTACAATACAAGCAAGTATTATTTTATCAAACTTTATATCAATAAATGCTGAAATACATTTTTTACACAACTCAGATTCTGTCTAGAGGTGTGATTGTTAAGGCAGGAAGTATTGATGCCAACAATGAGCTCATCCACCAGTTCTCAATTCCATCTGATGCCAGCATGGCTCCCAACGCAAGAATTGTGGTGTATTATGTCAGAAAAGATGGTGAAATCGTTACAGATAGTATCAGCTTTGACATTGCTGGAGTGTTTAAGAACAAGGTAATTCATCTTTTTTTTTACATTAAATGTGTCTTCTGGGTTTCTAAATCAGTCAACATTACAAAAAGCTTATTTTCATACAGTTTTAGGTATATTGTACACTGAGCAACGTAATATAATTATTATTTAATTTCACAATACAGTCAATACATTTATATCAATTAATCCATTCCAGACTCTCATCCAATAGATGAATTTCTACAAAGTAGTATTCTTTATTCATAAATTGAGCACAGAAAACCTGATTTTGACCTAAATTTAGATACCTTTTGTACATGATTATTAGAGGATTTTGACATGAAATAACACCCTTTTGTCCCAATCACACTCACATCACCCTGTATAAAGTAATATCAGACCAAATAAGAGAAAACACAAAAAAAACTAGACAATAAGCAATTCAAATATAATATATTATTATACTATACCACACCAACAACCGAGTGTGGCTTTATTATTTTCCCTATATGGATTAACTTTATAATTAATATACATTATTTGAAAAAACTGTGATTAAGTTAAGCTGTATAATTGAAGGCTTGAAGTGGCAAGGGAGAATTGTATACATGAATTTCAAATATGACAAACTGTACCAAAAATGAAAGTGAAACAGTGATTTTTAAGCATTAAATTCTAACATTTTAAAAAAAACAACAATATTTGATTTTAGAAATGATTAAATGATTTATTTTTGTGGGACATCTGTTCATCACAATGTATGGAAGGTGTAGAGTAGATTTTGTTAGCTAATAAACTATAAATAAGATACATATGATACTTATCACTAATTTAGTATTTTAAAAAACAGTATAATTGTTATGAACTCATACTTATTGTTATTGTTTCAATGATCTTAAAGTAATTTGTTTTATATATATTTTTTATTGCAATAAGTATTTTCTGATTATTCTATTATAAATGTTGTAATCCAGATATAGTTGAAGAGTAATTGTTTATTATTTGCTAAACTGTCAGATATTTGTGTATTTAAAATAGTTATCAAAGATTGAAAATCTTTTAAACAAGGGCGTCCAAACTTTTTGCATGGCAGGCCATATTCCTTGAAGTAAAGATATTCGCGGGCCAGATTAAAATAATAAACTAAAATAACAGGTTGAGAAGTTTTTATTTTAAAATTTTAATGTGAAGGGTGAAACTGAGATCTTGAATGCATTAAATAGGTGAGGTCAGGCTAAAGGTTACTGGTTTTAATATGTATGATATCACGCAGGTGAGAGTCACTTATTCTCGTCCTCACACGGTTCTTGTTAAAATTCTTAACTGAAAATGTCTGTCACAAGTATGTCGAGCGAAACAAGTTGAGCATTTTCATAGCAAATGTTTGAATCCCTTTGAATCTCTCTTTATCCATCTGTGGGTCAATGAGAGAAAGATGTTGTTGTCTGCTGCGAAATTCAGCATCACTTTACAACTCAATGAGTTCCAGCTTCGGATTGCCTGGAGCATTATCAGGGTCAACAGAGAAAGATGAAGGAAAAAAATGATTTCCATTTCAATTGTTGCAAAGTCCAGAAAGTGTCTTTGAAATTCATCAGCCAGGAATAAAATATATCTGCAATATACCTCTGCATTTGCTCATTGAAGCTTCTTTCTGGAAAACTTTTAATGATTTTCTGCAGTGAGGGGAAATGTGTGGTATAAGGCTGCAATTGAGACAGTTGCCTCTGAAAAATTTGCAGCTTGTTCCCAAAGGGTCTTGATATGTGAATATAATTGGCTTACCACTGCATTGTTCCCTTGAAGTTTGTGTTAAGAACGTTTAGAAGTCTTGCAATATCAACTACTGCCAGCCAAGCAGTATTAGATAGTTCTGGAATTGGTTGCTCCTTATCTTCCATGAATTGCCCAATCTCTTTTTTAAGTGCGTAGAAGCGCTGAAGTGCTGTCCCCCAACTAAGCCATCTTACATTATTGTGATACACAACATCTCCGTATTCTCCCTGAATGTCAAGAAGAAACTACTGAAACTGGAATGAAACAGGCCTTTAGAGCGAAAAGAATTTAAAGCTTTTATCACTTGCATAATGACATGATCACATCTAAGATGTTTGGCACAAAGAACTTGTTTGAGAATGATAGAGTGAAATTTAAAATGCTTTGCCACCCTCTCAGCTGACTTTGTTACAGACAAGTGTTGCTAGTCCACTATGCTCACCAATCATGGCAAGAGCACCATCAGTAATAATTCCAGATTACTTTTTCCACGATAGTTTGTCATTGACAGCAGAACAAACGGAAGCAAATAAATCTTTTCCCATTGTTTGGTCTTTAAGACTCTAATGGTCAAGTAATTTTTCACTCACACACACATGTCATCATTAACTCATCTAAAAAATAATAATTTGGGCAGTGTCATCACAGGTCATTGAAAAAAAAAGTCAAATTTTTCTGTGTTTGCTTCTAATTATCTTTTAATGTCAGATGAGATTTCTTTAATTCTGTGAGCCACAGTGTTGTGAGACAGGCTAACATTAGCAAACTCCTTCATTTTCTTGGGACAGATATTTTCAAGAATTCTCATCACGCATTCTTTAACAAACTCGACATCAGCAAATGATTTACACTGTGTTTCGTGAGAGGTTAATCCAGCTTTCAGTTCCTTCAGCTTCTCGGTGCATTCAGTTTCAGTCAGCTAGACATAGTACGTAGGTATGGTCTGGTCGTCAACGAATTTTGTGCACTTAACATCATTTGACGTAATCAAAAAAAGTGGTGAGAGAAATCGACTTTTCTTATAAATATAATGTCCTTACTTAACAGGATAGAAAAAGCTGTAGACCCTCTGTTGCGGAACCAACAAGCTGGCTTTCGCACCGACAGATCCTGCACTGACCAGATAGCGACACTGCACATCATTCTAGAGCAGTCACTTGAGTGGAACTCGCCGCTCTATGTCAACTTTGTTGACTATGAAAAAACCTTCGACAGTGTTGTCAGGCAAACCCTGTGGAAATTGCTAAGGCATTACGGGGTGCCACAGAAGATTACGGATATAATCTGAAATATGTACGAAGGGATAAACTGCCCAGTTGTCCATGGTCAGCAGGTGACAGATGCTTTCCAGGTGAAGACTGGTGTGAGACAACGTTGCTTGCTGTCACCATTTCTGTTCCTGTAAGCCATTGACTGGGTGATGAAAACATCTACACAGCAGAAATGGACCTTGTGGGATCAACTTGATGATCTTGACTTTGCTGATGATCTTGCCCTTCTTGCACATACCCAACAACAGATGCAGGAGAAAACAAACATTGTCGCAGCAAGTTAAAAGTAAGGATTTTTAATGCTATGGTGAACCTGTGCTGCTATATGGAGCCGAGACATGGAGAACAACGGCCGTAAACCTGAACAGAATCCAGTCCTTCATCAACAATTGTCTAAGAAGGATTCTCAGAACTCACTGCCCTGAAAAAATCAGCAACCGGGAACTGTGGCAGCAGACAAAACAGAAGCCCATTGAGGAAGAGATTCTTCAGAAGCGGTGGAGGTGGATTGGTCATACACTAAGAAAAAACAAGCCCTGAAATGGAACCCACAGGGTAAGCGGAAAAGAGGCCGTCCAAGAAACACGTGGCGCCGAGAATTGGAGGCAGACATCAAGAGAATTGGCCATGAATGGAAGATCCTGGAGAAGCTGGCCCAGAATAGAGATGCCTGGAGGTCTCTCGTAGGTGGCCTTTGCCCTTGGAGGAATCGCAGACGCCGACGATGATCGGTGGATCCCCTCATGGACGAGAAGGCTCAGCTCAAACTACTTAAATAATAAGTCAGTCAATTAATTATGAGGGCGCGGGCCAGTTAAAATTGCATCGCGGGCCGGTTTTGGCCCACGGGCCGGACTTTGGACACCCCTGCTTTTAATTAATTTTCGCTTTATAATAAATCAAATTCCTTAGTTCGTTTTACCATTCTCTCATCTTCATTTTTTGACAGGTGTCCATTGACTTAGACAAAGTTGATGTTGAGCCTGGCAATCAGGTGACTGTTACAGTCAAAGCAGATCCCCAGTCTACTGCTCATCTTCTGGCTATTGACCAAAGTGTTCTTTTGCTAAAATCAGGAAATGATGTCACAGCTGATGATGTAAGTTGTCATTTTCTTGTAGTTAACTCCACTTCTAAACTTTTAAATTTAACCAACAATATAAAATTATTCGGTTTATCAAGAAATTCTTACGCCTAATGTTAAGTATCTTTTGTGCATTCTTATTATAATGTATTATACTACATTAAACCTAATTTTACATCTAAGAAATAAATGTAATATGCTATAAAGTATTTATCAATACAGCTGACCATGTTTTTAATCAATATTTCTAAATCTTTGACCTGTAAATGAAAATTTTGTATGAGGCTTAACATGTGTTTGGTTCTGGAATTACATCATCCGAGTTAAACAAGTTTTTTAAAATAAAAATCCAAGTTAACATTCTTATTTAATTTTCAATTACCTATTTCCAAATTAAAAACTAAAGCCACTGACATAATAAATATAATAACTTATTTGTTCAACTTGTAAATATCATATCCCTAAAACATAAAATAAACATGAGACAAATATGAGCTTTATGGCTGTTTCAAAGGTCATGAACTTTGGTTGAACCTCAAAATAAACTTGTTGTTCCACACCCTGGCCTTTATGAAGTTCAGCATTCAATTACAGAGTTTATATAGATTCCCTTTTAACATTACTATTCTATTTAAATAGATCAACATTGGAATCCTTCAAGAATTATATTTTTTCTTCTCTTCAGGTAAATGCTGATCTTAAAGAGTATGACACCATTGCTGATAAAACCACAAGTATTTTCAGAGGAGGATTTGACTGCCCCATGTGCAAGAGGAAGAAGAGGATGATATGGTGGCCATACACCATCTCATATGGTGGTAGTGATGCACAGCAGATTTTTGAGGTAGGTTAAGTCAAGTTTAAAATCTTAATAATATGCACCAATGGTCAATGCATTATGACTAATTAAGTCTTAATGTTTGTGGCAAATCCAAAATGAATTTTTTTTTACAATGCCTTTAGGTTGAAGGGAGAAAAAAAATTCAATCACAGTTCAAACTGAAAGGCCTACATTTTTTATTGTTAAAATCTTTTTATCGCAATTTCCCTTGCATAATTGCATTTATATATTTGAAATGTCTGGCCCGTCTTTTCGAGCTTTGAACAGCAACTCCTCCTGAACCATACCAGATAAAGGGTTTGGGTCTTTTGCAAATGTGTTAAGGAGGTCCTAAGGTTGTACACAGGCCAAAATATTACCAAAAAGGTTAACTGGATTTCGTGGAACATCCAAAAAACCCTAAAAAATATCAGTATTTTGTCAATTTCTCGCCAATAATAACATCTATCGGGTTGAAACTAACGCCAAACAATTTCTAATAATATTTAGAACAATGTTGGAGAAGGAATTTTTGAAAAATGTCTTTTGGTTCGACGCCCATAATTTTAGCATCAATTTGTAGATAGCAATTGTTTTGTTTAGTTTCAAGATTATTGATTTGAAATGACTTTTAATGTAATCTAGAATGATAGTTAATGGAGTTTTCCTGCTTTGTGAATGCTAATGTTAGACTGTTGCGCGGTGCGCATTATATTGACACCTCTTGGTGTGACTCTAGAATGATTTCCCTTGAATAAAAAAATCGGAAATTCTTTGTTGGAAATTGCGTTTACATACTCATTCAAGTTTTTATTTCTTGTTTTTTTAATGGACGTGGTTTTTTTAAACTAAACTTTTTATGCATTCAAAATTATCTAAATGCTAATCCTATATCTCAAATATTTGGAGTCTTAAGTGTTTTTAGAAGAGATCAGCGTTATAATCCTGAACTATTTTAAAAGGCTTGACAACTATTTAAAATTAACGTTGTTTATATCATTGTTTTCAGAAGGGAAAAAATGAATTTAAAGCAAATACAATCATGTTACATCTTTTTGTATCCCTAATCAGCTTTTTTCTTTTAGTAACAAATAATCTCTTTTAAACAAAAAAAACAGAGAAATAGCATGAAATACCAATGAGATAATAATTCAGTGTTATTACTGAAACAATATGCCTTTATTGTTGGTAAAACTGTTTCATAAACTCTTTGCTTCCCAATCTTTCAGAATGCTGGAGTTGTTACGCTGACAGATTGCACAGTCTTCCACTACCAAGAACCAATTCGTGAGTACAAATATATCATCTAACTCTTTTATTCTTCTTCCATCACAGTGTTCTCTACATTCTTGACACCTCAAAGAATCCTACAGATAATTATATAAACCCAGCCATTCATTAGTCAACAGAAGTTATGTTATCTTACACAAACTCTCTTTCTACTGTGCATTGTTTTAATTATAGAAATTTTGAGAAACAATATTTGATAGTTATAGTAAATTTACTCCCCTAAAGTGATAGATGTGTATCTAAAGTGATGGACAGATCCTGAAATAATTTCTTTTAAAATTCTGAAACAGAAAGCTTACTGTATTTGTCAGATATTGTCTGTCCTTTCTCTGCATGTTTCGTTATGATGTACTAAGCATAACTGATCAGTGTTGACTTTCGGACTGGTCACACTGTTGGTTCTAATGGTTCCAGCAGGTGAAAATTAGCACTTAACATTTCAGATGTTTCCCCATACCAATGTTTTTCTTTCAGGGCGACGACCTTTTTTCCATCGCCCAATGTTTGTCTTAGCAAATGTTGATTTTCAAATGGGAGCAAATTCCTTTAGCACTTTTGGAGATGTTCTATCAAAACCCTTGCTGGAGCCAGCAAGAGTTAGGATTAATTTCCCAGAGGCCTGGTTATGGAACCAGATAATCATTGGGTACAACGCTATCCTAAGGACATAATAGGCTTCTACTAAAATAGTAGTTTTATAATCATACTTAAATAAGCTTGTGTAACTTTTTTTTACACAATATTATGGGGTTAAGTGGTCTTATGCAATTTGTAATAGCATGACAAAACTAGAACATTTCAATAACATAAACAATCTCTGACATATCCACACCATGTTAAAAATAACCCACTCTTAATCATGTTATTTGTTCTATAGAAGCCACTCCTAAATTCTAGGGGAAATATATAGTTGTGCTTCTAGAGAGCATAAATGATCATTTAGTATTGCATTGCACCTTATAGCTGACATCTAAAACTACATATCATAAAAGACTTGATGGTTTCATTGTTGTGACTGGAGTTATTTACTAACAATGCATCATGGTGAAGTCGCAAATATCGCTCTGAGACTGATGATTATTCAACCATATGTTGACCATATGTAACAAGTTTGATGAGATATTTCACCCATAAATGTTTATAATTTTTGAATTTTAATAAATACACGTATGTTGCTTCCACAATAGGCCTGGGTGATTTGATCTATTATATTTTTCTTTAATTTTTGGGTGATACAAACTTACCAAAAAAGTAAATGTATAATATAAAAACAGGGTATTAGTAGGCCTGACAGGACGTAACACAACAGCGAACGTTTCAGCAAAGAGCCTTCCTCAACGGACAAATAGTACACAAATGAAACGAATAAAACGAAATAATAAAAAAAAAGCTGCGGTGAAATCCAAGTAGTCCAGTAGCGATAAAGTAAGGAGAGAAAAGTAAGAGCTTATATAGGAAAGGATAGGGTGGCTGTGGCCAATCAATCAGCTTGTCAGTGCGAACACAACGTTGATCCCATGTGGTGTAAGAGTCCCATACTCATGGATTAGTCTATTCTCCAGACTGACCCGGCCGGGTGTGTTTGTACAAGAAACCATGGCGGTGACGGACATGTCATCGACGCCCATGTGGTCACGTCCATTGAAGTGTCGGGAGACAGGACACTGTTTGTCTTGTTTAATGGCACGTACATGCTCAGCGATACGGCAGGAGAGTAACCTCCCCTGTCTCACCTATGTACTTCAAAGGACAGCGCTTACACACAATGGTGTAGTCCACATTGCGGCTGTTACCTAAATAAGCACATGAAGCTTCCAATAGATCTTTTCCTAAATTTTTTTTTATAATTGTCAATCTCAGTAAGGTTTTAATAAAAAAGGGAATTGTGTAATGAGTGCAGGGAACGTAGTCTATTATACTAAGCCTGGACGTCTCCACCAACAGGGCCTATCTGGCATCTTCTTCCTATGGTCAACATGCTTGCCACCGGTATTAACCAACCCAGCCTCGTTGCAACTAACGTGGTGACTAGCACCCACACCGAAAACAACGTCAATGCCGCGCAGTTAATGGTCCCCACTCGTACACGAACTGTTTTCTCTGAGACTTTTCTGTGGTCCGATTTGGTCGTTGGGTAAGTTTCAAGGCACAGTGTCAGTTTTTCATCTGCGCTGGGATCCATTTTCCAATGGTTATTTCTTCAGAGTTGCTTCTCGATCTTGGCTTCTTTTCACAACACTATTTGTAAAATTATTAATCCCCTCATGCCCCCCACCCCCATGAGCCTTTCCCATTTTTGTTACTATAATCGGGTAGAGGGTGATCTGAGATAAGACTATTTCACTTTTTACAATCAAGTTTTGTCAATAAGGAATTCATGGTTTCCCTCTCTTTTGATAACAACGAGGTGTTTTTCAGCATGTTCATGCCTACGATCAACGATACTCATTTTGTCACAGACAACAGCCACTAATGTCAATAGCCCAGACCTCTCACGAACTAGAACTATTTTTTCCGAGACTTTTCTGTGGTCAGATTTAGTAGTAGGGTAAGTTGATCCTGCCTCTTCCCATTAAATCTTGAATGTGAGAAAAAAATGTCCATATCGCGGCTATGGTTGTGATAGTGACTCTTCATCTACAAACAGACTTCTATATGTTGCGCCCTGGTTTGGCGATTTGTTAAACAGTTTTTAAAGTTTTCTTAATTGTGTTAATAAGATTGATAAAGGAATAAAAACAAGTATTAGGGACTATTTATGGAAAATGCTGAAAATCTGTACAGCAAAATCTATGCGGTAAAATTTGCACCTTTGACAATTGTACTGAAAAACGTTTTGACGAACAAGCTCTACAGAAAAAGGCTAAAAAATATTTCCTTTGAAAAACACTATGGAAAAAGGACAAGATGGGACATGTTTCACAAGATCACAGAGGCTGGTATTTTTAAAGGAAATGCGTCTGGTTACCAGTCGACATATTCCCTATATGAAATTAATGATGAATGATGAAGCTTGGCATTAGAAGTTAACGTCATATCGAATACCGCGCTCTATTTCCGAAATTGTTCGTGCCTTTATGTAGAAGCAAGGCAGTTGAGGTTTAAATACTGTTTCCTTAAAGTCACCATATGAGGTTGACGAGTCTCATCCACTCACAGAGTTGTCCCATCCACTCACATAGTTGTCCAATCCACTCACAGAGCTGTCCTGTCTACTCACAGAGTTGTCTCATCCACCCACAGAGTTGTCTCATCCACTCACAGTTGTCCCATCCACTCACATAGTTGTCTCATCCACTCACAGAGTTGTGTCATCCGCTCACAGAGTTGTCCCATCCAATTACAGAGTTTTCTCATTCGCTCACAGAGTTGTGCCATCCACTCACAGAGTTGTCTCATCCACTCACAGAGTTTGTCTCATCCACTCACAGAGTTGTGCCATCCACTCACAGAGTTGTCCATCCACTCACAGAGTTGTGCTCATCCACTCACAGAGTTGTGCTCATCCACTCACATAGTTGTCTCATCCACTCACAGAGTTGTCTCATCCACTCACAGAGTTGTGCTCATCCACTCACAGAGTTGTGCCATTCACTCACAGAGTTGTGCTCATCCTCTCACAGAGTTGTCTCATCCACTCACAGAGTTGTGTCATCTACTCACAGAGTTGTCTCATCCACTCACAGAGTTGTCTCATTCACTCACAGAGTTGTGCTCATCCACTCACAGAGTTGTCTCATCCACTCACAGAGTTGTCTCATTCACTCACAGAGTTGTCTCATCCACTCACAGAGTTGTCTCATTCACTCACAGAGTTGTCTCATTCACTCACAGAGTTGTCTCATTCACTCACAGAGTTGTCTCATTCACTCACAGAGTTGTCTCATTCACTCACAGAGTTGTCTCATTCACTCACAGAGTTGTCTCATTCACTCAGAGTTGTCTCATTCACTCAGAGTTGTCTCATTCACTCAGAGTTGTCTCATTCACTCACAGAGTTGTCTCATTCACTCACAGAGTTGTCTCATCCACTCACAGAGTTGTCTCATCCACTCACAGAGTTGTCTCATTCACTCAGAGTTGTCTCATCCACTCACAGAGTTGTCTCATCCACTCACAGAGTTGTCTCATCCACTCACAGAGTTGTCTCATCCACTCACAGAGTTGTCTCATTCACTCAGAGTTGTCTCATTCACTCAGAGTTGTCTCATCCACTCAGAGTTGTCTCATTCACTCAGAGGTGTCTCATCCACTCAGAGTTGTCTCATTCACTCACAGGGTTGTGTCATCTACTCACAGAGTTGTCTCATTCACACAGAGTTGTCTCATCCACTCAGAGTTGTCTCATTCACACAGAGTTGTCTCATCCACTCAGAGTTGTCTCATCCACTCAGAGTTGTGTCATCCACTCACAGAGTTGTCTCATTCACTCAGAGTTGTCTCATCCACTCAGAGTTGTCTCATCCTCTCACAGAGTTGTCTCATTCACTCAGAGTTGTCTCATCCACTCAGAGTTGTCTCATCCACTCACAGAGTTGTCTCATTCACTCACAGGGTTGTGTCATCTACTGACAGAGTTGTCTCATTCACTCAGAGTTGTCTCATCCACTCAGAGTTGTCTCATCCACTCAAAGAGTTGTCTCATGCACTCACATAGTTGTGCCATTCACTCACATAGTTGTCTCATCCACTCACAGAGTTGTCTCATCCACTCACAAAGTTGTCTCATCCACTCACACAGTTGTGCCATCCACTCACAGAGTTGACTCATCCTCTCACAGAGTTGTCTCATCCACTCACAGGGTTGTGTCATCTACTCACAGAGTTGTCTCATCCACTCACAGAGTTGTCTCATTCACTCAGAGTTGTCTCATCCACTCAGAGTTGTCTCATCCACTCACAGAGTTGTCTCATTCACTCAGAGTTGTCTCATCCACTCAGAGTTGTCTCATCCACTCACAGAGTTGTCTCATTCACTCAGAGTTGTCTCATCCACTCAGAGTTGTCTCATCCACTCACAGAGTTGTCTCATTCACACAGAGTTGTCTCATTCACTCAGAGTTGTCTCATCCACTCAGAGTTGTCTCATCCACTCACAGAGTTGTCTCATTCACTCAGAGTTGTCTCATCCACTCAGAGTTGTCTCATCCACTCACAGAGTTGTCTCATTCACACAGAATTGTCTCATTCACTCAGAGTTGTCTCATCCACTCAGAGTTGTCTCATCCACTCAGAGTTGTCTCATCCACTCAGAGTTGTCTCATCCACTCAGAGTTGTCTCATCCACTCAGAGTTGTCTCATCCACTCACAGAGTTGTCTCATCCACTCACAGAGTTGTCTCATCCACTCAGAGTTGTCTCATCCACTCAGAGTTGTCTCATCCACTCACAGAGTTGTCTCATTCACTCAGAGTTGTCTCATCCACTCAGAGTTGTCTAATCCACTCACAGAGTTGTCTCATCCACACAGAGTTGTCTCATCCACTCAGAGTTGTCTCATCCACTCACAGAGTTGTCTCATTCACACAGAGTTGTCTCATCCACTCAGAGTTGTCTCATCCACTCAGAGTTGTCTCATCCACTCAGAGTTGTCTCATCCACTCAGAGTTGTCTCATCCACTCAGAGTTGTCTCATCCTCACACAGAGTTGTCTCATCCACTCAGAGTTGTCTCATCCACTCAGAGTTGTCTCATCCACTCAGAGTTGTCTCATCCACACAGAGTTGTCTCATCCACTCAGAGTTGTCTCATCCACACAGAGTTGACTCATCCTCTCAGAGTTGTCTCATCCACACAGAGTTGACTCATCCTCTCACAGAGTTGTCTCATCCTCTCACAGAGTTGTCTCATCCACTCAGAGTTGTCTCATCCACACAGAGTTGACTCATCCTCTCACAGAGTTGTCTCATCCTCTCACAGAGTTGTCTCATCCACACAGAGTTGTCTCATCCACACAGAGTTGTCTCATCCTCTCACAGAGTTGTCTCATCCTCTCACAGAGTTGTCTCATCCACACAGAGTTGTCTCATCCACTCAGAGTTGTCTCATCCACTCACAGAGTTGTCTCATTCACACAGAGTTGTCTCATCCACTCAGAGTTGTCTCATCCACTCAGAGTTGTCTCATCCACTCAGAGTTGTCTCATCCACTCAGAGTTGTCTCATCCACTCAGAGTTGTCTCATCCACTCAGAGTTGTCTCATCCACTCACAGAGTTGTCTCATCCACTCAGAGTTGTCTCATCCACTCAGAGTTGTCTCATCCTCACACAGAGTTGTCTCATCCACTCAGAGTTGTCTCATCCACTCAGAGTTGTCTCATCCACTCAGAGTTGTCTCATCCACACAGAGTTGTCTCATCCACTCAGAGTTGTCTCATCCACACAGAGTTGACTCATCCTCTCAGAGTTGTCTCATCCACTCAGAGTTGTCTCATCCACACAGAGTTGTCTCATCCACTCAGAGTTGTCTCATCCACACAGAGTTGTCTCATCCTCACACAGAGTTGTCTCATCCACTCAGAGTTGTCTCATCCACACAGAGTTGACTCATCCTCTCACAGAGTTGTCTCATCCTCTCACAGAGTTGTCTCATCCTCTCACAGAGTTGTCTCATCCTCTCACAGAGTTGTCTCATTCACTCAGAGTTGTCTCATCCACTCACAGAGTTGTCTCATTCACTCAGAGTTGTCTCATCCACTCAGAGTTGTCTCATCCACACAGAGTTGTCTCATCCTCTCACAGAGTTGTCTCATCCTCTCACAGAGTTGTCTCATCCACTCAGAGTTGTCTCATCCTCTCACAGAGTTGTCTCATTCACTCAGAGTTGTCTCATCCACTCAGAGTTGTCTCATCCACTCACAGAGTTGTCTCATTCACACAGAGTTGTCTCATCCTCTCACAGAGTTGTCTCATCCTCTCACAGAGTTGTCTCATTCACACAGAGTTGTCTCATCCACTCACAGAGTTGTCTCATTCACTCAGAGTTGTCTCATCCACTCAGAGTTGTCTCATCCACTCACAGAGTTGTCTCATTCACACAGAGTTGTCTCATCCTCTCACAGAGTTGTCTCATCCTCTCACAGAGTTGTCTCATCCTCTCACAGAGTTGTCTCATCCACTCACAGAGTTGTCTCATTCACACAGAGTTGTCTCATCCACTCACAGAGTTGTCTCATTCACTCAGAGTTGTCTCATCCACTCAGAGTTGTCTAATCCTCTCACAGAGTTGTCTCATCCTCTCACAGAGTTGTCTCATCCACTCACAGAGTTGTCTCATTCACACAGAGTTGTCTCATCCTCTCACAGAGTTGTCTCATCCTCTCACAGAGTTGTCTCATCCACTCACAGAGTTGTCTCATTCACACAGAGTTGTCTCATTCACACAGAGTTGTCTCATGCACTCACATAGTTGTGCCATTCACTCACAGAGTAGTCTCATTCACTCACAGAGTTGTCTCATGCACTCACATAGTTGTGCCATTCACTCACAGATTTGTGCCATTGACTCACAGCGTTTTGCCATCCACTCACAGAGTTGTCTCATTCACTCACATAGTTGTGCCATTCACTCACAGAGTTGTGCAATCCACTCACAGAGTTGTGCCATTCACTCAGAGAGTTGTGCCATTCACTCACAGAGTTGTGCCATTCACTCACAGAGTAGTCTCATTCACTCACATAGTTGTCTCATCCACTCACAGAGTTGTCTCATTCACTCACATAGTTGTCTCATCCACTCACAGAGTTGTCTCATCCACTCACAGAGTTGTCTCATCCTCTCACAGAGTTGTCTCATCCACTCAGAGTTGTCTCATCCACTCAAAGAGTTGTCTCATGCACTCACATAGTTGTGCCAGTCACTCACAGAGTAGTCTCATTCACTCACAGAGTTGTCTCATGCACTCACATAGTTGTGCCATTCACTCACAGATTTGTGCCATTGACTCACAGCGTTTTGCCATCCACTCACAGAGTTGTCTCATTCACTCACATAGTTGTCTCATCCACTCACAAAGTTGTCTCATCCACTCACAGAGTTGTCTCATCCTCTCACAGAGTTGTCTCATCCACTCAGAGTTGTCTCATCCACTCAAAGAGTTGTCTCATGCACTCACATAGTTGTGCCATTCACTCACAGAGTAGTCTCATTCACTCACAGAGTTGTCTCATGCACTCACATAGTTGTGCCATTCACTCACAGATTTGTGCCATTGACTCACAGCGTTTTGCCATCCACTCACAGAGTTGTCTCATTCACTCACATAGTTGTGCCATTCACTCACAGAGTTGTGCAATCCACTCACAGAGTTGTGCCATTCACTCACAGAGTTGTGCCATTCACTCACAGAGTTGTGCCATTCACTCATAGGGTTGTGCCATCCACTCACAGAGTTGTGCCATTCACTCACAGAGTTGTTCCATTCACTCACAGATTTGTCTCATTCACTCACATAGTTGTGCCATCCACTCACAGAGTTGTGCCATTCACTCACAGAGTTGTTCCATTCACTCACAGATTTGTCTCATTCACTCACATAGTTGTGCATCCACTCACAGAGTTGTGCCATCCACTCACAGAGTTGTGCCATTCACTCACAGAGTTGTGCCATTCACTCACAGAGTTGTTCCATTCACTCACAGATTTGTCTCATTCACTCACATAGTTGTGCCATTCACTCACAGAGTTGTGCAATCCACTCACAGAGTTGTGCCATCCACTCACATAGTTGTGCCATTCACTCACTAGAGTTGTGCAATCCACTCACAGAGTTGTGCCATTCACTCACATAGTTGTGCCATTCACTCACAGAGTTGTCTCATCCACTCACAGAGTTGTGCCATTCACTCATAGGGTTGTGCCATTCACTCACAGAGTTGTGCCATTCACTCATATGGTTGTGCCATTCACTCACAGAGTTGTGCCATTCACTCACAGAGTAGTCTCATTCACTCACAGAGTTGTCTCATGCACTCACATAGTTGTGCCATTCACTCACAGATTTGTGCCATTGACTCACAGCGTTTTGCCATCCACTCACAGAGTTGTCTCATTCACTCACATAGTTGTGCCATTCACTCACAGAGTTGTGCAATCCACTCACAGAGTTGTGCCATTCACTCACAGAGTTGTGCCATTCACTCACAGAGTTGTGCCATTCACTCACAGAGTTGTGCCATCCACTCACAGAGTTGTGCCATTCACTCACAGAGTTGTGCCATTCACTCACAGAGTTTGTCTCATTCACTCACATAGTTGTGCCATCCACTCACAGAGTTGTGCCATTCACTCACAGAGTTGTTCCATTCACTCACAGATTTGTCTCATTCACTCACATAGTTGTGCCATCCACTCACAGAGTTGTGCCATTCACTCACAGAGTTGTTCCATTCACTCACAGATTTGTCTCATTCACTCACAGAGTTGTGCCATTCACTCACAGAGTTGTGCAATCCACTCACAGAGTTGTGCCATCCACTCACAGAGTTGTGCCATTCACTCACAGAGTTGTGCCATTCACTCACAGAGTTGTGCCATTCACTCACAGAGTTGTTCCATTCACTCACAGATTTGTCTCATTCACTCACATAGTTGTGCCATTCACTCACAGAGTTGTGCAATCCACTCACAGAGTTGTGCCATCCACTCACAGAGTTGTGCCATCCACTCACAGAGTTGTGCCATTCACTCACAGAGTTGTGCCATCCACTCACAGAGTTGTGCTCATCCACTCACAGAGTTGTGCCATCCACTCACAGAGTTGTGCCATCCACTCACAGAGTTGTGCCATCCACTCACAGAGTTGTGCCATTCACTCACAGAGTTGTGCCATTCACTCACAGAGTTGTGCCATTCACTCACAGAGTTGTTCCATTCACTCACAGATTTGTCTCATTCACTCACATAGTTGTGCCATTCACTCACAGAGTTGTGCCATCCACTCACAGAGTTGTGCCATCCACTCACAGAGTTGTGCCATTCACTCACAGAGTTGTGCCATCCACTCACAGAGTTGTGCCATTCACTCACAGGGTTGTGCCATCCACTCACAAGTT